>CM067319.1:64719957-65204190 GCA_034231615.1 Meghimatium bilineatum
TTTTTTTCAGATCGCAACGGCTCCCGGGTCGACCCAACCTTAAATGGGTACCGGATTAATCCGGGAAGTAAAGACTGCGAGGGAGAGGAGATGGCTACCGCCCTCATTTTCAGAGCCACTGAAATGTGAGATCGCTAACATCTCACACCCCTACGGCCTTCATAAATGATATGGGTTACTTTACTTTTCATTTTTACTAGTACTTGATCATAAAACTTAAATATTTACTGATTTCATAAATGAACCGCACTGAGCAGATAGTTTGTATTGGAATACTGTCGCACTAACTCCTACGCCACAGAAGCACGCTAATGATTATGATTGAGTAATACATGTAAGTACCAAAAACTGTAAGCAATAAGAACGTAAATGGTAATATATTGTGGTACAGGACATGCAGAAAAAAGGAGATAAATCACAAGCCTACATATAGAAATAGCAAGTGAGTTGACGTTTGTACAATTTCCTGAGGAAAAAAAATAGCATATGTAAACGAATTAATGAACAACATAATAAATATTATTAAAAAAATAATAAGTTCATATCTAGTCAGGATCGTAGGGTACCGCGGGTCAAATGTTCATCTTGTAATTAATTACACCATTATTTGTTTAAAATCCGCCGACGATGGATGTGTCGGGCCATTAGCGCAAATAAAACGGCGACACAACACATTTCCATTTTCTGGACTACATCCTGCTGGAAATGGTCCTGCTAGATCCAGTGGGAGTTTGAGAATGAACGCAGAAGAAGAAGTTTAAAACAGTTCACTTTCATGTTTAGCAGGCTGTCCAAATTTTGCAAAACGGAATGTAGTTCGATACAAAATAAAACACAACATGTGAAACAACTAGGAATACAAGAGAGGACAAGTAGCAAGTATCATTTATGCGAGCACGTATCCTTCTTTTACAACGGAAAGCTGTCGTTGATGTGTAGAAATGTACCACTGCTAGTTCATTCTATCTCCTGTATAGTAGATCTTTATAGTTTGAAGAAGGCTGCAGATTTCATGTACGAACGTGTACTGTTATTTGTATGATTATGTCCTGCGTACTGTTGTGTGTATGCTTTCATGGTAGCAACCGACAGTGATGATGTGTCAGCCGCCGTTCAGTAAGACTACATTACCTCCTGTGTTCTATGTAAGTACTATTTTCATATAGTTTTTCATCAGTATTACCTTTTATTGATGTACGGATGCAGTATTTCCTCTAGTCTTAAACATATATACATCCTCCTTATCTATGAGAAGAAGTCTTACAATATTCAATGTACCTATGCAGTATTAAATGAAAAATTACACGAGTTAGTGCTTACTTCGGAGGTTGTGCTTCCCTGAACCATAACTTCTATTTTTTTAAGGGTAAGAAAACTCTGATATATCCCAGTTTCACCCGTGTTTTGCCGGTGTCCGAAAGGGCCTGTCGTAAAAGGCGTCTAAGGAGGTTGTAAAAGGCGACAAAGGATGTTATGGGATGGAGTAGGCTGTCCCATCCCATACAGGGTCAGTGGCTACATAGGGTCATTTCCCTAAGCCATGCTGAAGTCGGATGGGTCATGCCGAAAGGCGCAGATATCGCAGCAATGCTGTAAACCATGACACAACGCATTCCGTTCTCCGGACTACATCCTGCTAATCTGCAGGAGTTTGAGAAAAAACGCAGAAGAAGAAGAAGAAGATCCCAGTTGGAATAACGTCCCATGTTGAAAAGAACATAACTCACCATAAGAGGTGATCACCATAGACATTGTTCACTAACTAACAGAAGAAACAAACTAAATTTTAAAAATTATACCAAAATTGTTATAGTGACTGGATTACCAGAACCGACACTTCCACTAGTGTTTTTAACTATTAAAGCTCTTATATAACCAAATAAGACTAGCGCCAGCGAGTGAAAGAAGTGTATCTCAGGTAAGAAGTGTATCTCACGGTAAGAAGTGTTTCTCACGGTAAGAAGTGTACCTCACGGTAAGAAGTATACCTCACGGTAAGAAGTGTTTCTCACGGTAAGAAGTGTACCTCACGGTAAGAAGTATACCTCACGGTAAGAAGTGTATCTCACGGTCAGAAGTGTACCTCACGGTAAGAAGTATACCTCACGGTGAGAAGTATACCTCACGGTGAGAAGTATACCTCACGGTGAGAAGTATACCTCACGGTGAGAAGAGTACCTCACGGTAAGATGTGTACCTCACGGTAAGAAGTGTATCTCACGGTAAAAAGTATACCTTATGGAAAGAAGTCTATCTCACGGTAAAAAGTATACCTTATGGAAAAAAGTGTACCTCACAGTAAGAAGTATGCCTCACGGTAAAAAAAACTATTTACTTAATCTAATGTTAAATGGAAAATGATTTCATATTGGCATGCGTTGTCGTCAAAATCATGTCTAAAAATTATGATTGTTTAGTAACATAACAACACAAATTGCATGTCCGTTTAATAGAAAAGTACCCAACTTTACTTGCAGGATTGTTCATTGTATCTAGTATCACATACTGTGATCAGGCAAGTTGGCAGAGCCGTATTGCAGCCAAACCGTTTCAGGGTGCGATAGGATTTATTTTTGCAAGTATAATCTGGTTCGCTGTTCCGTCGACCATAGGTACTGTTGCTGGCATCACTTACCTGGCAGAGTCGGCTGTTAATCCAGATGTGTATCTTTCTGAAGAACAGATTAATTCTGGTAAGCGATTTTTTAAAATTTGTTTTTAATTTCTTTGTGAGCGATCTTCATCAAACTCCCATTGGATCTCTCTTGTAGTAGGATAATGTTCCCTGATCTCTCTCGTATCAGGATAATGATCCTGGATCTCTCTTGTAGCAGGATAATGATCCTGGATCTCTCTTGTAGCAGGATAATGATCCTGGATCTCTCTTGTAGCAGGATAATGATCCTGGATCTATCTTGTAGCAGGATAATGATCCTGGATCTCCCTTGTAGCAGGATAATGATCCTGGATCTATCTTGTAGCAGGATAATGATCCTGGATCTCCCTTGTAGCAGGATAATGATCCTGGATCTCTCTTGTAGCAGGATAATGATCCTGGATCTATCTTGTAGCAGGATAATGATCCTGGATCTCCCTTGTAGCAGGATAATGATCCTGAATCTATCTTGTAGCAGGATAATGATCCTGGATCTATCTTGTAGCAGGATAATCATCCTGGATCTCCCTTGTAGCAGGATCATGTTCCCTGATCTCTCTCGTATCAGGATAATGATCCTGGATCTCTCTTGCAGCAGGATAATGATCCTGGATCTCTCTTGTAGCAGGATAATGATCCTGGATCTATCTTGTAGCAGGATAATGATCCTGGATCTCCCTTGTAGCAGGATAATGATCCTGGATCTCTCTTGTAGCAGGATAATGATCCTGGATCTATCTTGTAGCAGGATAATGATCCTGGATCTCCCTTGTAGCAGGATAATGATCCTGGATCTCTCTTGTAGCAGGATAATGATCCTGGATCTCTCTTGTATCAGGATAATGATTCTGGATCTCTCTTGTAGCAGGATAATGATCCTGGATCTCTCTTATAGCAGGATAATAATCCCGGATCTCTCTTGTAGCAGGATAATGATCCTATCAGATTCCCAGCAGGCTTTAGTCCAGAGAACGCAGGTAAGCTGTGTCGTCATTTTATTTGCGCCAGTGGCCCGTCCATCCTACTTGGTGATATTTTAAAAAAATAATAAAGTTAGGTATTTGCTTGGACGGGCGATTTGTTAGATTGCCCGACTCACAATCTTGATGGCAAAAGTTCAAATCGCTGTAAGGAGAAAGCGTGTAAATTCCTGAGGTAAATTAACAATCCATCATGTACAGTCTGTGCTGACAGCTAGTATATGGCAGTTTCTATTAGTTATTCCTCTAGGGCCAAAGACGGCACATAGAGCGGATGTCATAGATTTCCATGTCTCTCGTTTCATTGCAATTTGCTTTAGATCTTCATTGTTTCTGATACCGATTGTGAAACTTTCCCTTGTAATAGTTCTACGTGAAGTTTTTTTGGTCTTCCTCGTTTTCTCTTGCCTTTTGCTGACCACATCAAAGCTTGACAGGGGAGTCTTTCAGTATCCATTCGTAGTTCGTGTCCGATGTAATTCCAGCGACGCTTTCTAATATAGGTGGATACATATTCTTGTTGTGATTCTTGTATGACAACTGTGTTTGATTTGAAGTCTGACCAACTGATTTGATTTTATTTGAAGTCGAGTAGCCTTCTAAGTTTCTATTACGGCTTCTAAAATCCTGGAGTTACTACTTATTCTACCCAGCATAGGGCTTATTTTTGTTTATGTTTTTTTAAAACATTCAATTCTGCTTAGATTGAAACATAATCTTGCTCCCTTGTGTATACGGAGGAAGTATCATATAAATTATTGCTGGCCGAAGAATCAATGGCTAATTAGTTCAAATAATTAATTATATAATGAAAACATATTTACATATCCGAATATGCTGAAGTGGGTTTGAAAATTACTGTATATAATAAACTTTTCTGAAAAAATTATACTGAAAAATTACCAAACAATGCACAAAATATGAGGGTGGGGGAATCGCATGTCCAAATTAGCTAAGTCTGATCATCGAAATTCACGAAAATAATCAAATTCGACCCTTTCAGGTCATGTTTACATATTTTTTTGTACACAGGTCTTCTATACTGGAGAACAGTCATGGTTCCATGCCCGGACGTAACGTCTTTTTTACACATTGAATTTCATCAAAGTTCCCTGGGGATTAAAGGGCGAAGTGTGGACAGCACAACTAAGATTGTTATATGATACAATTATAAAGTGAAGGGAGAAGTGTGTACAGTACAACGAAGATTGTTATATGATACAATTATAAAGTGAAGGGAGAAGTGTGTACAGTACAACCAAGATTGTTATATGATACAAATATAAAGGCGCCCGTGTGTTGTCGGGGCCCAAAAAGGAGAGCAAAGAATAGCAACACTGTTTACCTTCCACGCATGTCATAAAAGGCGACTAAGGAGGTTATGGGATGGAGTTGGCTGTCCCATTCCATATAGGGTCAGTGACCCAAAGCCATGCTGAAGTCAGATATGTCAGGCCAAAAGGCACAGTTATCGCCGCAATGCTGTAAACCTTGACTAACACATTCCGTTCTCCGGACTACATCCTGCTAATCTGCAGGAGTTTGAGAACGAACGCAGAAGAAGAAGAATAAATATTTGAGGATCATCCTGTAACTGGCTTATGATATCCACAATAACACCAAATTCGGTCGCGAAGTATTTTCAAATGAAACAGTAAACTAAAGGTAATATTAATTTTAAGAACACTTCTATTTTTAATCGGATTCTTAAAGATCGCACCTTCTTCGACGTTCGTTCTCAAACTCTTGCAGATTAGCAGGATATTGTCCAGAGAACAGAATGCATTGTGCCATGGGTAAGGCTTGGCTTCGATATCTGCGCCTTCGGCCTGAGACATCCGACTTCAAAATGGCTTATGAATCACTCTGGTCTTCTATGGGATGGGACTCCATCTCTCCCTCCCAAGCCTCCTTAGATGCCTCATACATGTGCATGGCAGGTAACATTGTCAATATTCTGTTTTCTACTTTCGGGCCTTACCAAGACACGGGCACAAAGTTGGAATAATATCACAATGTTAATTAGTTCTCGAACCTTCCAAACGATTCCTCCGGGTGCAACGTCTTTCACGGATAATTTCTGGATCCTTTCTCATGTGCTTTGTATTAGTCATGTGCCTATGCCACAATGTTTGTATTAGTCATGTCGCTATGCCACAATGTTTGTGTTAGTCATGTTCCTATGCCACAATGTTTGTATTAGTCATGTGCCTATGTCACAATGTTTGTGTTAGTCATGTCCCTATGCCACAATGTTTGTGTTAGTCATGTCCCTATGCCACAATGTTTGTGTTAGTCATGACCCTATGCCACAATGTTTGTGTTAGTCATGTGCCTATGCCACAATGTTTGTGTTAGTCATGTCCCTATGCCACAATGTTTGTGTTAGTCATGTGCCTATGCCACAATGTTTGTGTTAGTCATGTCCCTATGCCACAATGTTTGTGTTAGTCATGTTCCTATGCCACAATGTTTGTGTTAGTCATGTTCCTATGCCACAATGTTTGTATTAGTCATGTGCCTATGTCACAATGTTTGTGTTAGTCATGTCCCTATGCCACAATGTTTGTGTTAGTCATGTCCCTATACCACAATGTTTGTGTTAGTCATGTCCCTATGCCACAATGTTTGTGTTAGTCATGTGCCTATGCCACAATGTTTGTGTTAGTCATGTGCCTATGCCACAATGTTTGTGTTAGTCATGTTCCTATGCCACAATGTTTGTGTTAGTCATGTCCCTATGCCACAATGTTTGTATTAGTCATGTCCCTATGCCACAATGTTTGTGTTTATAGTTTCACTCCTTTTGTGAGAACGAATTTTTAACGCTTCTTCCTTTGAAAACACCATAATAAACATTCAATGTTGAGAATGACATACGGTTGGCATTCATAAAAACTCAATCATGAATTTTGAAGCGTGTTAATTATCCAGTTATAATTTCAATCATCCATTAAATATGTTGTCAGTTTAGTTTTATTAAATTAATTTTTGGAATATACCGGGGTCTAGGGGTCGAGGGTAATATTATTGTAATAACAGGAGGGCTAAAAAAGAAGATTGGTGAATGGTTCTTCTAAATCAGTGTTTCCAAGCGTAGGAGATATGGACACATGATCACAGAGACTTCTAGATATACCACTGAGTAAAAAAAATGTAAATTGGGTGACACAGTCTCATGGACCCACAGACTCAGTAAGGCCACAGGATCACGTGGGTTACAGGCGCATGGGCCCACAGGCTCAGTGAGGCCACAGGATCACGCTGGTTACAGGCTCATGGGGCCACAGGCTCATCGGGCCATTTGATCATCCTAAGAGGGGGACCACAAGAAGATAGCTATTTGAAAAATGTTTAATAATACATATAATATTATTATTATTAATAATAATAATAATAATCATATTAATAATAATAATAATAATAATAATAATAAGAATAATACAAATACGTGAAATTAAAAGCCAGCAATTTTTTTAACCTTAAAAATAGAAGGGTGGGGGACGGAAAAAATATCGTCTCAAACGGGGACAAAAAGCAATGAAGTTTGAGAATCACTGATATAAATCATGAAAAATAATCATGAATACTGTTTTCATTCTGACTCCACGCCATACAGGTATAGTGTCAGCGTACATGTCGCAGCTTGCTCTTGGAAAACGTGGCGCAGTGATGATATTGATAATGCTGACAATGTTAACAATGTCTACGGGCTCAGGAGAGATCATGGGCGTGTCCTCTATCATCGTCTACGATATTTATCAGACTTACATAAGACCTTTCAGGTGCGCATATGTGACTGTTATTGTGTATTTTGAGAGGTTGAAAAGGTGAAAAGGATTGACTTCATTATACTAGGGTTACCTATATGTACTCCGTCCCTCTCAACGAAGCCACGCGCCGCCTGCTGAAGGTACCACGCAAAGAACGTAACTTCGTAGCTTCATGCGATAGCCCCCAGGAATCTCCGAATAAATCAACTTTATAAACAAGACATTGTGTGCAGCATTCGAACCCGCGATCTCTGGCACACAAAGTGAACGGCTTAACGACTACATCAGGGAGACCCCCGAGTATTTTGTGATGGCAAACGATTACGGTATGGTGATAGCTACCATCGCCGACGGTTATTAAAGCAATTTCCCAAACGTAATTAGCACGTTTATGGTCGAGGTATGAACTCATTAAAAATCGTCATGTTCACCTCGCACTGGCCATCTAGTTGACCAATAATTTGGCATTAAAATGTTTTATTCTTCTTCTTCTTTTTCAGCGTGCATTCTCAAACTCCCACTGGATTTCTCTTGTAACAGGACAATGATCCTACAAGATTTCCAGTTGAATGTAGTCCAGAGAATGGAAATGCGTTGTGTTGCCGTTTTATTTGTGCCAATGGCCCAACACATCCGTCTTCGGCGGTGTTTTATTCAGAATATTATATCTTAAAACGTTCTATTCGAGAAAAGATATCTTATAATGTTCTATTCGTGAAAATATATTTTATAATGTTCTATTTGGAATATTAAATCTTATCTGTGGCGTGTCATTTACAAAACATTGTCTTGACTGCCACTTTGTAAGCCTCGCGGTTATTTCTTGATTTAACTAGTGCCACGTTTATAATGTCGTATTTAATAGCCTGTGTTTAATGACGTTTTGTACTCTTGTTTTATTTCCTTGAGCCGTTCCCATATGCGTAATCTTTCTAACCAATTGTGTCTTTCATTAATTAAAAAAAAATATGTTGGCTTGTTTTTTGGATGGTATTGATTAAGCAATCTTTTTCTATGCTGAGGTCTTAGCGGAGTTTGTATTGTCTCGTCTTTCTGTCTATGGCATTCTTAAAACATGTTTCTACAGCATCATCATCATCATCATCAGGTGCCATGCCGGGTGGCGTAGGCGGTCATGGCTCTCCACAGCTCTCTGTCCACAGTATTATGTATCAAAGTCGTTGTTGTTTCTTTGCCGTGCCAGGTTGTCAAACTGTCTAATATTTTCTCACGTTGTCGCCCTCTGTCTCTGGTGCCTTCAATCTTGCCTGTTGTAATTATGTTCTCTAAACCTGCCTGTCTCATGAAGTGGCCAAAAAAAGAAGATTGCCTTTTTCTTATATTGTTGATTAAGGTCCGTTTCGCATTTAACTGTGTGTCGCCATGACTTTCATCTTGGAAGAATAATGTGGTAGTTTCTACAGCATATCATATACAATTATATTTTCTGTTTCATTGCGGATATCATTACGCAAGTCTCACCAGTAGTATGTTGCCACTGGTAAAATATAGCTTCTTAATAGTTATAACCTCGCATTCTTGTTTGCTCCATGCCATAGTTGTTGTATCTGTGGTGTATAATTTATTTGCGACCATTGCTGAACAGTTTATTCAGTCGAAAACTGTCGCTGTCATTACTGCATGTTTCCCTTTATGGAGTTTGCATGAGGCTTGGGTGATAAAGTCTTGTGTGTGTGATAAAGGCTTGTGTGTGATAAAGGCTTATGTGTGATAAATGCTTGTGTGTGATATAGGCTTATGTGTGCTAAATGCTTGTGTGTGATAAAGGCTTATGTGTGATAAAGGCTTGTGTGTGATAAAGGCTTGTGTGTGATAAAGGCTTGTGTGTGATAAAGGCTTATGTGTGATAAATGCTTGTGTATGATATAGGCGTATGTGTGCTAAATGCTTGTGTGTGATAAAGGCTTATGTGTGATAAAGGCTTGTGTGTGATAAAGGCTTGTGTATGATAAAGGTTTATGTGTGATAAATGCTTGTGTGTGATAAAGGCTTATGTGTGATAAATGCTTGTGTGTGATAAAGGCTTATGTGTGATAAATGATTGTGTGTGATAAAGGACTGATGCCCTTGTTATGTACAACACACGTTTTAAAAAAAAAAAATCCTGCGACAGGAAAAAAACAGAAGACCTTACCAGAAGTCGAACCCTGATATTGGTTGCTAGACCCATGATCTAATCTCTCGGACATTCACTATATCAGAAATAATATAGCGAAAATTGTAGATAGTAACAGTGGATAGCATTAGATCTAAATCCCCTTATATCGAGCAACAATAATAATATCATCAGGACTGGACAGATATTTTTGTGTTTGTAACAGTATACCCGCAAGCAAAACCTGAGTCCAAATGAACATTACAGAGAAGAAAATGCCATCTACTGATTTAAGAAGAAGATACCAACTCTCATTAAATATCTACTAATTTAAGAAGAAGATGCCAACTCTCATGGATATCTACTAATTTAAGAAGAAGATACCAACTCTCATTAAATATCTACAGATTTAAGAAGAAGATGCCAACTCTCATTAAATATCTACTAATTTAAGAAGAAGATACCAACTCTCATTAAATATCTACAGATTTAAGAAGAAGATGCCAACTCTCATTAAATATCTACTAATTTAAGAAGAAGATACCAACTCTCATTAAATATCTACAGATTTAAGAAGAAGATACCAACTCTCATTAAATATCTACAGATTTAAGAAGAAGATACCAACTCTCATTAAATATCTACAGATTTAAGAAGAAGATGCCAACTCTCATTAAATATCTACTAATTTAAGAAGAAGATACCAACTCTCATTAAATATCTACAGATTTAAGAAGAAGATGCCAACTCTCATTAAATATCTACTAATTTAAGAAGAAGATACCAACTCTCATTAAATATCTACTAATTTAAGAAGAAGATACCAACTCTCATTAAATATCTACTAATTTAAGAAGAAGATACCAACTCTCATTAAATATCTACAGATTTAAGAAGAAGATGCCAACTCTCATTAAATATCTACTAATTTAAGAAGAAGATACCAACTCTCATTAAATATCTACTAATTTAAGAAGAAGATACCAACTCTCATTAAATATCTACAGATTTAAGAAGAAGATACCAACTCTCATTAAATATCTACAGATTTAAGAAGAAGATGCCAACTCTCATTAAATATCTACTAATTTAAGAAGAAGATACCAACTCTCATTAAATATCTACAGATTTAAGAAGAAGATGCCAACTCTCATTAAATATCTACTAATTTAAGAAGAAGATACCAACTCTCATTAAATATCTACTAATTTAAGAAGAAGATACCAACTCTCATTAAATATCTACTAATTTAAGAAGAAGATGCCAACTCTCATGGACATCTACAGATTTAAGAAGAAGATGCCAACTCTCATTAAATATCTACAGATTTAAGAAGAAGATGCCAACTCTCATGGATATCTACAGATTTAAGAAGAAGATGCCAACTCTCATGGATATCTACAGATTTAAGAAGAAGATGCCAACTCTCATGGATATCTACAGATTTAAGAAGAAGATGCCAACTCTCATTAAATATCTACAGATTTAAGAAGAAGATGCCAACTCTCATTAAATATCTACAGATTTAAGAAGAAGATGCCAACTCTCATGGATATCTACAGATTTAAGAAGAAGATGCCAACTCTCATGGATATCTACAGATTTAAGAAGAAGATGCCAACTCTCATTAAATATCTACAGATTTAAGAAGAAGATGCCAACTCTCATTAAATATCTACAGAATTAAGAAGAAGATGCCAACTCTCATTAAATATCTACAGATTTAAGAAGAAGATGCCAACTCTCATTAAATATCTACAGATTTAAGAAGAAGATGCCAACTCTCATTAAATATCTACAGATTTAAGAAGAAGATGCCAACTCTCATTAAATATCTACAGAATTAAGAAGAAGATGCCAACTCTCATTAAATATCTACAGATTTAAGAAGAAGATGCCAACTCTCATTAAATATCTACAGATTTAAGAAGAAGATGCCAACTCTCATGGATATCTACAGATTTAAGAAGAAGATGCCAACTCTCATGGATATCTACAGATTTAAGAAGAAGATGCCAACTCTCATTAAATATCTACAGATTTAAGAAGAAGATGCCAACTCTCATTAAATATCTACAGAATTAAGAAGAAGATGCCAACTCTCATTAAATATCTACTAATTTAAGAAGAAGATACCAACTCTCATGGATATCTACAGATTTAAGAAGAAGATGCCAACTCTCATTAAATATCTACTGATTTAAGAAGAAGATGCCAACTCTCATTAAATATCTACTAATTTAAGAAGAAGATACCAACTCTCATGGACATCTACAGATTTAAGAAGAAGATGCCAACTCTCATTAAATATCTACAGATTTAAGAAGAAGATGCCAACTCTCATGGATATCTACAGATTTAAGAAGAAGATGCCAACTCTCATTAAATATCTACAGATTTAAGAAGAAGATACCAACTCTCATTAAATATCTACAGAATTAAGAAGAAGATGCCAACTCTCATTAAATATCTACTAATTTAAGAAGAAGATACCAACTCTCATGGATATCTACAGATTTAAGAAGAAGATGCCAACTCTCATTAAATATCTACTGATTTAAGAAGAAGATGCCAACTCTCATTAAATATCTACAGAATTAAGAAGAAGATGCCAACTCTCATTAAATATCTACTAATTTAAGAAGAAGATACCAACTCTCATGGATATCTACAGATTTAAGAAGAAGATGCCAACTCTCATTAAATATCTACTAATTTAAGAAGAAGATGCCAACTCTCATTAAATATCTACAGATTTAAAAAGAAGATGCCAACTCTCATTAAATATCTACAGATTTAAGAAGAAGATGCCAACTCTCATTAAATATCTACAGATTTAAGAAGAAGATGCCAACTCTCATTAAATATCTACAGATTTAAAAAGAAGATGCCAACTCTCATTAAATATCTACAGATTTAAGAAGAAGATGCCAACTCTCATGGATATCTACAGATTTAAGAAGAAGATGCCAACTCTCATTAAATATCTACTGATTTAAGAAGAAGATGCCAACTCTCATGGATATCTACAGATTTAAGAAGAAGATGCCAACTCTCATTAAATATCTACAGATTTAAGAAGAAGATGCCAACTCTCATGGATATCTACTGATTTAAGAAGAAGATGCCAACTCTCATTAAATATCTACAGATTTAAGAAGAAGATACCAACTCTCATTAAATATCTACAGATTTAAGAAGAAGATACCAACTCTCATTAAATATCTACTGATTTAAGAAGAAGATGCCAACTCTCATTAAATATCTACTGATTTAAGAAGAAGATGCCAACTCTCATTAAATATCTACAGATTTAAGAAGAAGATACCAACTCTCATTAAATATCTACAGATTTAAGAAGAAGATACCAACTCTCATTAAATATCTACAGATTTAAGAAGAAGATACCAACTCTCATGGATATCTACAGATTTAAGAAGAAGATACCAACTCTCATTAAATATCTACTGATTTAAGAAGAAGATGCCAACTCTCATTAAATATCTACTAATTTAAGAAGATGATAACTCTCATGAATATCTGCAGATTTAAGAAGAAGGTGCCAGCTCTCATGGATATCTACTAATTTAAGAAGATGCCAACTCTCATTAAATATCTACTGCTTCGAGACGATGATGATGGAATAATCACTTTATCTGTGAGCAGGTAGCTCTTGACAGCCCATAGCCTTTCTGACAAAAGCAAAGGTTCTTCTCAGTTGTGTAACTAAGACAATAAGCGGAAGTCTATAAGGTGCTAAAGACACGGATGTGTTTATGGATGTATGTTTAGTCCCGAAGGGAGGCACTGTAGTGCGCCGGTATCCGAGGAATACCACGTCCTGCCAGAAGCTCAACATATACTTGTGTGCTAACTATATCATAATTCCGCTGTCAGATTTGTTATTCAATCCAAAGTGATGGCACATCTAGCATTCCCCGTCACCTAGAAGTCTGCCAAAGAAAGACAAAGGCGCAATGTCCGCTAGTTTGCATGTCTTTATCATCCAGGGGGATTACGACTATTTGATAGAAGACAAAAGTAAGAAATTGAGACAATCTGTAACAATGATTTGTACACATGTGACAGTTTGTCAGCCTATCCCCCAACTTTACTTAGTCTATTCCTATTACATGCATGGAAAAAATACAGTGGCCATATTCTTTGCACACTGAACTAGGAATCTAGGCCGCAGTAGCCACACTAGATACTACTTCGAGAAGAAGAATCCAACTGTCAGGGATATGCACTGCTTTGAGAGTAAGACACCAATTTCTCCGGGTGTTTCTCTCTTTGACAGGAATACTCATGCAGTGAAGAATTCCTGTATGGGTAAAGTGACTTTCATTTTTGTGCCGGGACATGCAGGAGTCCGGGGTAATGAGAGAGCAGATAGGTTGGCAGCACACACTGCTGCTACGGCTGTTGGTGGAGCGATGGATCGAGCAGACATTTTGAACGCCCTACGGGAAAACGCACGAGCAAATGACTGTATAAGATGACAAAAATAAATGACAAAAATAAGTCATCTTGTTCTATGACTAGAATAAAGGAATTTGGTTTGAAATGTAGTGTCGCTAGAAAGGAGCGGTTACGTGGGCAAGAACGAATGAATGATGGTCGATCAACTGCGTACTCTGACCGTCAGTCAACGTGTAATAGCGGTTACACTCAAGTAGAGATCTGAGCACCTATGGACTTGTCCGGAGTGCATTGATGATGATCCAATGACTAACTAACTAACTCATACTCAGAAAGGGTCTATACGTTAGTAGGTATGGTCCACCATTACGCATAATGGATCGATACGTTAATCGGTATATTCCACCATTACGCATAATGGATCGATACGTTAATCGGTATATTCCACCATTACGCATAATGGATCGATACGTTAATCGGTATATTCCACCATTACTCATAATGGATCTATACGTTAGTAGGTATGGTCCACCATTACTCAGAATGTATCTATACGTTAGTAGGTATGGTCCACCATTACTCAGAATGTATCTATACGTTAGTAGGTATGTTCCACCATTACTCAGAATGTATCTATACGTTAGTAGGTATGTTCCACCATTACTCAGAATGTATCTATACGTTAGTAGGTATGTTCCACCATTATTCAAAATGGATCTATATGTTAGTAGGTATGTTCCACCATTATTCAAAATGGATCTATATGTTAGTAGGTATGTTCCACCATTATTCAAAATGGATCTATATGTTAGTAGGTATGTTCCACCATTATTCAAAATGGATCTATATGTTAGTAGGTATGGTCCACCATTACTCAGAATGTATCTATACGTTAGTAGGTATGGTCCACCATTACTCAGAATGTATCTATACGTTAGTAGGTATGTTCCACCATTACTCAGAATGTATCTATACGTTAGTAGGTATGTTCCACCATTACTCAGAATGTATCTATACGTTAGTAGGTATGTTCCACCATTATTCAAAATGGATCTATATGTTAGTAGGTATGTTCCACCATTATTCAAAATGGATCTATATGTTAGTAGGTATGTTCCACCATTATTCAAAATGGATCTATATGTTAGTAGGTATGTTCCACCATTACTCAGAATGTATCTATACGTTAGTAGGTATGTTCCACCATTATTCAAAATGGATCTATATGTTAGTAGGTATGTTCCACCATTATTCAGAATGGATCTATATGTTAGTAGGTATGCTACAGAATAATATTGTTGCATAACAGCTGTACCTGAGAGTATCGCTACACGTTATGACTCATCAAAATACACCCCAAAAAAATAATATACAAATGGAGGTAAACAGATTTTCACAAAATAGTTGACGTAATTTTAGAACAGCCCCTGGCTCATGCATCAAATTAATTTATGAACAACCCCTGACTCATGCATCCAATTAATTTATGAACAAACCCTGACTCATACATCCAATTAATTTATAAACAACCCCTGACTCTTACATCCAATTAATTTATGAACAAACCCTGACTCATTCATCCAATTAATTTATGAACAAACCCTGACTCATACATCCAATTAATTTATAAACAACCCCTGACTCATGCATCCAATTAATTTTTGAACAAACCCTGACTCATGCATCCAAGTAATTATTCATCTTCTTTTTATTATTATTTTTTTTTTTAAATTTAACTAATAATTGAAATTTTTCAGATTCGAACTATCTCAAGGATGGTGTATATTTTGTGGTCTTCCGGATATGAAATCTGAATACTTCACATTATCAGCTGCGTCAGCGACCGTAATTTCAGATGTTGATGCAAGCCCTGTTGATGCAGGAAAGATGAATTTGGTATGTCAGTGTCCTTCACCTTCGACCTGTGAGGACTGTAAGGACGATTTGGAAAGGCTTAAAAAAATGTTTAAAATGCCAGGAAATATCGTTAGGTATAACTGTCATTTTCATGGAGATTTCAGGACTTATAAGGTAAGAGATAGCATGCAATCTGCACTGCTTTCATGCAAACACAAATAGGTATGTCTGTTTTTTATAAGACACACAACCCGACAGGATTCTAGGGGTACCACACTGGGGACACTATCGTAAAATGCAATCTAAAACTCTGTTTTCAATCATTCGGGTGAGTATAGAAAAAGGATGAGAAAGGAACATTCCTTGATATTGTCAATTCACTCTGTGGCAATATTTTCTTCCACCTTCAACTGCTCCTTAGAAAATAGTTTTAGAAAGTGAGAAATATATTTGTTCATTTGCTGTCGAACGAATTCATTTCTCCTAAGTTACACGCAACTGCTTTTTAACAGAAGCCTGTAGCATTTATATTCAAATCCTGGATCCTTCTTTTTTCGATTGTGCAATTTGTGTCCAGTTCTTATATTCATACCAAAGAAGAGAATAGCGTTTCTGTTTATTTCACCCTCAAAACACACAATTTAGATAACTTCCTTTCTTTCTGGATGGGTTAACACAGGATTGGCAGCCGCGTAGCGCAGTGGTTAGCGCACTGGCTTCGAACAGGAGTGGTCCTGGATTCATTCCCAAGTGGAGGTGGAAATGTTTGTCAGATCACAACGGCTCCCAGGTCGACCCAGCCTTAAATGGGTACCGGATTAATCCGGGAAGTAAAGACTTCGAGGGAGAGGAGATGGCTACCGCCCTCTTTTGCAGAGCCTCTGAAATATGAGATAGTTAACATATCACACCCCTACGGCACTAACAAATGCTATGGGTTACTTTACTTTACTTTTTATCACAGGATTACTAGAAATTTAATCGCTATCTTCCTTTTCTGTCCAAGGCGGGTTATCACTGGATTAATGGTAGCGATAAGAATTGATTGTTTTGTTTTAAGTTCTAGGAATTACGATGAATAAAGTCCTTGTATCCTACGTGCGTTTTGGGAGAGGTGGTTGATTTTTCTAGAACTTTCTTTCATACCCACAGGCGAAACTAGGAACAGGATGATGATATTTTGCTAATCACTGGAAACTCACATGATAATGCAAAAAATTTGGCATTTCAATCAAAATTACTTTATCAAGAACACATTTACAACACAATATAAGAAGTAAGAACGGTACTCTCCACATGATAGAGCTAACTATTGAAATACTCGGGACGAGAAATATGTGTAACGGATAGCACATCAATGTGAATGTCAGCCACTTCCCCTCGGCAAAGCCATGATTTTATTTGATACCCCCACTCCTATATAGCACCTGTATAGCTCCATGTGTCTGCTTGAATACAGCAGTGCTCCTGCGGGCAGCGACCTTGGTGCACCCACAAGATTCCAACTTTCAGCAGTGATGGTTATATGTAGTAATCAGTGCGATCAGTATGTGCACCCACAAGATTCCAACTTTCAATAGTGTCAATGCTTACAATATGTGCACACACAAGATTCTAACTTTCAGTAGTGTCAATGCTTACAATATGTGCACACACAAGATTCTAATTTTCAGTAGTGTCAATGCTTACAATATGTGCACACACAAGATTCTAACTTTCAGTAGTGTCAATGCTTACAATATGTGCACACACAAGATTCTAACTTTCAGTCGTGTCAATGCTTACAATGTGTGCACACACAAGATTCCAACTTTCAGTAGTGTCAATGCTTACAATATGTGCACACACAAGATTCTAACTTTCAGTAGTGTCAATGCTTACAATATGTGCACACACAAGATTCTAATTTTCAGTAGTGTCAATGCTTACAACATGTGAACACACAAGATTCTAACTTTCAGTAGTGTCAATGCTTACAATATGTGCACACACAAAATTCTAACTTTCAGTAGTGTCAATGCTTACAATATTTGCACGCACAATATTCCAACTTTCAGTAGTGACAATGCTTATAATATGTGCACACACAAGATTCCAACTTTCAGTAGTGTCAATGCTTACAATATGTGCACACACAAGATTCCAACTTTCAGTAGTGTCAATGCTTACAACATGTGAACACACAAGATTCTAACTTTCAGTAGTGTCAATGCTTACAATATTTGCACGCACAAGATTCCAACTTTCAGTAGTGTCAATGCTTACAATATGTGCACACACAAAATTCTAACTTTCAGTAGTGTCAATGCTTACAATATTTGCACGCACAAGATTCCAACTTTCAGTCGTGTCAATGCTTACAATATGTGCACACACAAGAGTCCAACTTTCAGTAGTGTCAATGCTTTGAGAAAAAGCCTCCTACTCAGAGGATGGCAAACATTACTTGTATAGTCTTAGCTTCCGTGGTGCTTCCACAAGATGAATGCCTCACTTTTTAGACTTGTCATTTCTTTTCATGTTTGGTGCATGGCCGAAAGGTTAGATCTTTGGTCTCATACCTTTGAGGTTCAATGTTTCTATTCCATGTAAGGACTTTTCTTTCTGTCGGAGTGTAAATTAAACAAATCTACCATGTACATGACATAGCGACAGCAAAACCATTCTGCTTTTATCACACACTCGAAATCTCACTGCAGGGGGAAAAGGAATACTGTATTTACAGCTTTTAAAAATATTTGAAGTTTGCTGTATGGTTGGTCTGGACAACCTCTTCTGATGCCTCCATAGCTTGCACACACCTTTTACGTTTCATATATTTTGCCTTCTTCTGTTTTCGTACTGAACTCTCGCTGGTTGTCAGTATCTAGTTCGCAGAATAAAAATCGTTGTGACATTGCTTGCAGCTTGGCTACAATATCTGCTCCTTTCAACATGACAAATCTGACCAGCATGCACTTAGGGTTGCTTTAACCTATGGGATAGGATAGTCAACTTCACCTGTAAATCTCTTTAGTCGCCTCTTGGGACATGCATAGCAGGTCACGTGTTGCTATGTTTTGCTCCTATTTTGGGACAAAGTAGCACACGAGCCATTCCATATATAGAATATCAGATCAACTGTTGAGTGGGCATATACATGAACTTCTACAGGCCAACATCATTTACATAATTGTCAGCTGTAGACACAACATCATTTACATAATTGTCAGCTGTAGACACAGCATCATTTACATAATTGTCAGCTGTAGTCACAGAATCATTTACATAATTGTCAGCTGTAGACACAACATCATTTACATAATTGTCAGCTGTAGACACAGCATCATTTGCATAATTGTCAGCTGTAGGCCCAACATCATTTACGTAATTGTCAGCTGTAGTCACAGAATCATTTACATAATTGTCAGCTGTATGCCCAACATCATTTACATAATTGTCAGCTGTAGTCACAGAATCATTTACATAATTGTCAGCTGTAGGCCCAACATCATTTACATAATTGTCAGCTGTAGGCCCAACATCATTTACGTAATTGTCAGCTGTAGGCCCAACATCATTTACGTAATTGTCAGCTGTAGGCATAGAATCACGTATAAAAACCTTCTTCTACAGAACAAAATAAATAATACGTTCCTCTTCAACAGAAAACCATAGTGCATATATTTCTCTTCTATGGAACAACAAAATGCATAGGTTACTCTTTTAATAGAGAACAACATAATTCATACGTTACTCTTCCACAGAACAACATAATTTATATGTTACTCTTTTACAGACCAACATAATTCATATGTTATTCTTCCACGGAATAACACAATTCATATGTTCCTCTATTAAAGGATAGCCTCATCAACTTCAAGGACTGGTGCATTTTCTGGATAACACTTGGCTTCATTCCCTATGGGTTATTGCTGAAAGCCATCGGCGTGGACTTAAACTGGACAATGCTGACCGGTGTTATTATTACAATACCCTGTTTACCAGGAGTAATATTATGTATTCTCTGGAGCAAACTGACCAGTTCGGGTATTATTTCAGGTTTGTTGCCATGTTCTCTCAATACTGTCTAATTAATACTCTGTATGCCCTTGATTATATCGTGTCTCGAATACACACAGAAGGTAACACAGGTCTGCATCTTGAGTTACTATGAGTATGATTAGAAAGGTACAAGTGGATCTTGTTCGAGAAAGTGAATTGAGGCTTTGAGAACGGCAGGCTAAAATTTGTTACTTTTATTTTCCTGCCGGGGCATGTGGAAGGCAGTGAAAGAGCAGATCAACTGGCGTCATGTGCGATTGTGGCACAGGGCAATGGGTCGAGCTGACATTTTGAACTCCTTAAGGGATATAACACGCGAGAGTGAGACTAATGTGAATGATGATTCATTTTCAATGGCTAGGATTAAAGATCAGGGATTGAAATGTGGTGTTGCTAGAAGTGAACATTTTGGAGAGCGCAGAAGAATGATGGTCAACCAGCATAGAACCGGTACTGTCAGCAGAAGTGTAATAGCGGATACACTGAGGGAGAGACAGGAGCAACTATAGACGTGTGCAGTTTGCAGTGATGATGATCCGACGACTAACTAACTAACTAGCAAACACATTAGCTGGTTCTCGAAGGCGTTGTGGTTAAACCGCTGGCTTTGTGCTCTAAAACTTTCCTATATCTAAAGTGTTATCTCTTCTATAAACTTGCTGAAACTTTCCTATATCTAAAGTGTTATCTCTTCTATAAATGTGCTGAAACTTTCCTATATCTAAAGTGTTATCTCTTCTATAAACTTGCTAAAACTTTCCTATATCTAAAGTGTTATCTCTTCTATAAACTTGCTAAATCTTTCCTATATCTGACGTATAATTCTATAAACTTGCTGAAACTTTCCTATATCTAAAGTGTTATCTCTTCTATAAACTTGCTGAAACTTTTCTTTATCTGACGTGTTGTCCATTCTATAAATGTGCTGAAACTTTCCTATATCTGACGTATAATTCCATAAACTTGCTGAAACTTTCCTATATCTGAAGTGTTATCTCTTCTATAAATGTGCTGAAACTTTCCTATATCTGACGTATAATTCTATAAACTTGCTGAAACTTTCCTATATCTGACGTATAATTCTATAAACTTGCTGAAACTTTCCTATATCTGAAGTGTTATCTCTTCTATAAATGTGCTGAAACTTTCCTATATCTGACGTATAATTCTATAAACTTGCTGAAACTTTCCTATATCTGAAGTGTTATCTCTTCTATAAATGTGCTGAAACTTTCCTATATCTGACGTATAATTCTATAAACTTGCTGAAACTTTCCTATATCTGAAGTGTTCTGGATAGTGTGAGAAGTGTGAGAATAACATCTCTTCTATAAGCTTGGCTGTGTGATGTAACTCGTATATAGTTCCGTTGGGTTTTTCTTGCAATATTGTATTTACAAAGTGAATTTCTTCGGAGGTCCGGGACATTATCGTTAGAAGCTACGGTGTTATGTACTATAGGCGGTACTCTCGGAAGGTGGTGCTCCACATTGCAGACAGGGGCAGAGTATGGAATCATTTTTAGTCCAGAAGGGAGGCAGTATCAAATTCATCAGATCCTGCCTGGATTGCTGTGGGCCAACGAGTCACTCTCTTTCAGATATGTTGACCCATCTGCAATGTAAACTCACCTAGCATTCTCCGCCACCTAGAAGTCTGCATTAAATGGGCAAATGTGCAATTACTAACCTACATCTCTGCACCGATCATTTGATAGAAGATAAAGTATGAAATTGAGACAATATATGACAGATGATGACAAGACATTGGCAGGTGACACTTTGTTAGACTATCCCCCGATTTTCCTTAGTCGTCTCCGACGACATACCTCTAAAGAGACATTGGTTATATGCTTTGCACCCTGAACTGGAGGTTCAGGCTCGGGTTGGTACACGGACGAATAAGTAAAAGAGAAATACGATTTTTTTTTAAAATAGGAAGAGAGAAGAAGAAAAGAAGGAAAAATAAAATCAAGAAGAGAAAGACACATAAAAGGAAGAAGAAGAAGAAGAAAAGAAGAAGGCGAAGGGGAAGAAGTAGAGGAAGAAAAGAAAAGAAGAAGATGAAGAACATTACGATAGAGAGGAGAAGAAGAAGAATCAGTGGAGGAGGAAGAAGACCAGAATGAAGAAGAAGATTATAATTATTAGTAAACATAAAATCTTTAATATAATAGCCGTGTTCTGTTATTATTTCCGGGACGCTCTAGTAATAGCGCATTTACGTCACGGAATTCTGTGCGACATCCAATCAAAACGAATGACCATTGTTGTATATAAATGTTATTGTGGAGCTTGATCATCAATCTGATCAACGTCGCTATAATGAACCACGATCAATTATTTTCGTCAACGAAAATGATGTTTCACCGCGACATTCACATTTATTTATTCATAAAATAATGGTTATGGATTGTATTCGATGAATTTTGTTATGAACAGGACCGTAAGATGTCATGCTCGCTTTTGTTCCCACACGGTGAGTCGGGTTGACAAGCACATTGGCAGTGTGCGGCATATCAGGGTAAGCAACCGAATAAATATCGTCCCGACGGGACGACGGGTCACGACAGGATCCGAACGAATCTAGTGTTTTAATAAAATATGTGTGTCATTTTTACTGTTTTAATCACAACAGGTTGCTTAACGGGACTTGTATGTGGTATCACGACAAATTTTCTCATTGCTTTCGTGTACTATAAAGGAGAAGGTGGTTTTATTTTGGCTACATCTCAACTTTATGCGGTGGTAGCTGGATCTTCGTGTGCCTTGCTATCCAGTCTCATGGTCACTGTTGTAGTATCGTTATCCACGCACACTATACATACACAGGAGGATGAGCTGAAAGAGTGGCAGAAGACAAGAGATATAGACAATCCACTACATCCTTGGTCACTGCGGTATGGTAAGTATTCCTCAATGATAAAGTGAACACTCAAAATAGTAATCTTTAAGGAAGGTATCACTAAAATTAAACAAATTCAACGTTTAGACGAAAGGACATTTATCATGTACACAAAAAAAAAAAAAACCAAAGCTCTACCTTTGTGTTGTTATCGATAAAATTGGATGTATCTTTATTAGTATCATCATTATTACATTTCGAGCAACAATTAAATATGTTTAAATCTGTCATGCTGTCTGTTCTGAACAAGATTCTGTGCTTCTATAGAAAATTATTAATCTGTGGTCCGGTCTGTTCTGAACAATCTGCGTTGCTTTTATTGAACATTGTCAATCTGTCATCCTGTCTGTTCTGAACAATCTGCGTTGCTTTTATAGAACATTGTCATCCTGTCTGTTCTGAACAATCTGCGTTGCTTTTATAGAACATTGTGAATCTGTCATCCTGTCTATTCTGAACCATCTGATTTGCTTTCATAGAACATTGTCAATCTGTCATCCTGTCTGTTCTGAACAATCTGCTCTGTTTCTTCTAGTGTTATTTTAAAAAGTTCTTACCAGTATGCGTACATCGGTGCCTTGAGTGGCCTCTTGTTCTCATTCCTAGAACCCTTCCTTCAATGATTCTGTCGAACCCATTGTATCTTTATTGTGTATACAATTTATTCACTGAATTTGCTTTATTCGTTTGAAGAACCAATCTTCTACGATCAACTCTTTGGGAACGTCTTATTTAGATCATTTCTCTTTTGATGACATCCTTAAGACATTTCTGAAGTATTTCACTTAAAATGTTGATATTTTATTTTCCATTGCGAATGTTATTGTCAAAGTCTCGCAATCATATGTCGCTACTAAGATTGTGATAAATATATTAGAATATAAAAATATAGCTTCTTAATAATTGTTATTGCTTTCGTGTTGCCCTTTGTCATAGATATTTCATGTGTGATGTCCCTTGAATGGCCATTGCTAATCTATTTCCGATCTGAAGGTACTGTACCAAGACTTATGCTCGGGGAAAGTCGAGGAATGGTGTCATGAATACTAGGTAGATTAAAGGCGACAGCAGGCAAACAGTTTTTTTTTAAGCCATTGAATAGACAGTTGCGTACTTATGGGAAAACCTTTGATTTTACCTCTGTTTTTAGCGACTAGTAAATCTTTACAGATGAAAACATGTTACACAATTTGATACGGTACATTAAAAGTTGCCAGTAAACACATCTCTGGATCTAGCAGACGTTGTGATTTGACACGTCACATTAATAGTTGTCAGTAAACACATCCCTGAACCTCGATGGCGTTGTGATTAAGCCACAGGAATTGTGCTCAAGAGGTCACGGGTTCGAAATCAGCTCGTGACGTTTTTCTTACAATGTCAATTTCTTCAGAGGTCTTGGGGATTACGCTTGAAACTACGGAGTTATGTGCTATAAGCGATAATCTCGGAGGGAGGCGTTCCGCTTTGTTGACATGGTCGGAGAACATATGGGAAAACTCGAGTACAATGAAATGAAACCTCTATATTCTTTGAACTCTTATGTTCAAAATAGATGGCGTGATATACTAAGTATGACATCACTGCAGATTGGTCAGCAGATCTTTAAGAGGAAGTATTAATGAGTTAGTATATTCAAATGTCTTCTCGTTTTCTAATAGACATATTTGATTTTGTATCTTGAAGACTTACACAGTTGTTTTATTTTACTTGGCCGTGTTCATCCACTCTGATAAGAGCACCTCTGTGACTTGCTTTTGAGTGACCTAATAAAATAGAATTGCTGAGAACAAAGCTATTTCCTAAGAATTGAACTCAACATCAAATACCATTTTCCTATTTATTCATTCTTTCTGACATGACACGTTTGTATACTATTAATTTTTTTCAACAAAATATATTATCATACATATATAAAATGCCACTAACAATTAATACTCACAGCTGTTGATACAATAATTTGCATTGACTGATTTGGGAAAAACAAGAGACAGTCACTGTCCATTCCTCTAATGTAACTTCCTATTAAAAACGGTATATAAATTATTCTAAAGTCAATGATTTCAAAAATAGTCTCACCTCTTATGAGCGTATCTTGAGTGACAGTCAATTGTTTTATTTCTCAAATCTTCTTCTTCTTCTGCATTCGTTCTCAAACTCCTGCAGATTAGCAGGATGTAGTCCGGAGAACGGAATGCGTTGTGTCATGGTTTACAGCATTACTGCGATATCTGCGCCTTTCGGCCTGACACATCCGACTTCAGTGTGGCTTTGGGTCACTGACCCTATAAGGGATGGGACAGCCAACTCCATCCCATAACCTCCTAAGTCGACATTTACGACATGCGTTGAAGGTAAACAGTGTTGCTATTCTTTGCTCCCCTTTTCGGGCCCCGGCAACACACGGGCGATTTCTCAAATAAAAATGTTCCTGTTTAAATATGATGAACGTTATTGGCGTTGAAAATTCCCGACACGTGTCAATCTCTTAATTTGTGACGTAGAAGCTTCTTCAGGAACACTTCTCCAGTTATCGTTTCTCAGGAAAATTCGTGTAGGTAAATTCAATGAAGACTATCTGCTCAGATGATGGTTGACATGTTCAGCCACAATAATAAAGATCCAACGATGATCAATTAAATATGCAGGCGGTGTTCGCCAAGTATAAACACGGTAGTGTTATAGCTATGTATAGTAGGATTAGTTAACAGACCACACGTCACAGTAGTCATAAATATCAGAGTCATTGATTAAAAAATAACCTCACATTTATTTTCATTACCAAGTTTTTATATTCGAGTTTCAATATTTATTCAACTGGTTTGACATATGATCTTAACATTCCATGCAACGCTTTCTTTTAACAAGTTAACGAATTCCCTGAAGTCAAAGATGGCGTAACTAGACCAACACCATCTCAGCTGGAGAGTATTTCTATAAGTGGACGCAATGCTTCTATCATTGGCTGCCTTTGTATTATTCTAGTTTTCATATTTATCATCCCTGGTTCCTTAGCCAGCTTGAAGGTTTGTTTCAGCAATGTTTTCTTATTTACCTGTTGTAATTGTGCATACCTTTTATTGATGGATATACCGGTTCTCATGGAATGTTGAGTCCGGCCATCCGAGGGTGACCGACATGCTCTTGAGATCCGGTTTACACACAAATATGGTACACTATATCCGTTTTAGATTAACATTCGTTATTCCTACTTGTAGATGCCAGGTTGTGTTCTGTCAGTTTTAATACATGTTTTGTAGATGTCAATGTATGTTCCATCATTCTATGCACACATGTGGTTGCGTTTGTGGGTCTCACCAATGGCGCACTAGACATACCACGCATGCAGCAGAAAATCTTAGTGAATGACATGCCGTAATATTGAGGTTATCTTCTTAGAGAAGCTTCATGGCACGTCATCTATACAATTATGCTATTTTTTGGTTGTTGAAATGTGTTTCATGTTTACCTGAATATATATGTAAGCACCATCTGTGGTTGGGAGGGAGCCAGAGATGTACTGTGCAGCACTGGGGAGGAGGAAACTGACAGCACTGTTTTTCCTATGGCTTAAACTCGTCATAGCGGCACAGTGACTCAGGACGTGACAATCCTTTTGACTTGAACATTTGGTTGCATGCCTGGAGCAATAGAAAAAAATTCGACCTAACCACTAGTCAATTGGTGGCGGGGAATGAGCACAGTGAACCCTATCTTGGCTACAGTGGCTAGGAGCAGTGCATAGGTTGAAACCTACCTTCCTGGAAGTGTGATAGTTATTCTCTGGCTCTGTCCCGGGGTGGGCCGAAAATCCACAGACTTCCCAGCAATATAATGCCATTTATTGGCATTAGGTCAAAGGGCATGAGCCATGGACCGCTGGATCAGCAACCAACCAACCATCATTCTATGCGTGTATTTTGTAGATGTCATATTATGCTCTGTCAATTGTTATGTATGTTTGTTTTGTATATGCCATGCTACATTCTGTTAAGTGTTATATTTGTTTTGTAGATCTCCTGTTATGTTATGTCTACTTTCGGCATGTATCTCTGTTATGTGATAGTTTTGCTAAAAACGAAACTACTAATGCTAAGAACATTTATTTTTCCGGTTGCATCATACGGCTGTGAAACATGAACCCTAAGTAAAACATCGACAAAGAGGTTTGACGCATTTGAGATGAAATGCTACAGAAAGATACTTAAAATATCGTGGAAGAAAGAAAGAGAAACTCAAATAATTAAACACATTGAAGATTCCAGAGTGTTGGTTATTAAACATAATAACAAAAAAAAAACACCTGTTTAATCATATAAAGAGACACAACTGCTTAGAAAGACAAGTGAAGAAGGGCAGAGCACTTGGAAGGAGGAGAAAGGGCAGACCAAGAAGACGATGGACTGACGACATTAAAGATAACATTAATACATCGTTAGAAAATTAAAGAGCCGCATCGCCCAAGACAGAGAAGGCTTCATGAAGTTCATTGGGAAGACAACGTTCTGGAGAGAATACTTCACGCGGCATGTGATCCTGGACAAGGCCGTTATTTACTCGTCGTTTATTACGTTGTCTTCCTCCTCCTCTTCTTCTTCTTCTTCTTCTTCTTCGATCTCATACTTCTGCAGAGTAGCATGCTGTAGTTCGGAGAACAGAATATCACGGTTTACAGCTTTACTGCGATATCTGCAGCCTGACACATCCGACTTCATTGCCACACGTTCATGAAAGTTAACCAACTCTTGTATTTACATATACCTCGAAATTGTAAGACGTCATGACAAAGTCCTCCCAAAATATCAAAATACAATATTTTTTATCAAATAATAATAATCAAATGACTCCCTACATCCACAATGAGTATATTCCCTGTAGCCACATTGAGTATATTCCCTGTAGCCACATTGAGTATATTCCCTGTAGCCACATTAAGTATATTCCCTGTAGCCACATTGAGTATATTTCCTGTAGCCACATTGAGTATATTTCCTGTAGCCACATTGAGTATATTTCCTGTAGCCACATTGAGTATATTCCCTGTAGCCACATTGAGTATATTTCCTGTAGCCACATTGAGTATATTCCCTGTAGCCACATTGAGTCTATTTCCTGTAGCCACATTCAGTATATTCCCTGTAGCCACATTGAGTCTATTCCCTCCAGTCACACTGAGTGTCCTACCTGTAGCCACCATGAGTCTAATCTCTGCAGCCACATTGAGTCTATTCCCTGCGGCCACATTGAGTCTCCTCCCTGTAGCCACATTGAGTCTACCTCCTGAATCCACATTGAGTCTACTCCCTCCGGCCACATTGAGTCTACTCCATGCAGACACATTGAATCTCCTGCTACAGCCAAATTGTCTACTACCTGAAGCCACATTGAGTTTCCTCCATGCAGCCACTTTGAGTCAAACAGTCATTAGGCATTTCATTAAGATCTGTGAAACTCATACAAATATGTAAGAAAAACACAAATCTAAACCTGAAAGCTACATTTACTTCGTCAAGCATTGGGAACAGGAGTCACGAATGATTAATTCCTCTAGTTATATTATCTGCATCATCATTACCATATTCCTCAGCATCACTGTCACCTTCAGTGTCATCATTATGATGTCATTATAGCATCGCCTGGTCTTATCATCATCATCCTATCATAATTATCATTCATTACCATCGCCGCCATCATTATAAGCATCATTCACATACCATCAACATCACCACTATCACTACCAGCAGACTCATAATTATCGTAACCAGGACCCCCCACCGAACACCCAAATCATCTTCCATCACCCATATCACCGCCAACATCATTATCAATTGTCACCACAATCATCATTACCACCACCTCCATCACCACCACATGACCTCTACAACCAGCATCATCCATCACCATCATCATTTATTATCAACATCATCATCATCCTCATCACTCCAACTACAGCCCGCATCATCATTATCGCCACCACCATCATCCTCATCACTCCCACTACAACTCCCATCATCCTCATCACTCCCACTACAGCCCCCATCATCATTATCGCCACCACTACAGTCCGCATCTTCATTATCGCCACCACCATCATCCTCATCACTCCTACTACAGCCCCATCATCATTATCGCCACCACCATCATCCTCATCACTCCCACTACAACTCCCATCATCATTATCGCCAACACCATCATCCTCAGCACTCCCACTACAGCCCCCATCATCATTATCGCCACCACCATCATCCTCATCACTCCTACTACAGCCCCATCATCATTATCGCCACCACCATCATCCTCATCACTCCCACTATAACTCCCATCATCATTATCGCCACCACCATCATCCTCATCACTCCCACTACAGCCCCCATCATCATTATCGCCAACACCATCATCCTCATCACTCCCACTACAGCCCCCATCATCATTATCGCCAACACCATCATCCTCAGCACTCCCACTACAGCCCCCATCATCATTATCGCCAGCACCATCATCCTCATCACTCCCACTACAGCCCCCATCATCATTATCGCCACCACCATCATCCTCATCACTCCCACTACAGCCCCCATCATCATTATCGCCAACACCATCATCCTCATCACTCCCACTACAGCCCCCATCATCATTATCGCCACCACCATCATCCTCAGCACTCCAACTACAGCCCCATCATCATTATCGCCACCACCATCATCCTCATCACTCCCACTACAACTCCCATCATCATTATCGCCACCACCATCATCCTCATCACTCCCACTACAGCCTCCATCATCATTATCGCCAGCACCATCACCTAAATTTAAAATATATTTGTGTCTGCAGGTCCTTACAGCATCCGAGTTTGAAGTGTGGACAACTATGATAAACATATGGTGTATCATCATGGCTGCAATAACTGTCATAATCACTCCGGTAGAGGAAATCAAGGCAATAATTCTTCAACTTAATTCAAAAAAGAAACCGCCGCCATCAGCCCCAGATACCGCATCAAATGATGAAACATATGGTGACGATGTAGATTTTAGTGGAAACGCAAATCTTCATCGTAGGAGACATAATACAAACGTGTGTCAAGGAAATACCATTTTAGGGGAAAACCCGTCAGAATTATCTAACAATCAAATCAGGGTTTTAGATCACAGTTCTACGTATGACTCTGAAATCATGAATTTAGACGACTCGTATGTCTTAGATACGAAACGTTCACGCCGTGTAACTCACACACGTTTAGTAACCTCACTGTGACACTAACCACTCATCTTGAATCTCACATAGTCCATAAATTACGTTAACAATGTTTTGCATGTTTTATTTAGTTATTTAGTTCATCCTAGTCCTTATTTAGGTAACATATTTTTTCTGATATATGGTCCTTTTTATCGGTGCTTTTCGGGAAAGTGAACGAGTTGTCAATGACATGTCTAAACACCCTGAAGTGTATCTTTTCCAATGTTGTCATGAATACTTTTCCCTGATACCAGAAACCATACCTTCAATTACTAATTTATCCATGCTGTTATGTATATTTATATGGCCAGAAAATCTCCGTTTTCTTATTATAATGTTGTTTAAGCAGTAATTCACTTCCACATTTAATGTTCTTATCACTTCTTGATTGATTTTTGTTTTGTTTTTTCGATGTTTCGATGTCTGTGATGTTCTGAATATCGTTCTGCAGCATTTCATTTCGAGTTGTGTGAGATGTTTTTGAGAATCACATTTGCTATGTTAGTTGTGTCACATGTTTTTGAGAATCTCATTTGCTATGTTTGTTGTGTTACATGTTTTTGAGAATCTCATTTGCTATGTTAGTTGTGTTAGATGTTTTTGAGAATCTCATTTACTATATTAGTTGTGTGAGATGTTTCTGGGTGATTTCTCATATGTGATTTCATGCTCAAAGTCTGGGCTCTGTGATACATTTGCACATCAACTGGTTGACCACAGTTAGCAGCACAACGACATTTCGGTGCTCCAGTTTTTTTAAGACCTGTGTACCGAAAGTAAACATGACCTGAAAGGCGATTTTATTTTGTTTGTTTTCGTGAATTTTGTTGGTGGCTAGACTTATATTGGCATGCGACTCCAAGTAAATATAAATAGTGACCAACGAAACCACGACAATAATGTATAAAACGTAACGAATGAAGGCATGATTGCTTTTTGTACATATGTTTTGACTGCTGACGGTCTCGACAAAGCGAATTGCATAACCAATGGGCCAGGAGGAGCCATATACTTTGATTGTGTTTGGTTTGATTGTGTTTGGTTTGTTTGTGTTGCTATGATTGTGTTTGCTTTGATTGTGTTTGCTGTTGTTGTGTTTGCTGTGATTGTGTTTGTTTTGATTGTGTTTGCTTGGATTGTGTTTGCTTTGCTTGTGTTTGCTATGATTGTGTTTGCTTTGATTGTGTTTGTTTTGATTGTGTTTGCTTTGCTTGTGTTTGCTGTGATTGTGTTTGCTGTGATTGTGTTTGCTTTGATCGTGTCTGCTTTGATTGTGTTCGCTGTGATTGTGTTTGCTTTGATTGTGTTTGATGTGATTGCGTTTGCTGTGAATGTGTTTACTGTCACTGTGTGCTTTGACTGTGTTTACTATGATTGTGTTTACTATGATTGTGTTCGTTGTGATTGTGTTTGTTGTGATTGTGTTCGCTGTGATAATGTTTCTTTTGGTTGTGTTTGCTTTGATTGTGTTCGCTGTGATAATGTTTCTTTTGATTGTGTTTGCTTTGATTGTGTTTGCTTTGATTGTGTTTGCCGTGATTGTGTTTGCTTTGATTGTGTTCGCTTTGATTGTGTTTTCTGTGATTGTGTTTGGTTTTATTGTGTTTGCTGTGATTGTGTTCGCTGTGATAATGTTTCTTTTGATTGTGTTTGCTTTGATTGTGTTTGCTTTGATTGTGTTCGCTGTGATTGTGTTTGGTTTTATTGTGTTTGCTGTGATTGTGTTCGCTGTGATTGTGTTTAGTTTTATTGTGTTTGGTTTTATTGTGTTTGTGTTCGCTTAGATTGTGTTTGGTTTTATTGTGTTTGGTTTTATTGTGTTTATTGTGATTGTGTTAGCTTTGATTGCGTTTGGTTTTATCATGTTTGCTGTGATTGTGTTCGCTTTGATTGTGTTTGGTTTTATTATGTTTGCTGTGATTGTGTTCGCTGTGATGTTTCTTTGATTGTGTTTACTTTGATTGTGTTTGCTTTGATTGTGTTTGCTTTGATCGTGTTTGGTTTTATCAGATCTTACAACTTTAGTTAATGTATGTGTGCCTGTTCCTCAGTTCAAGTATGCTTTGCAATCACTAGAAATAAAGAATGTTTAAAATATCAGTTACCACGATGTGCACAGTGATATCTTTTTTTATTGCACCTCAGATCTTAAGACCATAAAGAATAATGGAGATTGCGGTTCAGGTAATCCCCTCACCATGACTATATTTATCAATATGATAGTTTACAATTTCACTATTCTATGTTATACTTCTGACTACTTTATTATTCCATTATGTGTTTGTTCCTATCTTGATAAAGACCTTTGGGTTGAAAAGATGATTTCGTATGTGCTTAACTGACATTCAATCTTGTTTCCCTCCAACTTCCATTTGTTTTACTGTATTAATTTATCAAAGTGGATGAAATGAGATACTGATCACTAGAGATAATTGCTTCCATTGTTTTGTTTATTCTATATGTTGTTTTTCCCTACTGTGTTATATTTTGTTTCAGATTACAGTTTGTTTCGCTAAATTTGTATTCCCCACTTCGTCTGCGTTCGTTTTTCAAATTCCTACAGATCAGCAGGATGTAGTCAAGTAGTCCTGAGAACGAAATTCGTCGTGTCATGGTTTACATATTAACTATGATGTTTGTACCTTCGACATCCGACTTCAGCATGGATTGTAGGTTAATTTGACCCTATGGGATGAAATAGCCAATTTTACCACAAAAACCTCGCTAGTTGCTTCTTACGACATGCTTAGCAGGCTGATATTTTTTATTCCCCCATTTGGGCCCCAGCATCACACAGGCGCGATTTCCCCACTAAGCATTGCTCAAAGCATTTCCCATGAAACATTACTCAACGTATTCCCACAATATCTTCTTCTTCTTCTGCGTTCGCTCTCATATAACCACAACGAATATTTCGTGCGATTTCCGCCGGGAAGCGTGAAGTACGTTGTGCTGCTATTTCCACAGTAGAACTGTGATTATTTGCACCCCGGTTGGCCACTTGTGGTCTGGACGTCCGAGGTCCAGCACATCCGTTTTCGTCATTCCTTTACTTCGGGTTTGGTCCCTATTCCCACAATATAAACAAGCACAAAAAAACAAATCAGTTCGCTCAACTCAAAATATTTTATAGTTTACTAAGTACAAAATAGTAGTAGTACAAAATACCAACCATTATATGCTTGTTGAAAATGTGTAACAGTAATCGTAATAGATACTTGTTGCTTGATTCTAGCGAATACATAATATCGATGATGACATGTTAATACAGTGACTATATCTATACTTTACATATATGCTAGTTGTGCATGCTACATAGATTATTTGACATTTGTTAAATGTATATGCTTAGTCATGGTATGTTACAAGTAATCATTGTCCATGATAGGTGATAGTGAGCAAATGGGCATAGAGTGTAAGCGCATGTGTAATGTGTAATACACTTAGTAAATATGTAAGAGTGTGTAAAATGTATCGAAATTCATATGGCAACTACGGGGTAGAATAAGTGAGTTTAATCAGTGAGTTACAGGAACCATTAGCATTTACACATTTTAATAGTATTCTCATAATTAGCACTTATGGATATCCATGTAGTGATATTAACTCTTGCAGGACGCCATGCCGAGACTTAGCATTTATGAGTATGTATTAAAACTTAGGATATCACCTGTCCGAGACGACATTCCCAATGTACTGCTAATTCACCTCGATCATCAGCAAAAATAGAAAAAATAATACAATTTGTAAACAACTGTTGGGATAGAGGTTTAGTGCCACAGATATGGAAAACCGCCACAGATATGGAAAACCACCACAGATATGGAAAACCACCACAGATATGGAAAACCACCACAATGGTACCCATTCACATGAAAGGCAGACCAAAAAACAAAGTGGACAGCTATCATCCTATAAATTTGATTAGTTGTCAGTGCAAACGCCTGGTAAACAAAAGGATGATATTATAAATAAAAGATGATGTGGGTCTCGGAGACCTTTGGAAAAAAAGCTATTACACATTCTTTATCTATTTTGTGCATATCTTATTATTAAATGTATTATTTCTCTTCTTATTTTTCTTATGATTTGCCTCAGTTATCTCACAATTTATCTTAGACATTTTTTATCTTATTACTTATCTTCATCATCATCAGGTAGCATATCCTGAACAGGATGTAGCAGTCATCACAGCCTTTCGAAACTCCTGTCGATCGTGAGCCAGTTTTTCCTGCTTCTGTTATTGTCAATGTTCAGGTGGTCTTTTTCTTTTATATCTTGCGTCCATCTTCTTCTTGGTCTTCCTCTTGATCGTCTCTCTGGCATCATCCCTTCCATTATGGTCCTCCTTGGCTGTCATGGCGTTCGATATTTTGATATTGCAAAAATATTGAAGTTTTCTGGAAAGACCCTTGCTGTTTAGCCTGTTTTATTTTACATTCAATTCTCTCAGGATGGCTATATTGGTGATGTTTTTGGTCCATCTTATATTTATTATCTTATGTTTATATCTTATGTTGAACAATAAATAACATTTTTATCCTATTTGTCACCACAATTGTATCTTATTTATCTTATTATAAATGATATTTTTCTTATATATAATATTTATCTTAATTTTTCGGTACCATTTATCTTATTATATGTTATTTATTTTATTATAAATGATCCTTTATCTTATTATATATGCTCTTTATCATACTATACATATCATTTATCTTATCTATATATATTATTTAACTTTATATATATATATATATATATATATATATATATATATATATATATATATATATATATATATATATATATATATATATATATATATATATATATATATATATATATATATATATATATATATTATTTATCTTATTATATTTAAATTATATGTAGTTTATCTTACTTATATTTGCTATTTATCTTACCATATATATTATTTATCATTATATATACTTGTATACATATGTTATTTATCATTATATATACTTGTATACATATATTATTTATCATTATATATACTTGTATATATATGTTATTTATCATTATATATACTTGTATACATATATTATTTATCATTATATATACTTGTATATATATATTATTTATCATTATATATACTTGTATATATATATATATATATTATTTATCATTATATATACTTGTATACATATATGTTATTTATCTTATTTGTATGTTATTTATATATGTTATTCATCTTAATACATATATGTATTATTTCTTATTCTTATTTATATATTTTTTTATTTATCTTATGACATATGTTATATTTCTTATTTATATATATTATCTATCTCATTATATATGTGCTTTATCTTATTTTTGGCTTTTTATTTACCTTATTATATATGTTATTTGTCACATTATATGTTATTTGTCACATTATATATGTTATTTGTCACATTATATATGTTATTTGTCACATTATATATGTTATTTGTCACATTATATATGTTATTTGTCACATTATATATGTTATTTATCTTCTAACAATAGTTCTTTATCTTATTATACATGTTATGTATCTTATGATATATTTATTTATATTGTTATAAAAGTTCTTCATCTTATTATAATGTTTTTTATCTTATTTTGGCTTATTATGTATCTTATTATATATGTTGTTTATCTTTTATATATGTTATTATTCTTATTATGTATGTTATTTATCTTCTTATAATTGTTCTTTAACATATTATATATGTTATTTATCTTATTATATGTTATTTATCGTATTATATATGCTATTTATCTTATTATATGTGTTATTTATCTTGTTATAAATGTTATTTATCTTATTATAAATGATTCTTATCTTATTATATGTGTTATGTATATTATTATAAATGTTATTTATATTATTATAAATGTTCCTTATCTTATTATATATGTTATTTATCTTATTATAAATGTTCTGTATCTTATTTTTTGCTTATTATTTATCTTGTTATATATCATAGAAATTATTTTATCTTAATATATATGTTCTTTATCTTATTATAAATGACACTTCACCTCATGTTATGCATAACATATTATAAGATAAATAACATTTATAATAAGATAATCTTATTAGGAATCTTATTATGTGCCTTATTGTTTAACATATTATCATCCTAAGTAGTGTTAGAAAGTCATATTTCTGGTCATCCTGTAAATGAATGAATGACCCTAATTGTCCACTTTGTTCTTCTCCATCTAACACAACGACAGTGACCGTCTGTGGTCATATGGCCAATGTTGGAGAGTACTAGTGTAGGTGACCATGTTTCTCTACAATGCCATGTCTTTTCTTTACAAACTTATGCCTGTATTTTGTGGCATGTCATAATGACAACTCATCCATATTTTCTCCATCTTCCTGTCATTCTTCACCTCCTGATTATTGGACTCCACTAACTAAATGACATTACTGCAATAAATGACAAGATAAAGTCAAAAACGAAGTGACATGGACAATAACATGACTGGATTCCGCTTGATTATAAATCATGTCTTAGAAATACAGATTGATATATATCATCTGAATCTGGGAAAGGCAGGAACTGTATTGCAAAATCGGGCATTGGCATAGAATCCACAGAGAAAGAGAGGACTCAGTACAATTTAGAGAAGAACGATTAAGTTCTCTGTGATATTTGTATACAAAAAACCTGCAGCTAATCTAATAAATATAACGACGGGATAGATTGAAATGAATTCCTCAGTGTTATATGATCTTATGATGGCCAAGATCTTGATTAATTGAATGAAATATTCATTGTTTTCTATTTCCATTACGTGCGCAATGAATCATGACGGACTGTCCTTAAACTATGCTACAATGTATCTCTGTACTCCAGTATCTATTAGTAACTCTGTACATTTCTTCTCTGTAAAAAAAAAGTTGCACTAAAAAAACAATGAGTATCATGGATCATTAACACATTTCTCGGGAGACACAAAAATAGCTCCTTAATTATAATGTGCTCAGTCATTTGCAAAACAAAAAACATATGACGCATTGTGTTGTAAACTCATGAAAATCACCCACATAGTATACACACTTCACACTGCAGCTGGCAGGACATCGCTGTTACTACACGAAAAATCTCCACCATCCTTGACCACCATTTCATGAGCTTCGGTAATTGAATAGGATTTCGCAAGAGGCATATTACTTTTTCTATCCTTGGCAGCGCCATTCTTAGCAATTCCTTGAACAGGGCTTTTATTCTTTCGACACTGTTTGACAATTCTCATGATTTCCTCTGTGGGTGGCAGAACTACCACAATGATAGCCATAGTGATAGCCCAAGCCTGCAAATAAAGATATAAAGAGAGAGTTATTATTGGAGAAAACCAGATTAAATATATCTTTTGTGGGTGGAAAAAACATACCACAACTGTAGCTACACTGATAGCCCAAGCCTGCAAAAATAAAAGTTAAAGAAAGAGTTTCGGCTAGAGAAAACAAAATTGGACACCATGTAATAAAAGATAACGAAAGAGTTTGATACCTTCTAATAAAAGATAAAAGAAAGAGTTCCGGCTGGAGAAAACAAGATTGGATACCATGTCTTCTTCCTCTTCTCGTTCACAGTTTGACTTGTCTACACAGCAAGTCTGGTTTTCTTAATAAATGCTGCTGTATTTGAAAGCTGCTCAGTGCTCCCATACATCTTTCTGTGGATATCCATCTCTGTGGCCAGTGTTCTTCCCGTAACTGGTTTAGTTTGTTTGTTTGTTTGTTTTTCGTTCGCTCCATTGTAACCATCACGGATATCCGTGCGATTTCCGCCGGGAGCGTGATTACGTTGTGCCACCGTTATGCGCCTTGTAGGCCTAGCACATCCGATTTCGGCATGCCTTGACAATTCGGGTGGGCTACCCTTAGCCTGTGACAGCCTCTATATCTGTCTCCAGGCACGCGTAGTGAAGACTCTTCGCCCAGACGATTTTCTAGCTCTCGTCTCACTCGAACGAGGTGTTCCACTGTCTATGAACTTGCCTCGTGTAATTGGACGTGCTGTGCCTGTGCCCATTGGGTACTGAACCGTTTCTCATCCATGAGCCTGGTTCCTTAAGGGGAAGAACTCAACAGAGGAGTTGGACCCTGGCTCTTTCGCCCTCTTAGCCGAGGTGTCATTCACCGACATCGTGTACCCCTTGTCCAAGTTCGAGTCTCACACCACGCGTTTGAGAGCAAGGCGTTCTCGAGCTGAGCGTCCTTGTCCCAATAGCGCCTGAGCCCATCAGGTACTGAACCCTTTCTCTCTTCAAGTGTATTTCCGGTGTAGGAAAACCTGACAGTAGAGTTGGGCCTGGGCTAAATCGTTGTCCCTTTTGTGCCTGAGCGAATCGAGTACAGAACCCTTTCTCTCTGCAAGTTACTTCCGGTATAGGAAACCTTGACAGTAGAGTTGGGCCAGGACTGCCATCGTTGTCCCTTTCTTGCCTACACCCATCGGGTACAGAACCCTTTCTCTTTGCAAGCATATTTCCGGTTTAGGAAGGCTCGACATTAGAGTTGGGTTAGGTCTTTTGCTTTACCAAACGCCGATGGATGGGTCTGGGTCTCTGCCTGTTAGGAACTCTGGTAACTAGAAGCCCGTCTCGAGCTGACGGAGCTTGTAGTTCCCTTTCCTAGGGACTTTTCACTTTCTATTTGCAGTTCGCGCTGCCCTCTAGCGCTGTTCTGCCCTTTCATTGTTTCATTGTACTCTGTGTGAAACATATTTGTCTCTCGCCATGCATTTACCTTTACGTGCATTTTACATTGGCCGCCCCTCCAATGTTCGGACTGGACTGACTAGCTTCACTGTATGTCGACAGTGTTGCTATATGTGGTGATGCTGGTGGTGTCGGAGATATTGTCTGTCTCTTGTGCAGTCAAATCTCTTTCCATCTGCTACCTCCACATTCTCGGACACGATCCCCAAAAGATTTGGCCAGAATCAGCACGAGCTGCTGTATTTCTGTTTCCAGGGTGCACCACGTGGAGGTACATTTGGGATCTTGGTTATCTGCTAACCCTGGGTCCGCCTAGAGCAATGCGTTCCCTTTGCACCCCACTGGTTTAGTGTATTGCAGCCTTGCAGGATATGTTCAGCTGTCTGTGCTGCATGCCTACAAGGGCACAGTGGTGATGGGACCAGGATACCATGTAATAAAAGATAAAGAAAGAGTTCCGGCTGGAGAAATCAAAATTGGATACCATGTAATAAAAGATAAAGAAAGAGTTTCGCCTGGAGAAATCAAAATTGGATACCATGTAATAAAAGATAAAGAAAGAGTTTCGGCTGGAGAAATCAAAATTGGATACCATGTAATAAAAGATAAAGAAAGAGTTCCGGCTGGAGAAATCAAAATTGGATACCATGTAATAAAAGATAAAGAAAGAGTTTCGGCTGGAGAAATCAAAATTGGATACCATGTAATAAAAGATAAAGAAAGAGTTCCGGCTGGAGAAATCAAAATTGGATACTATGTAATAAAAGATAAAGAAAGAGTTTCGGCTGGAGAAATCAAAATTGAATACCATGTAATAAAAGATAAAGAAATAGTTTCGGCTGGAGAAATCAAAATTGAATACCATGTAATAAAAGATAAAGAAATAGTTTCGGCTGGAGAAATCAAAATTGAATACCATGTAATAAAAGATAAAGAAATAGTTTCGGCTGGAGAAATCAAGATTAGATACCATGTGTTCATGGTGTTCTCTATGTAGATATGCTTGGTACTTACGTAAAACACAAGGTCGATCAACTTTACAATGATCGATCAGACTATTAGATACAGGTATGAAAATATACAGGTAACAGGTACCTTACACAAATACGTGTTACTCATTACCTTAGAAAAAATCTGACATCTATTATCTTAGAAAAAAGATTGGGTATTCATTACCTTACGCTGTGTCGGCTTAAGAGATATTACTGATATAAAGATTATCCCAGTTGAACTGGAAATCCAATCTCGAACCACTCAACTACAACTCCAATTACCTAATCATTGAGCTGAAGGTACCAGTAAAACTAACCACTATGCTAGAGATGTCAGTAGAACTAACGACTGTACTAGAGGTGCCAGTAAAACTAACGACTGTACTAGAGGTGCCAGTAAAACTAACGACTGTACTAGAGGTTCCAGTAAAACTAACGACTGTACTAAAGGTGCCAGTAAAACTAACGACTGTACCTAGAGGTGCCAGTAAAACTAACGACTGTACTAGAGGTGCCAGTAAAACTAACGACTGTACTAGCAGTGCCAGTAAAACTGAGCTGAAGATGCTAGTAAAATTAACCACTGTGGTGTATGTGCCCGTAGGGTATTTTAAACTCATTTCAACAGAGATAGATTCTACTAAGTAGCATGCTCTGCCTCGGAAGTCCTAATCATGGGACATTATACTCTTTGTGTCTTTTTAGCCGCGTTATGAGAGTCAGTCAGTTCCTGTTTTGTCAAGTTTGGCACACAGGGCGGGTGCCATAGTTCTCCATGCCTGTCGGTCAGTTGCCAAGGATTGCAGGTCTTGTGCATGTGTGCCTGTTGATTTTAGTTCTTCTGATCGTTGTTTTTGTTCTTCCCTGTTTTCTTTTACCATAATAATATTATGAGAATGAGATGAACAAAACTTACCTGAGTAAAGTTGAGCCACATTTCAAAACGAGTATGGTTCATGACGGGATAGGCAGCCATTACTCCCGGTATAAGAACGGCAAATAGGAAAATACTAGAGCCGCCAGCGATGTAAGCTGTAAGTTTAGCTTTTCTAAACGTTGTATTCATCTGTTGAACTGATGGCCTCTCATCATAAACCATGCCCTGAAATAAATACAGATTCATATCTCATAATTGTGGACGGTATCATCATCATCAGGTACCATGCCGGGTGGCGTAGGCGGTCATGGCTCTCCACAGCTCTCTGCCCACAGTATTATGTATCAAAGTCGTTATTGTTTCCTTGCCGTGCCAGGTTGTCAAACTGTCTAATATTTTCTCACGTTGTCGCCCTCTGTCTCTGGTGCCTTCAATCTTGCCTGTTGTGATTATTTTCTCTAAACCTGCCTGTCTCATGAAGTGGCCACAAATAGAAAATTGCCATTTTCTTATATTGTTGATTAAGGTCCGTTTCGCATTTAACTCAGTCAACACCTCTACATTAGTTTTTCTGGCAGTCCATGATATTCTCAGCATTCTTCTGTAGAACCACATCTCTGTTGCCTCCAGTCTCCCACTTTCCAGTTTGTTTATTGTCCATCTCTGGTTCTCTCTTGTAGCAGGAGAAGGGTTCTACTAGATTTTGTGTGTTCGTTCTCAAACTCCTTTAATATTTAAAATTTGTTCTGGCACCCATTTTCCGAAACGTGATTGGCGACATACTATTTTTTATGATAGAAGAAAACCTCCCTCAACTGTGAAAACAAACACGTAAAACGGCGAGTTATGATTGATTGGGGAAATAAACACACAAATGATTTACAGAATAACGAAACCGGTCATAAGTGATTAAACTGTGGTCCGCAGAACCCTGGGGGAAGCGAAGACTTCAAGAAATATTACGAATCTTTACAGTCCCCTTCAAATCTTTGGGCACTGAAAAGGGCTATGAAAGTTTTGATGTCTTTAGCAACAAATAATTGTACAAAAAACATAGTATCTGTTCTGTTTACATTAAAATACACATATAAATCAGTTGTGAAATATGGAGTCGAAATTCAGAATACACATTTTAATTATTAACACCAACAGATATAACAAGTTATAACCTTGATTCTTGATTAGAAAACTGGCGTCACAGCACGTGGGGCATATTATAAGTGTTCCGTCCTCTGTTCCAGCAGCCCTTCGACTCGATGATGTTTTGAGTCCAATGCTGCTGAAACAGGCGTCGGCATCAGGGCACAACTTTCGCCCTTGCGACAGGTTTCTTTGTTGTTCCGCCCACCCACGCCGTGCCTGTAACTAGTTCAAGCACAACGTCGGCCTGTCGGAACAACGTGGTAACTGTTATCAGATGACGTGCCATGAAGCTTCTATAAGATGATAACCTCAGTATAAAGGCATGTCATCTACTAATATTTTCTGTTGCATGGTTGATTTGTCTAGTGAGCCATTGGTGAGACCCACAGACACAACCGCATGCGCAACAAGGTATAACACGGAACAATAACACACCGAAAGATATAACAAGACTTGAAAACGAAATTCAGCATCATCCTTCCCCATGTTAGAAAGTCAACAGTTCAGGTGTTTCTGGATTCTTGATTAGAAACTAGCATCACAGCACGCGGGGCACTCCCATAAGTGCTCCGCTCTCCTTTCCAGCAGTCAATACAGTGTGTTAACTAAAAGTCCCGATCAGGTGTTGATTGGGTAATCTTCGGGACTTTCCATAACAATTACTTTTCCTTCCATCCCCTAAAGGCACTCCTATTTCTGATATTCTCTGTATATGTACGTTCTCAGCCTCATTGACTTGATCTTCATCTTGAAATACATTTATTACTGCCTTGATCAAGTCTGCTTTATCTCTTCTCGGCATTGTGCCGTATATCGCTGCATTGCCTGCCAATAAGTCGGCTATATCGTTTCATATGGCCCCAGCATGACCAGGGCAGTATATATATGTATTGCGCTGGACAATTGAGTTATTTAATAAATCCCACCATTCCTTTTTTAGCATATGAACTTTTCTATTTTCTTCTTCTTCTTCATCGTGCATTCTCAAACTCCCACTGGATATCTCTTGATTAGATTAGATTTCCAGAAGGTTGTAGTCCAGAGAATGGAAATGCGTTGTGTCGCCGTTATATTTACGTCAATGGCCTGACACATCCGTCTTCGGTGGACTTTTCTATCCTGCGCAGCATACTTTGAGAGTCTGCGAGTATTGCCGAGTGTGTTGATGTAACCGTTTATCAACAGATTAAGTGCTGCTGTAATTTCCTCAATCCTCGTGCTCGATGTGACAGTGGAGTATGCAGAAGATTTCTCAACCAACTTCACGCCACTTCTGTAGGCAACAAAACCCCAGCCGCTTGTATTTGTATTTCTGTTAACTGAGCCATCTGTGTATATAATTATGTCTTGTGGTTTCTAGTGTAGCTGGGCGAGTTCATGCACTCTAACCTGGACCCTGATACCCGTCTATTTCAAACACACGTTATCTAGTTGTATTATTTATTTACTGTATCCGTCTTCGAAAATTTAAAGGCAAGAATGACTACTTAAAAATCGTCACAACTCATTAAGTAATGGGTTTTAATGTGTATAAGAGAGTACAGATTGCTGAGTACCGGTAAACATGATTCAGAAAGACATTTATCTCATAAAATGGATACACATTTAAATTTTACGTCAACATTAGTGGTCATAACTTCACACTCACATTGTAAACATTTAAATGTGAAGTGAACATTAGTGGGCATTACTTCACCCTCAGTGTGTAAACACTGTACACGTTTATTATAATGTTATTTGTGCTTAACAAGTGAAGACACTTTCCCAGATTGTGAACATATGGATATATGATGACAAAATAAATAAAGATTGTGAGTCGCAAATGTGCAGGATTCATTGAAATTTAACGGTAAGAGAGCATGTTTTAACGTATGTTTGATTGTTTATTATCACTACATTAGCATTACGTGTTCTATTGCATGCTTTGTTTACTATAGTAAATACACATAATTCATTATTGAACATTTCGAAATATGAAATATTTTGTGTGACCGCAGCATAAAAATAAATGTAAAGGGATCCGCAGCAACAAAATGTTTAAGAACCGCTGTACTGAGTAGCTGGTTGATTGATTAAGAGGATTAATTAGAGATTATCTGAGTAAATATAAACTGACAAAATTACTCAGTTAATAATCAACTAGCTAACTGATTTCTTAGTTATAATTAACTAGTTAACTAACATTTTAGTTAATAAACTAAGTGAGCGCCTGTGACTATATTGATAGCGACGCTGTAATGCGGTAAAAGGTCAAGCATTCGTAACCCTGTTTAGCTTTGAGCTCAGTGACCAGTGTGTAAGTTTGAGAACAGTTAGGATCTATTTTAAACTTCGCGCCTACTATATTAGCAATATAGTTACATGTGTTTCTACCGGTCAGTGAATTGGTTAAAACACTGAACTTAAGTTACCAAGGTTGTAGTCGGCTCAAATAATACGACAACACATAGATTTTGCTTTTTTTAGATTACATCCTGATGGAAATCTAGTACGACCATTGTCCTGCTATAAGAGATGTCCTGTGAACGTTTGTGAAGGTACACCAACCAAAAAAGTACAACTGTTAATTATAAAGAAACGGATTAGTCAATTAACTTATTAACAAATTCAGATTGAAATAAGCTGTGGAAACAAAACGTTCTATTACTATTTCCTTGCTTTATTTTCTGCCTCAAATAACACGCAGGTCACCCATACGTTGCCGATGTCCGAAAGGGGAATAAATTAAAAAAACGATTACCTGTCAAGCATGTCGTAAGAGACGACTAATAACGTTTTGGGTGGAGTTGGCTGCCCCATTCCATATATGGTCAAAGTGACCCAGAAACCGTGCTGAAGTGTGTCCGACCAAAAATTACATCTTTCTGATCTGTATGAGCTTGAGAACGAACGCAGAGGAAGAAGTAAATACTGGTGATTTATGAATGGAACTCACACAATTCAGTGATTCCGTCCAGCACATTGCCTCTGTGCCACTGAATTCCTCAAGTCAATTATTGATTAGATAACTGGCCTCACAGCACGTGGGGCATTCCCATAAGTGCTCCGCCCTCTGTTCCAGCAGCCATTCGACTCGATGGTGCTTCGAGTCCAATATCGCCGAAACAGACGTCGACATCAGGGTACACCTCTGGCCCTTGCGACAGGTGTCTTTGTTGTTCCGCCCACCCACGCCGTGCCCGTAACTAGTTCAAGCACAACGTCGGCCTGTTGGAACAACATGGTAACTATTATCGAAGGTTACAACTAAGATTACCTCAAGTCAATACCAACAGCAACAAAAAACAAAACACACGCCAACCCAGATTGACAATTATACCTTCATATCCTCTCTGTACAACAGCTCCCAGGGTTGAAGAGGGTTGTCGATATCGTACATTTTCATCCACTCAAACTCCACATCAGCAGACCCTGATGTCAAGGTCACAGTACAGTTAAAATTGCATGTAAAATTATTATGATCATGTAATGTATAATAATTTCAATGAATTATGAGATTATATCAATTGTAAAAGGGAGCAATGTAGTTCATGAATTGCACAAACGTAAAGTGATGTTTCAGTAAATGTAAAATGTGACATGAGATCTACAATATCTAATAATATCTTCTTAAATCTAAAAACTGTATCCCATTTTAATATGGACGATATTTTATGAAAGTTGATATGAAAATTTATATGTCATTGTATTTGCACAATTTTAAAGAATTTTTATGAGCTTTAAAGTGATAATAGCTCTACGAAAAGTATAAAATTATATTTCGTCAAGCTTAAATTAAACTTTAAAGTGATAGTTTATTAATTCTAAAATGCTATTTTATAAACTGTAAAAGGAAAGTTTATTAACGAGAATAGTATTTCATAAACTGTAAAATGAAAGTTTATTAACTTTAGAATGACATCTCATAGTCCGTAAATGACACTCATTCAAATATAGTCAAAGGCTTTTTGCTGGCCATGTGATATATCATTGAATAACATTTCCTGAACTTAGTGACACTTTACTTACTGCGCAATAGAATTAATTATGCAGTAGTTGAACCATATTGTATCTGGAATATTGCTTTCAAATAATGTTTAATAGCAGACATTATTTATTACGTTTAGCCACGTTGATCCAACGAGTATTTGCAGATTCAAATACTGGTTCAGTTACTAAACGTAAAATTAATGCGTTAACACTATTTTGAAAATATTTCAAAGCAGTGAACCAGCCTTAATGTGTAGAATTTCTGTCAAGATTTATTAGAAGGCAGAGCAGGAATTACATCGGTCATCTGCTTAGAATGTCATGTGCAATTCACAAGAAGCACAACAACGTGTAACGAGGCCCTCATTATGAAAAGACATCACAACTGCCTTATGTGACGCATTAGCACATAGGGAACTAACTTTAAGATGGGCTAGTGATACAATCACATTATCTCTAATGAGTTCGCCGGAGTTTAGACGCCATGCTTAGATCCAGTCATTCCATGTAGCTCTGGTGTAGACGGAATGTTGAGATCCAGTCATTCCATGTAGCTCTGGTGTAGACGGAATGTTGAGATCCAGTCATTCCATGTAGCTCTGGTGTAGACGGAATGTTTAGATCCAGCCATTTCATGTAGCTCTGATGTAGACGGAATGCTTAGATCCAGCCATTTCATGTAGCTCTGGTGTAGACGGAATGCTTAGATCCAGCCATTGCATGTAGCTCTGGTGTAGATGGAATGCTTAGATCCAGCCATTTCATGTAGCTCTGGTGCAGACGGAATGCTTCGATTTAGCCATTCCATGTAGCTCTGGTGTAGACGGAATGCTTAGATTTAGCCATTTCATGTAGCTCTGATGTAGACTGAATGCTTAGATTTAGCCATTCCATGTAGCTCTGGTGTAGACGGAATGCTTAGATCTAGCCATTTCATGTAGCTCTGATGTAGACTGAATGCTTAGATTTAGCCATTCCATGTAGCTCTGGTGTAGACGGAATGCTTAGATCTAGTCATTCCATGTAGCTCTGGTGTAGACGGAATGTTTAGATCCAGCCATTTCATGTAGCTCTGATGTAGACGGAATGCTTAGATCCAGCCATTTCATGTAGCTCTGGTGTAGACGGAATGCTTAGATCTAGCCATTTCATGTAGCTCTGATGTAGACGGAATGCTTAGATCCAGCCATTTCATGTAGCTCTGGTGTAGACGCCATGCTTAGATTCAGCCATTTCACTTAACTCAGGTAAGGTCAATAAAACGTTAAAGTAGGCTCTCCAAAAATCAACAATAGTTGAAAAGCAACTGTTCTGTTACAGGACAAGCTTCCAGTATTATTTTAGTCTCTTAACAGGCGAAAGTGTATGGCTAGAAGTACGTGCACGTTGGAGAAAAATTAATTCTCGTTAGAATTTTTCTCTAACCACTCGGCCACAGAATTAGAATTTGAAAACAACAGATATAATGCACATACGAAAATGCAGTGCATCACGATTTGTATTAGGGCTGCGAAATCTTCTTCTTTCGGCTTGACACATCATATACTGCATATGTGTCCCTTCTACATGGTGGTGGTACATGCATCCCCACTTCCACATTTACCTTAGTCACTTTCAGCGTCATGAACTTCAGGCGGCAATAATACTATTCTACGCTCCTTTTTTTGGGCTGCGGCAACACCCACGTGCATAATACTCTTCAATATGAATCCCCAAATACTTAGATCATCAAGTGTCATGCCGATTGGCATAGGTCATTATGTATTCCAATCATTCCTTCTCTCTTGTATTCGTAATAAGTTCCTTTGACGACTATCTCCCATACCATGATGACAACACTGACTTTTTCACCCGCCTCTTTTTCCATTCATCTTTCCATTCATCTTTCCGATGATTATTAAATGCTTAAACGTTTCTCGTTACCTGCCTTGCGAGACTTGTCCGTCTACCAATATTTTACAAATACTTACTAAATTAGAAAATTAACTAAAATATCGTTAACTTCTCTGCAATATTTTTTTTAAAAGCCATCAACCATAAGCTCGTGGAATAGTCAACTATTTTCACTAACTAACTTTTTTTTTACTAAAGCCTCTTTCTGGTTACTTTTGCCCTTCCTTTTTCGGTATTTATCACAGGTGTACATTGGTTATAGCAGCGCGCATGACGATTACAAAACAAGAGAAATCACTCAGATTTCAATATACCAGGTCATAATATTTTACGATTAAACCGACTTTACGTTTCCAGGGCTTGAAGGAAAAGCACAAAATGACAATGTAACGTGTAATGCATGTCGTTAGTTTCGACTAAGGAGGTTTTAATAGTGAGGTTTATTGGTTCATCCAATACGTCACAGTGACAAATAAGTCATGCTGAAGTCTGAAGTGTTAGGCCGAAAGGCATATGAATTAATCGCTTCTTAGCTGTGAACTATAACACAACACACTCCACTCTTTGGACGAGATCCTGTTACTTAGCAGGAGTTTGAGAACAAATGCATAAAAAGAAACTCAATCAAGGTTGTTTTTTTTTACTGAATAAGGTTTACTTCAACGATGGCCAGGATACTATCGTGAACATATCAATGCATAAAAGATATGTCGTAGCATCTCTACTTTAGAGATGAAAGTGGACTTCACCCTAGAGACAGAATTTATACTCCAGTATGGTGATATAACTGAACGTAGAAGAAGAAAACAGAGCGTTTGTCAATGAAAAAAATATATTTGCCAACGGAGCCCACCTGAAAAATATATCCCAAAATAGGCCACCTGAAATATTCCCCAACAGAGCCCACCTGAAATATTTCTATACAGAGCCCACCTGAAATATTTCCCAACAGAAGCCATCTGAAATATTTCTCAACAAAAGCCACTGAAATATTTCTCAACAGAAACCACTGAAATATTCCCCAACAGAGCCCACCTGAAATATTTCTATACAGAGCCCACCTGAAATATTTCCCAACAGAAGCCATCTGAAATATTTCTCAACAAAAGCCACTGAAATATTTCTCAACAGAAGCCACTGAAATATTTCTCAACAAAAGCCACTGAAATATTTCCCAACAGAAACCACTGAAATATTTCTAAACAGAGTTCACCTAAAATATATTTCCCAAGTGTCCACTAAAATATTTCCCTATAGAGGCCATCTGAAATAATTGGTTGTTCTATCCTGACTAATACTTATGTTTACATGAGCTTACCTTTTATTCTGTGTGTAAGTAACGATCCGACAATGCAAACACTTAGACTGACCACAAATCCGGTCACGTTGCCTGCTAGGATTGTGTAGTCCTGGACTGTGTTATCCAGAAAATGACTTAATCCGCCTGGATAAGTAGTTGCTGTGATCAATGTGGCAACAATTCCACACACCAACCCGCTAATGCTACCTGGATAAATCCAACAATATCTAGATGGTAAATCGTATAGAAAGAAATAGCAAGAAAAATATCCGAATGGTAAATCACATAGAAAGGATTTGCAAGAAAGATATATGGATGGTAAATCACATAGAAACAAATAAGAAAAATATCTGGATGGTAATTCCAATAGAAACAAAATAGCAAGAAAGATATCTGGATGGTAAATCACATAGAAACAGCAAGATAATCGACCTTTTTATTCAGCGTTCACTCTCAAACTCCCGCAATCTCTCTTGGAGCAGGACAATGGTCCTATTTCTTCTTCTTCTTCTTCAGCGTACATTCTCAAACTCCTGCTGAATTCCCTTGTAGCAGGACATGTCCTACTAGATTTCCAGAAGAATGTAGTCCAGAGAATGGAAATGCGTTGTGTCGCCGTTTTATTTGCGCCAATGGCCCGACACATCCGTCTTCGGTGTAGTAAGATAATCTAAAATATATCTCTTGTGTGGTTGATTTTCAGAAATTTTAGTTCTAGACATGCACTATTTCTACGTGCTTTTTGTTTTGAAGTTGATGTTTATCGATTAGAGTTTGTTGATCGCCAAAATCAGTGATACCCATCTACAGTTTCCACGTAAGTGACATCGATGTTGATACTTGAATACAGACTATTGACAATATAGGACATATTTGCTCATTGAAAAACGGCCTTCTGAAGTGACTAATTTTACTTTTCTCGTGGTATTCATTGTTCACTGTGTGTATGCGTCTTTCGACAGCCAATTAAAATCAGGGGAAAGTAGAAATAATAGAGAGCTACTATTCATTTAGTCAGGACGTCTTGTATTGTCGATGGTCTTGCTTGAGTACAGTATATACATAAACCTCAGATATATAAGACCTACTTGGTAATGGCAAAACAATCCTTCTTAATGACTCATTCGATTGTTTCCGTGATTTTCATTGGTCGTCATGATTATATTGTATGTAGCAGCCAATGAATACCACGAGAATAGACAAATGAGTCATTTTAGAAGGTTTATTTTCCCATAAGGCAACACCTTCCATATCAGAGGGACACAGTATATACAACGAACGAAATTCATTTCTGGTATATTATATAAATTTGACTTTGACATTCTTCGGATCTATGTGCTGTCAGTGCACAGAGACTTTCTGAACACCATACATGAATTTTATAGTATAATAATAATATTAATAATAATACTAATAATAATAATAAAGACTCATAAACCGTCTGGGTCGTAGTGTTGCCAAACTGAAGACATCATCACACAAAAACCCTAGAATTACCTTCGTTCTCAGCCATACGGACGCATGTAGAGAAATCATGCCCAGATCATTTTTTGATTTCGTCAATTCATGATTTTTACCCCTCTTCTCCTTCCACTGTTCCTTGATAAATATCATGTGTATGTGGTTCTCTAACCGAACCGTGATGATGATTCTGATGATGATGAGGATGGTATAAGAATCCCCACGAGAGTACTTGTCTGTTACTCTTGCTCCCTGTGTCTACTTTTTCTGTGTTCGTTCTCAAACTCCTGCATATTAGCAGGATGTACTCCGGAGGACGGAATGAGCACTCCTTATGCCAAGCAGTGGAGTTTGACTTTCAGCCATATTTGCTTTGTTTATATGGCATTCATTTTTTGAAAATTCTTGAGACTAACGGGAATTGAACCAGTCCGTTCAACGGCACCAAATCGCCTAGCAACTATTGAACACGCGTTCTTCCGTACTTGACTAACCGCATATCCACAAAAGATGCGATTTCATCAAGCCTTTCAAACCGTGCACACAAAGTCACCAGAACGGAACTTTTGAATGCGTGTTCAATAGTTGAGACTAACGGGAATTGAACCAGTCCGTTCTACGGCACCAAATCGCCTAGCAACAATTGCACACGCGTTTTTCAGTACTTGACTAACCGCATCTCCAAAAAAAGATGCGATTTCATCAAGCCATTCAAATCGTGCACACAAAGTCACCCGAACGGACCAATCGAGACAAGGACTATTACAACAACAACAAACATCCCGTACAGGTATTGAAATATCCTCAGTAACAACAAACACATAACATAATATCCGTATTGATCCGTTCGGGTGACTTTGTGTGCACGGTTTGAAAGGCTTGATGAAATCGCATCTTTTGTGGATATGCGGTTAGTCAAGTACGGAAGAACGCGTGTGCAATTGTTGCTAGGCGATTTGGTGCCGTAGAACGGACTGGTTCAATTTCCGTTAGTCTCAAGAATTTTTAAAATTGTCCTCTGGCTTCCTACTTAAATTTACTTGTTCAATAGTTGCTAGGCGATTTGGTGCCGTTGAACGGACTGGTTCAATTCCCGTTAGTCTCAAGAATTTTTTTAAAATTGTTTCTGGCTTCCTACTTATATTTATTCATTTTTAGACGGTTTATCAGAGCTTTGGACAGTTCCAGATGATAGTGCCGATGTTATTTCAGTGAGCTATGTCACAAGAAAAACAGTCATTAAATCCAGAGAGGACTTTGACTTTATTATAATCACGAGGTATTCTTCATAACGAAAGATTTCCTCCGAGCACTCTAGGAATGTATTGTCAATAGACATTCTCACAGTAAATATGGATTGTGGTAGCATAACTTTAGTCCTCTCTTACATTATGGATGACAGGTGGCAGTGCTACTAATCTTTGTTCTCAATTCCAGACCCGGTAACCTCATGAGCGAAAATCCATGCACGTTTAGTCTCTGAAGGGAGGCATTTCAGCGCAGTAGAATAGCAATGATTATTTTGTCACATAACAGGTTGTCAGCATTTTCCTCAACTATCTTTAGTCTCCTTCTACAAAGAAGGCAATAACCCTATTCTGTACACCCAAAACTAACTGTCCATTGAAAATCATAGTTGCCAAGACTTCTAGTTGACGGAGAGACTTTATTCTATACACCCAAAACTAACTATCCATTGATTTCATAGTTGCCAAGACTTCTAGTTGACGGAGAGACTTTATTCTGTACACCCAAAACTAACTGTGCATTGAAAACCATAGTTGCCAATATTAATAGCTTTCTTATTGTATTAACTGCATTAAAACGTATATATTTAAAAAAAATTATTAGCATATCCTTTTCAAGACGTAACTATCAATCCAGCATTTTGTGGCTGTATTGATTTTCTAAATAATACAAATCCCTTCAGTAGTTTGTCATTGCTTTATGAACGGTCCGGGTGTACAATTGTCTGTTGTGTAAATCGAGCCAGGTACCGTGGCTGTCATAGATCCGCGTTGTTCCTCACAAATGTATATATATATAATTTATTTTTACACAAACTAATTAATTTTCTATAACACGATGTCCAACATTAGACGACATACAATATGTCATGATAATACTGTTCTGTCTACTTTCTCTCTCTCTCCCTCCCTCCCTCTCTCTCACTATAGATAATCTACCATTAAAGGAATAAACTTAATCTATTTACCAGCAATAAGACCAATTCCTGTTGCCTTGACCCAGATTATAGAAAGGACTACAGGCGGGAAGCACGGGATGGTGACGGTAGCGCCAGAGTAGAATATCCAGTTGAGATTAATTCCAGTCTGGAAGACGATAAGTCCAAGAGGCACCATGCATACAGTCACCCACACGATGCACCAGTTCTTGAACTCGAACAGAAAATCCATGTATTCTCTGGAAATATCGAAATTGAACAAGTATCACAAATGCAGCACACGATACCACAAGTACCACAATATGGAAATCAATACAAATTATACAACACACACACACACACACACACACACTACAATCACGATGATGAAGTAATCACATTAGTTAGTTGTCTACATGTAACTCTTGACACATGATGATGATGAAGTAATCACATTAGTTAGTTCTCAGCAGGTAACTCTTGACACATGATGATGATGAAATAGCCACATTAGTTCTCCGTATGCCAGACAAGCGCCTTCCAAAGAGATTATTCTATGGGGAGTTGTGCGAAGGTAAACGTTCAAGTGGAGGGCAGAAAAAGCGCTTCAAGGATCACCTAAAAAGCTCTCTCAAGAACTGCAGCATCGATCCTAGCTCATGGGAGACTACATCACTTGATCGCTCAGCCTGGCACATCCAGATCACTGCTGGCATCACGAAATTTGAAAAAAGGACACTGCGGGCAATCGACAAGCGCAAGAAGCGGAAGGACAAATTCGTAAATTCTCCTACCCTGAACCTTCAGCACTCCTGTATGCACTGCAATAGAATTTTCCGTGCACGAATCGGACTCATCGGACATCTACGAACTCACAAACTAAATTAGTTAATTACCAATTTTAATGATATATATATATATATATATATTCCATCGCATTTAATGTTTTTTCATGCCATGCTCATCTTCGCTTGCAAAGAAGGAACATCATCATCATCAGTAGTCAGTAGGTAGCTCTTGACTGCCCATATCCTTTCTAACAAAAATACTGGTTTTAAGTAACCAAAAGTGACACCTGAACTTGTATAAGGAGTGTTGTCTCAAAGGTGTGATTGCGTTTGGAGAGTTTATGAATGCACGTTTAGTGTCAGAAGGGAGATATTCAATAGCAACAGAATGTCAATGATAATTTTGTCACATAACAGGTTGTCAGCATGGCGGACACGTTATGAGACAGGACAGAGGGAAGGGGGTCTGGAGAACATAGTTACAACAGGCAAGATAGAAAGCAAGAGAGACAGAGAACGGAAACGAAAGAATATGATGGATAGTCTGACATCGTGGCATGACAAAGAGTCAAAAGCGATTCTGATAAGAGATACCGGAAGATAGAGCTGTGGAGATCCATGATTAGGGTTACCATGCGTCCGGGTTTCCCCGGACACGTCCTCTTTTTATGCCCCTGTCCGGGCGTCAGGGCGGTTTTCCAGAAAAATGGCTTTTGTCCGGGTTTTTCTTCTTCCTGGACCCGCCCGTCCCCGATCCATCGATACTTTCATACTTACTTTTCTGTGCTATATACTTTAATATATTATGTATCGTGAAATAAACACGCGCGCCACCTATTGATGTTGGGAACATAAGGGAAATTTGTGTACGTAAGAATATATTTAGTTCAGTACGTATATTTAGTTCAATATTAACATTGGCCATCAGATTTTCCGGTTCCGTTAGCCATTTTCAATTTTTTGTAAACATAACGCATTTCGCAACGGTAACGCGAGTTCGTTAGTGATAATTATTAGTTTATAATTTAAATAAGAACAATATTTTATATAGTTTAACTTTAATTTTATTTGTACAACATTTAATATTGGCCATATTTGATGAAAATTTTGCGTGTCCTCGTTTTTCATCTGATAATTATGGTAACCCTATCCATGACCCCACATGTCAGTAGACGCGGTTGATGAAAAGAAGACACTTTTTTTTAGTTTTGCTATTGGAGATACAACTAATAGTAATCGTATATACAATTCCGTAGTCGCAACCTTCGATAACAGTTACCATGTTGTTCCGACAGGCCGACGTTGTGCTTGAACTAGTTACGGGCACGGTATGGGTGAACGGAATAACAAAGAAACATGTCGCAATGGCCAGAGTTGTGCCCTGATGTCGACGTCTGTTTCGTGGCATTAAGACTCGAAACACCATCGAGTTGGATGGCTACTGTAACAGAGGGCGGAGCACTTATGGAAATGTTCCACGTGCTGTGAGGCCAGTTTCTAATCAAGAATCAAGATACAACTAATGATCTATGATGATAAAAATAGCATAAAAAAGTGCTAGATGGAGCAAAGAGTCAAGTACCTTCGCTTAAATCTGATTTTCATGATTACCTCAAACTTCAATATTCATTTCTTGGATAAAATTTGAGTTAAAGATCATATTGTGTGTGCCAGAGTACTCTAGTGTGACACCTTGTTCCCTGAATCGGTGTCACGCCTTCTGATAGAGTGGGCAAGTTTGAAGGACATGCTCGTGTGTTTCGTAGCCTGGAGGACACAGTGCTCTGATAGAGTGGACAAGTTTGAAGGATATGCTCTTGTGTTTGGTAGTCTAAAGGCACTGTGCTCTGATAGAATGGACAAGTTTGAAGGAAATACTCTTGTGTTTTGTAATCTATAGAACACAATGCTCTGCACGCAGTTTTCAAGACATCGTCTTATATTTGGTAGCCTAAAGGACACAGTGCTCTGATAAAGTGAACAAATTTGAAGGAAATGCTCTTGTGTTTTGTAGCCTGGATATAAATGGCGTAGCACTTAAAGTTGTTAATAGATTCACATACCTAGGTTGTACTTTATCACAAAATGCCAATGTCCATGATGAAGTGTATACAGGGATCGTCAAGTACTTTCGGCAGATTGTACGAAGATGAGTGGCGTAGAAATGGCATTAATCAGACTAAGCTGAAAGTTTACTGAGCAGTGGTACTTCCAGTGCTGTTATACGCTAGCGAAACATGGACTGTGTATAGACGTTATGTGAAGAAACGCAATCACTTTCACACACCTTGTCTCAGAAAAGTTATGAAAACATCAGATGGCAAGACAAGATTCCAGATACTAATGTCCTTGACAGATCTGGTATCACCATCATTGACACGATCCTGATACAGACACAGATTCGTTGGGCAGGTCATTTGGTACGTATGGCAAAACTATCGCCTGCCATATATATACTTCTCTATGGTGAGCTGGAGAAGGGTACGCAATCTCAGGGTGGCCAAAAGAATCGCTACAAGGACTCGTTAAAGACCTCAATGAAAGCCTTTGAAATAGACCAAGATTCATGGGAAGAGCTTGCACAAAATATATCTACATGGTGCTGTACAGTCAAAACGAGCGGATTTTCTGTGAAAAGAGGAGAAATGCAGCAACTCAGCAGTGGAGAGTAGCTAGAAAGTTACGGATAGACCAAAATCCGTCTACAGTAGCCATTCCATGCCCGAACTGTCCAAGGAAATGTACAGCTCGAATAGGGATCATTAGTTCTCAACGAACTAATAGGCATGGACATAATTCTAACTGAATGTTCACAAGTGGATGTAACAAATGGTCATCATCACTTGTGATGGACGAACACACACATCCTCTGATGACACAGTGCTCTGATAGAGTGGACAAATGTGAAGGACATGCTCGTCTGATTGGTAGCCTTGATTACACCATGCCCTGCACGCAGGTCACAAGTTGTCTATAACATAAAAATACTTCTTCTATGCTCTTTATCAGACTCCATCAGGATAGCAGAATGTAGCCCAAACAACAGAAAGCAATGTGTTAAGGTTTAGAATTGTGCTATGATAGCTGTCTATTTCTTCCTGACACATACGACTTCTGCATGGTATTTTGGCCGCCTGATATATGGGATAGAACAGTCAACTTTATCCCCAAATCGCAATACACACTTCTTAAAACATGCATGGAGATACCTATTTTATTGCTCTTGATTTGTGACCCGGCAAAACATGGTCGAAACAAGCCATAAATAATATATATCAATATCAATAAACCCATAACCCTTCAGGGTCGTAGGGGTACCACATTGGATGCTTCAGCACACAGAGTCCTCCAGCGAATTCTATCCTCAGCGATGCGGATGAGTGTGGACATATCTAGCCCTGTCCATTCCTTGATGTTGTCTGTCCACGTCTTTATTTGTCCCCCTCTGCTTCTTCCACCCTCGACAGTTCCCTGCAGTATTGTTTTTGACAAGGAATCGTGCCTGCATACATGTCCGAACCATGCTAGTTTTCGTCGTTTCACTATTGAAAGCAATGGCTCCGGGACACCTGCACACATCTCTACTTTATTTCTTACGTTCACATTGGTCTTATGTTCCCTATAGGAAATTCGTAGAATTCTTCTGTAGCATTTATAGTATTTCATTGGGTAAAAGGTTTAGCTAGTGGTGCCCATCTCCTCTCCAGCTGTCCTTCTGATGTGGTTATATGGATGTGTCTTCACTCTCCATCTACATTGCACTTTGCTGATGTTGACACTACATCACATTTGAACTTCGCGCTGAGTGCATCGCTACTATTTCACTACGTCTCAACCTTACTTCGTACGCATCCACATTAAGACTTCTAAACTTGATTATACCTTCACTATGTTGTTATCTTTTAATCCATTAACGAGTAACCTTCAAGATATTATCCCGAATTGACATATTTTCCACTGCACACTAATTCACTGAATATAATACATAACATAGATATCTGCTTCACAGAATGAAAACACAACGCCATATTGTCGTGATGATATACAAATAAATAATATACACAGTGTTGGAGACTCGTGACTTCATCACTATACAAAACTAGACGTATATTGAAATGTTAATTGGTGGGTAGAAAGTGGAAAGTGAAGAATGAAAGGTGAATCGTGCTTCTTTCATCCATAAACGTGAAATTATCTTGGTTATCTCAGGGTTGTGAACCATGAATAGGGGAGATCGAAGTTCATGTAAAACTGTCTCAACGATATTGACACATTTTGTTTAGTGAAGTAATGTGATTTCAAGAAGTGAATACATCCCAACTAACAGAATTATGAGAACGGATTACAGTATGGCACCAAGATGATGACGTCACTTTTACACTATGGGCTGTTTTTTTTATGTCTCACACTAGACAAAAAAATCATCGTGTATTTACAGAAACAAACTTTCCAAAATCTATCCTGAGTCTAGCAAGCGTAAGGCTACTTTAGATGTCTGACATTGAACAACAAATGAACAAACTTAGCGAAATCTACCGTGAGTCTGGCAAGCGTAAGGCTATTTTAGATGTCTGACATTGAACAACGAATGAACAAACTTACCGAAATCTACCGTGAGTCTGGCAAGCGTATGGTTGTTTTAGATAATACTGTGATGTACTCCTTGCTTTCTCAACGTCGTTTGCGCACTGGTTGCATTTTGTGGCATCCTCACAAGAGCAGAGATCAATTCCGTCCACATGCGCATTGGGTTTAGATTTCTCAAGACCTTTTCTAGTTTGCCCACAAAGCACACAATGGTGGGGCTCCAGGTTATCTCTGAGGAAACATATTTGGAAAACACAATAAAGCACGGGCTATATGGGAAATCGTCTAAACTTTTTTTTTCGTTTCTTAAATCAGTCTTTCTTAAACACTTGTTGCACTGTATAAGTCGCTGGTGCATTCTGTTGTGTTGTATGGTTGTGAGAGTTGGATACTCGCTGCGGACATGGAGAGAAGATTACAGGCTTTCGAGTACAAATGCTACAGACGAATTCTACGAAACTCCTAATAGGGAACATAAGACCAATGTGTACGTAAGAAATAAAGTGAAGATGTGTGCAGATGTTCAGGAGCCATTGCTTTCAATAGTGAAACGACGAAAACTAACATGGTTCGGACCTGTCTGCAGGCACGATTCCTTGTCAAAAACAATACTGCAGGGAACTGTCGAGGGTGGAAGAAGCAGAGGACGAAAATAAAGGCATTAACAGACAACATCAAGGAATGGACAGGACAAGATATTTCCACACTCATCCGCATAGCTGAGGATAGAATTCGCTGGAGGACTCTGTGTGCTTAGGCATCCAATGTGGTACCCCTACGACCCTGAAGGGTTACGGGTTTATTGATGATGATGATGATGAAACACTTGTTACCTGTAGCTCCTCTTTACCAGGCACATTCTCTTTCATGATCCTCCTATGACCTAACAAAATCGGTGTCTAACTCTTATGGGCATCTGTGATTATGTCGATAGGACGGAATGACAGCGACAGAAAGATAACGCACGCATGTTTGACCGTGCTTAACTTCGAGGCTGGTGACCGGGGTGTAAGTACAGTTATCTGGTAATTCTGGCCTACTGGCGATATGGTTAAAGACGTCCCCTGTTCAGTAAAAGTGTTAAAACACTGAATGTATTAGTTACTACTGCCAAGTCAAAACATAATGGAAAGCATGGACATTCCACTCCATCTCATATCGCTCATCAAAATGCTTTATCAGGAGCTTCTGTCCACTTCAAAGGAGAAACATCTGGCCGGTATGAGGTTGAAAAAGAAGTCAGAAAAAGATGCATCATCTCACCTCACTTGTTCAACATATACGTAGAAAATATCATGCGAAATGTACAAGAAGATTCACATTATGAACAGTTTCTTCTTCTTCTTCTTCTTCTTCAGCGTTCATTCTCAAATGAAGACCCGCTGGATCTCCTTTGTAGCAGGACCATGGTCCCACTAGATTTCGAGCATGATATAAGTCCAGAGAATGGAAATGCGTTGTTTCACATATTTCTGATATATAACGTAATCTAACATACTTCTGATATATAACGTAATCTAACATACTTCTGATATATAACGTAATCTAACATATTTCTGATATATAATGTAATCTAACATACTTCTGATATATAAAGAAACACAATGGTTTAGAAAGATTAAGCATGAAGGAACAAATTCAAGAAAATAGAACAAGAGCCACACCAAGACTTCGATGGGCACAAGATATCGATGACATTTATTAAGGACAGTTTTTGCCGTTAGGGAGTTACAGGGAGGTTGCGAGTGGCTTATGTGATAAAGCCACCTGGCTGTTGTTTTCGTTGTTGTTTTTTATTTTTAAATTCATTCTCCCTATACCTTACTGTTGTGACATGCGCCACGTCAGAATAGTCAGAAGTTTAAATTCATGCTAACAAATGACAGATAAAAGTTGTGAAAGATTCGTTGAAAACCTGCAGAGCACAAGAAGTGAAAAGTGGAATGATAATCTAGCAAATAGTGGCACATGTTTCTGTAATAAACGTAGTGTGATGTGTTATGTTATGTTATGTTATGTTATGTTATGTTATGTTATGTTATGCTATGCTATGCTATGCTATGCTATGCTATGCTATGCTATGCTATGCTATGCTATGCTATGCTATGCTATGTTATGTTATGTTATGTTATGTTATGTTATGTTATGTTATGTTATGTTATGTTATGTTATGTTATGATATGCTATGCTATGCTATGCTATGCTATGCTATGCTATGCTATGCTATGCTATGCTATGCTATGCTATGCTATGTTATGTTATGTTATGTTATGTTATGTTATGTTATGTTATGTTCCTCCAGGGCCATAAGTGGTGCATAGGGCAGAAACCATAGCTTTCCATTTCTGTCTTTGTGTTGCCAGGTCTTTCAGTTCCTGGATGTTCTTTAGGTTCATTGACATGCCTTCTCTATTAATGGTTCTTCATTGAGTTTCTCTAGGTCTCCCTCTTCTTCTTACTCCAGGTGGCACCCAATTTAGTGACTGATGGGGAATTATTAGGCTGTTCATTCTGAGAACATGGCCGATGTAAGTCCATCGCCTTTGTCTAATGAAGGAAGATATATAGGTTTGTTTACTTTCCCCTCGTATAGTAGTGTTAGATTTAACGTCACTCCACGTAACGTTCATAATGGTAAGTAGGCATTTGTTTTCAAAAGTATTCAGTCTTTTATCTGTGGCTTGTGTGGCTTACAAACTTTCGCATCCATATGTTTGATATGATAAGTGTTATAATAGAAATTGTATGCCAGGAAGGCAGCAGCTACAAACTTCATCCAAATCATGAACTGGAAAGATCATGAACAAGCCATCATCTTCAGACCCGGTTCTTATCATTGCAGACTAGAAGCATATCTAAATTTTATGAAGGCTGTCCAGAATGAGCAATGTTCAAACTAAAATGACCCTAGACCTCAAGGAAAAAATATAAAGTCATGACCTCTATTTGGCGACATTAAGGCTTACAAATGGTCATACAAGACTAAGGTGGAATGGCAACCCTGTAAATCTACTACTGATGACTGAGTTCGGGGATGCAGCTCATCCACTTGTATAGACTTCTCATTATAGGAATTGTATCATAGAAGAAGAAAAGTAGTCTCTCTCTGATCACCTGCTATGTATTACTTACCTAAACGGTCTTATATAAGTCTGATAGATATCGTAGACTATAACAGAGGACAGCCCCATGACTTCTCCAGACCCAGTAGACATCAGAGCCATGGCCCCCATCGTCAGAATGAGTATACCTCCAGCAGAACCAAGCACTTTCTCTGCTATCAGGGGCGTCACTAGACCTGGATATAAAGGGTTATCAGCAGTAATTCAATAACAGACATTAACTTTCAGTCATAAGTATTTGTGTATGTGTGCGATTATTTAAGCGCAGTATTTTCTATTAGGTATTAGGTATGTTGATTATCATTTTCGCACACTGGACACGTGCATAGGTGCTCCGATCTCCGCTTTCAGTCAATCTCTGACGGTATAACGGCTGATGGTTCCGGTTCTATGTTGGTTCACTACTCTTTTTGAAATCTTTGTCAGGGGTTCTCTTCGGGCCACGCCCAATTCTTGCATTCTTGATATTGACTCATGCTTATTCATCGCAAAATCCTCTGATCGTGAGGACTCACGAAGAGCAGTGAGTATGTCTGCACGGTCCATAGGCTGACCGTCTGTTGTGGTGGCGAGACTAGCTAATTTGTCGGCACGTTCGTTTCCCTCCACGCCCACATGTCCGGGGACAAAAATAATGCAGTATTTTTATAGGTATGTGTGTGTATGTTCGAATCTAAGTGCGTATGTTTGGTCATATATAAATGCATATGTGTGTGTGTTTGTTTATAAGTGTGTATATGTGTGCGTATATGTATGAGAGTATGTATGTTCATATGTATGTATATGGAATTACATGTGGATTTGTATGTGTGGATATACCGTAGACTACCGATTTCACCAAAAAAAATGTTCACCCCGTATTCATTTTCACTTCCGGGTTATTTCTCAAACTTCTGCATATTAACAGGATGTATTCCAGAGAGCGGAATATAAGGTATCACGGTTTACAGATTGACTGCGAAAGTGCGCTTTCCTATCGGATACATACTACTTCTGGATTACTTTTGGCTCTTTGACCAATGTCGTGGGACTGCGAACTCCACCCCCAAACCTTATTAGTCGCCTCTAAGGACATGAATGGCAGGTCATAGTATTGATATATAATCTTTGCTTCCTCTTCGGGTCACGACACGAGGACGATTTTAACAACAACATTGGTTGTTTGCTTGTATTCGTTCTCTCTCTCTCTCTCTCTCTCTCTCTCTCTCCCATATTATTCGTTTTCTCTTATATATATATATGAGCTAGCTTCATATCTCGTATGATTTCAGCAGGAAAGAGCGGAAATACGCCATGCAACAACTGTAGTTGCGCCACGTCCCTTTTCAAACCTAGAACATCGTTTTTCATCATGTTTTTAACTATGATGAGCTGTCCTAGCTCCCGGTAGTCTTCCAGTCTGTATCGACTTTGTGTCATGACGGTTTGTCACCCACTGTTTCCTTTAATTTTAGAAGCCAAAATATGTCCCTGCGCTATTGTTTCCGGGGTAAAAATGGTAGGGAAGGAGATAACAACAATGGACGTAAGTATTTAGATCCTAAATGTTAATTATCACACAAAAATACAACACTATACACATTAACAATTACTTTGTCGCATGCACTGGACAATCCATACCTTCATCAATCTGCCCATTGTCCAAGAAATGAGAACCATTCTCTGAACTAATGGCCAGGTAGGCCATACCTGTAGTTGTTGCCATTACGTTTGGTATGGAAAACCAAATAAAACCGGCCAGGATAAAACCCCATACACCCTGAAATATATCACATCACACGATAGTTATTTAGACAATTAGACAATAAGATAGTTTTCACGATATGATAGTGATAGCAATCAAAATTGTTTAGACACTTCCTTTTTGTGTGGTATTACTTTAATAGATGGAACTTGTTCTGCTATTAATTATTATACATTCAGTCCGATGTTGGCCATGTATAGAACGGTTTGTTTTAGGGCGCTATGGGTTCCCCAGATTTTGTTTTCCAGATACGCTCCAGTGGAGAAGATTTGTTCTGTGAACAGCGACGCTGTGAGTGTCCTGTTGTATGTGTTCTGAGGTATGTGTTGTTGCTTCGCATATGTTGGTTGTAGAAATGCTGATGCTGACTTCGTGTGTGATTTTAGTCTAGAGTGTTCCACTCTCAACAGACGCCAGGTGTTAATAACAGAAAGACAGTGGAGGTTATGACGTATTGCAGTAAAAACATATGTAAAGAAACTACTGGAGGAATAATAACAAAATAAAATTAAAAATTAAAACAAGGAATAATGAAATTAAAACAATTAAAACAAAGAATTAAAAACGAAATCAAAACCAAAAAAAGAAAGAACTATAATGCCAGAGTATTGTATTTATAAATAGCAATTAAATGTGGTGAGACAGTAATACCAATGTTTTAGAAAGATTAATCATGAATATTTTCTGCTTCAACGTTCATTCTCAAACTCCTATTGGATCTCTCTTGTAGCAGGACAATGATACTACTAGACTTCCAGCAGGATGTAGTCCAGAGAATGAAAATGTGCTGTTTTGTCGTTTTATTTACGTCAATAGTCCAACACACCCGTCTTCGGTGGTGGACTGATATTATCCAGGAAAGAGAACAAGAGACAGATCAAGACTACGATGGACACAGGAGATTGCAGACCTTCTGAACATGTCACTTGAAGATGTTGAACACCTTGTACAGAACTGAGGTGCATACAGAGTGACATTGAAGACAGCCTTCTGCCAAGGACACGTCACATAAACAGAGAATAAATGGATTGAATGAAATGCAGCAATATGCTACGATTCAATCGGACATATTTTGATATATCGTCATGAAGGCAAGTTACTTGAGTGGGATCAGTGAAATGCGCAGCAACGGGAATTAAAAAAGCATGGTTAATATCATGAAGATGTTGGCGAGATTGTTCACCGTGCATCCTTTCAGTTTCTTCCTATTACTGCTCATGTTACAGTTTTTCCAAATCATGACTTAAATAACGTTTCGTAAGGGAATGTGAAGCCGTCATCGATAGCGCATGTGACCCTAGGAAATGATACACGACTATTATCGATATTTGAGGAGGGGGTGTGGTTAGAAATGTAGACATAGAGCAAATAGTTTGGTTAGAGAAAATATCAGGTGAAATATCAGGTGAAATTGGAAGGAAAATTCAATGAAATACCGTGATATCGCAGAAAGTCATCAACGGTCCTGTTTCAATATACTCAAGATATAGTGGTGAAGTTCCATTCGATGTAAATGTATATATATATACCTATATACCCAATTGTCTAAACGCCAGTACGATAACATACCTGCACTGGTTTGGCAGCAATCCGACTCTGCCAAGAAGCTTGGTCGCAGTACGTCACGGCTGATGACACAAAGATCTCTATGATCCCAAACATGAGAGCACCCCATGACCGAAACGTCAAATAACTGAAATGTGTATGCATGTAATTAAGGGGGCGTATTACTACATGTAATAAAGTAGTACCAACATACAGATTAATCAAATGCCATGCAGAGCGGTGCAGACGATCATGCTTCTCCACAACTCTCTGTCTCTTGGGTTGTTAATTAGTTCAGTTAGGGACTTCTTCTTCTGCGTTCGTTCTCAAACTCCTGCAGATCAGTAGGATGTAGTCCGGAGAACGGAATGCGTTGTGTCATAGTTTACAGCATTGCTGCGATATCTGCGCCTTTCGGCCTTACACATCTTATTTCAGCATGGCTTTGGGTCACTGACCCTATATAGGATGGGACAGACAACTCCATCCCATAACCTCCTTAGTCGCCGTTACGACAAGCATGGAAGGTAAACAGTGTTGCTATTCTTTGCTCCCCTTTCGGTCCTCGACAATACACGGGCGAGGGGGACTTCTTGATCTAGTTGATCATCGGCAGTTCCCTTCTTAGCCAGAAGCTGTGTTTTCTCGTTTCAATGTATTCCAGAATGCAATGGTATCCACAACATAGCTACTTTACGTTTATTGCTTAGTTCGATCAGTCGTTTTTGCAGGTCTGGTAGTTTTTCTGGACTGGGGCGCTTCGGGTGTATATCTTGCATCTGTCCGGGATACCACATGCCGTAAACAAAGATTGGAACTCAGCAGTTCTTCGGTTGCCACATTGATTGCCTGGATTTTTACATCGCAGACATGACAAAATTTCCCTGCTGTACTGTGAATGTATCTCTAGCATTGTGTGGGTACTATATATATATATATATGTGTGTTCCTGCTCCTTCTTTTTAACTGCATTCTTTGCTGACCCATCTGTATATACATTCTGATCCATATGTCTTGTGGATATCCATCTTCCAGTAGACTGTGCGTAACTGTCTTACGTTGTACACTATTCTGTTCATTCTCACTGAAATACAATCTGCATTTGAATAGAGAATCCACTATCCTCTCATCACGGGGTTTGTTCTGGTACAGAAATCTTCAACTGACAACTTCAAGGGGCGGTCAACTTCAAATAAGTCTGAGATTTTTCTAAGGAGTCGCTTAGCCTTATGGATAAATCTACTTATTTTAATTGCTAAGTTTTAAATATGTCTTTGATTAACTAATAAATTATCTGATTAATTTGATTTATCTACTATTTTCGGGTTCGTTTTCAATCTCCCTCTGGATCTGTCTTATAAAACGATGATCCCACTAGATTCGCAGCAGGATGTAGTCCATAGAATTGACATTTGTTGTGTCACAACTTTATCTGTATCAATTGTCCGTCACATCCGGCTTCGGCGGTGATCAGTGTTAGATAAGTGTTTTGACATCTTCCACTGAACGATGGACGTATGTAGCCGTATCAGTGCGTAATTCTTATGTTGTTACCAGTAATGTTGTTACCTGTAATGTTGTTACCTGTAATGCAGTCTGGCCACCAACCTCAAACCCACAAACGGCCGAACTTACTTGACCTTTTTGAGATGCCGTCTGTATCACTACAAAGTGTCACAGACAATTAACTAAATATTTGCTCTAAATAATTAACTAACCGACTAATAATTCAATATTTTAACTGCACAACGAACTAAATATTTTATCTAAATAACTAAACAATATCACTAACTATACATCTTATCTAAAGAAATAAACAAACCCACAACTAGTGAACAAATAACTAGTGAACAGATAACTAGTGAATAATTAACTAACAACTGGTGCCCCAATTAACTAACAACTAGTGAGCAAAAGGTACATTACGGGAAGCAGTGTTCATATTTTTAATAAAACAAATACGTACATTATATAACAAAATGAAATATCGATAAAGACGCATTTCACAGTAGCTATGACTACTGGCGGATCCAGCGATCTGACCACTACACACTGAGTCCCTCTACCTCTAGGATGACCCTGGGTGACAAGGGAGCTCTCAGTGAGTAGCGCGCAGATCGATACAGACTTATCGAGTATTTAGTATGAGTTCATCGAGGTCACGAATTTTTAATGAAAATACGCATCATATTTTTAAAAAAAAATTAAATTAACTGAACAAACTAACTAACAATTTGTGAAAAAACGATCACAGATATCCAATTTTTTGTTTATTTCCTTAATCCAGTGTTTCTCAAACTTGGTTCTATGCGTTTCGCATTAAATTGTGATGAACAAGTTATTCATATTTCTTTTAAAAAAATATTTCTGTGTTTAATTGTATATTTGTAATTTTAACACACATTAAGATAGGACTTGTTTTAGTACCCATACCATGCTGGACATGATATACGAGTCCTCACACAACAAAAGAATTCGCCGGTTCAAAATCTATGGCACCTATTGACAAAATAATACCAATAGTTTAGCTTCTATTAGATACGACAATTGCAGGCCAAAATCTCTGGGATCAAGTTAGTAGTTTATGGTAATAACCGTTTCCAACCATTTGTAAACATGAGTATGTAAACTGACATTTTTCAGCACTTCCGCGAGACGTGATTATAGATCCAGGGGTTGCGCTAAGGTACAAATATTGAGAAACACTGTCTTAAGCTATTACCTATTGTCCACATTATCACTTGGCCCTTGAATACATGCGATAGAATTAAACATCTTCTCCGTGTCGCCGATGCTCGCAAACTCTGAGTCTGTGCTGTGGAATATCTTGACCACGAAGACTATGAAGAGTATGAATACAAGACATGCGTTGAAGTAGGAGACGTAAAAAGTAGTTCCAAGTCCTCCAATCAAAGAGTAGGAACCAAACAATGCCGCCATGATGAGTACCGCGAATTCGTCTGAAGCATCTTTGGTGAGAGACTGAAAATGTCAAGTAACAAATGATGTCAAGTAACAAATGATGTCAAGTAACAAATGATGTCAAGTAACAAATAATGCCACATCACACACAAAAAAACAAATTACAACCAATAATTTCAAGTAACAACAGGTAAAGTCAGTTACAACAGATAAAGTCAGTCACAACAGATAAAGTCATTCACAACAGATAAAGTCAGTCACAACAGATAATGTCAGTCACAACAGATAAAGTCAGTCACAGCAGATAAAGTCAGTCACAGCAGATAAAGTCAGTCACAGCAGATAAAGTCAGTCACAGCAGATAAAGTCATTCACAACAGATAAAGTCAGTCACAACAGATAAAGTCATTCACAACAGATAAAGTCAGTCACAGCAGATAAAGTCAGTCACAGCAGATAAAGTCAGTCACAGCAGATAAAGTCAGTCACAGCAGATAAAGTCAGTCACAGCAGATAAAGTCAGTCACAGCAGATAAAGTCAGTAACAGCAGATAAAGTCAGTCACAACAGATAAAGTCAGTCACAGCAGATATAGTCAGTCACAGCAGATAAAGTCAGTCACAACAGATAAAGTCAGTCACAACAGATAAAGTCAGTCACATCAGATAAAGTCAGTCACAACAGATAAAGTCAGTCACAACAGATAAAGTCAGTCACAACAGATAAAGTCAGTCACAGCAGATAAAGTCAGTCACAGCAGATAAAGTCAGTCACAGCAGATAAAGTCAGTCACAACAGATAAAGTCAGTCACAACAGATAATGTCAGTCACAACAGATATAGTCAGTCACAACAGATATAGTCAGTCACAACAGATAAAGTCAGTCACAACAGATAAAGTCAGTCACAATATATAATGTCAGTCACAACAGATAAAATCAGTCACAACAGATATAGTCAGTCACAACAGATAAAGTCAGTCACAACAGATAATGTCAGTCACAACAGATATAGTCAGTCACAACAGATAAAGTCAGTCACAACAGATAAAGTCAGTCACAACAGATAAATTCAGTCACAACAGATAATGTCAGTCACAACAGATATAGTCAGTCACAACAGATAAAGTCAGTCACAACAGATAAAGTCTGTCACAACAGACAATGAAGGTCATCACAGATAATGTCAAGACACAACAAATAATGTCAAGTTACAACAAGCAATGTCATGTCACAACAGATAAAGTCAGTCACAACAGATAAAGTCAGTCACAATATATAATGTCAGTCACAACAGATAAAATCAGTCACAACAGATATAGTCAGTCACAACAGATAAAGTCAGTCACAACAGATAATGTCAGTCACAACAGATATAGTCAGTCACAACAGATAAAGTCAGTCACAACAGATAAAGTCAGTCACAACAGATAAATTCAGTCACAACAGATAATGTCAGTCACAACAGATATAGTCAGTCACAACAGATAAAGTCAGTCACAACAGATAAAGTCTGTCACAACAGACAATGAAGGTCATCACAGATAATGTCAAGACACAACAAATAATGTCAAGTTACAACAAGCAATGTCATGTCACAACGGATAATGTCAAGTCACAATAGTTAATGTCAAATGACAGCAAATCATGTCACGTCATAATATATAAAGTATGCTTATGTCACTCTATTAATAGACCTGCTCAGCAGCCTATCAGTTTTTCCCTGTCTATCTTCAGTTCGCACGGCATGCGTACGTCAGAAGATCTCAACAGTGCACCATCGGACCACCAAGCATGCAACAGAGAACCTCTAGTAGTTAACATTTATATACAGTGAGATTTTCCTCTTCTGGGAACCCCCTCTTCCCCCCCTCCCCCCCACATCACTTCATCTGTACAATATATTAACTATGACCGTATGAAGTAAAAATCTATGCACTTAATTAAGACTTCATTCAGTACGTTTTTGATTATTGTCGTGTTTTTGTTGTCACTAAATAGATACACGGAGTCACCTTGGTTATTTGTGGTATACTATTCCAAGTATATACATAGCGGCCAACGGAAACACGACAATAATCAAAAAGTAACGAATGAAGTCTTAATTAATTCTGTGCGGAGGTCTTTACCGCTGACGGTCTTGGAATTAACAATCTCTGTGTATGATGCCACATATCACACTAATTGCGCACCATTGCACACCGCTGAGAATCTGTGTAGGATGCCACATCTCACAACAATTGCGCACCATTGCGCACCGCTGAGAATCTGTGTAGGATGTCACAATTCTCAACATTGCGGACCGCTGAGAATCTGCATTTTCCTGGGTACAAATTCAGTTCTAGAGAAACATCCCCATTGCACAGAAGGACTTAAGTGTTGTATTGCTTGTAATTCCTATAGATAAAAAACGAACAACACAGAATCCATCTTTATTTGATCACCCTATGAATATTTTATTGAAGCCTTAATATAAACAAAATCTTAATCAATAATATAAGAAAAAGACAATCTTCATTTTTTGGCCACTTCATAAGACAGGCAGGTTTGGAGAACATAGTCACAACAGGCAAAATTGAAGGCAACAGAGACAGAGAGTTACAACGTGAGAAATAATTAGACAGTTTGACAACCTGGCATGGCAGGGAAACAACAACGATCTTAATACATAATACTGTGGACAACTGTGGAAAGCCATGACCGCCTACGACAGCCGGCATGGTACCTGATGATGATTATTAAACGTAGCTTACCTGTATGGTGGCTTTTCCCGCCAGTAGAACTCCAATAGTGATGACCAAGTTTGTGACTATAGCAAAGAAACAGAACACAGTATGTGCCCGCTTGCCGAATCGTGCCTTGATTATCTAATTCGATGAGTAATAGAGGGAAATAAATATGTAAATAGTGTTAAATATGTTGTTTAATGTGGAACAATATACATAACCGACGTTTCGATATTAAAGTCTTTATCAAGATACGAACAAACACACAGAATGGAACCACACAATCAAGCGAAGACATGTCATCAAAGTGAATATTAAAACCCCCCAAAATTACATGAAAAGGGTCACATACTTCTTGCTTATCTTGAGTATATAGAGGCAAATTAAAATGTCCTTTTCACACGTTATTGATGAGTATTGGGGAATACGGTCCTAAGCTCATATTTTTCATTGCCCAATTTCATACCTAGGGATGATGTGGTTTACATCACGCTCGCCGCCTTCAAAGTAAATGTACACAAATATGATTTATAATATAAAAGAATAAGAAATGGTTGCATTTCAATGACTTCTCTGGCAGTTTTGTCACTCTCTCACTTGCTGACTAACATTGATATTAGAAAACACTCCTAACACTTTCTCCATAAACTTCTAAGTTTTGTCACTCTCTCACTTGCTGACTAACATTGATATTAGAAAACACTCCTAACACTTTCTCCATAAACTTCTAAGAACCACAGCTTCTAGTTCACAGACACGACTTTATACAGATCATCTACATTACAGGCACTCCATGTTCTAGTACACAGACACACCATTACAGGATGTTCTAGTACACAGACACCCCATTACAAAATGCTCTAGTACACAGATACCACGGAGTTGTAGAAGAGAACACACCAGGGCTGGTGGCGATAGAGATAAAATGTAGAAAATGAAGATGGATTGTGCCGTAACACTTCACAGTCTAGGAGACATGTGCACATAAAACGTAAACATTATATAAAAGGCACATTTTTATTATTTCCGTATATTTCGTTGGTCGGCCTTGACTATTTTTGGCATGCGACTCCTAGTATATAAAAAGTGACGAACAGAAATCACGTAAATAACTTTAAAAAGTTCCTAATTAATTTTATAGAAAGATCTTACTGTCGAAAGTTACTATTGGACACGCCCTCAAAAAAGATGTCTGACAGACTAACAAGACACGCTAATGACTGGAACTTACATGGAGAGAGGAGTTGAAAGACAGACTGAAAAAGAGCAGTGGAGAACGAGACCAAATAAAGTAGGACCTCGTAAGCACAGATGAAGAGAATAGCATAATACAGAACTCGTTGGAGATGGACGGTTTCAGACCTATGTTCCACGGGCAGGGCCGGCCCTAACAATTGTGGGGCCCACTGCGAAACGGATTTCCACGGGAACTGAAAGGAGATAGATTTAAACCGTTGACACGAATATAACACACAAACTATTCTAAATAGACAAAAACGAAAGTAGGGGATTCAGACGTGTTTCATTAATCTCAACACATTGTTTCCTGTTCACATCCCAGATAGGACTTCTCAGACATCTAGGGATATTATTTCTTGTTCACATCCTAGATTGGACTTCTCAGACATCTAAGGATTCCGCAAAAATGGCCAACGAGAATGGATGTATTCTCTCTACGGTCTTCTAGTGGTTGTTCCTTCCCGAAAGTAACGGCAACCTACGGGAATATTGTACCTAGAAATTTCCAATGAATCGACTGTTTAGAAAAACAAATTATGGAAGGTAGAGTGCCTGGGATGAAGAGAAAGAGCAGACCAAGAAGATGTAGTAATGACATTAAAGATAACATGATATATTGTGATATGATATTGATAACATATTGATAAAGATAACATGAATACGTCGTCAGAAAATGCAAGCCGCATGATCTAAGACAGAGAATAGTTCGGGAAGTTCATTGGAAAGACAACGTTCTGGAAAAAATACATCACATGGTACAGACATTTAAGGACACAAAATAACAAACTTGATTAACTTGTTTTCAGTTGCATGCTCATCAAGAAGAAATATCATCATCTCATTACTGCGATACTCATTATTCTGTTTCTAAGTTCTTTCTCAAACTCCTGCAGGTTAGTCCGAAGATTGGTTGTGTCATTGTTTATAGTTCAACCTGGATAGCTGCCTCTTTCAACATGACACAGCTAATTTAGCATAGCTTCTGAATCACTTTAATCCACAATTCGATGTACAGCGCAAAACCACCACAAAAACACTTTAACCCACAATGTGATGTACAGCCTAAACCTCCACAAAAACACTTTAACCCACAATGTGATGTACAGCCTAAACCTCCACAAAAACACTTTAACCCACAATGTGATGTGCAGCCTAAACCTCCACAAAAACACTTTACCCACAATGTGATGTACAGCCAAAACCACCACAAAAACACTTTAACCCACAATGTGATGTACATCCTAAACCTCCACAAAAACACTTTAACCCACAATGTGATATACAGCCAAAACCACCACAAAAACACTTTACCCACAATGTGGTGTACAGCCTAAACCTCCACAAAAACACTTTAACCCACAGGTTAAAATAAAGTAAACATTACACCAACAATACATGTTTTGTTTCACATTATTAAAAAAATGTTTAGTATTATAACAATTCAATTAGTGCACAGAAATCACTACTGTTCTCAAATCACTACTTTTCTCAAATCACTACTTTTCTCAAATCACTACTTTTCTCAAATCACTACTGTTCTTAAATCACTACTTTTCTCAAATCACTACTGTTCTCAAATCACTACTTTTCTCAAATCACTACTGTTCTCAAATCACTACTGTTCTCAAATCACTACTTTTCTCACATCACTACTGTTCTCAAATCACTACTTTTCTCAAATCACTACTTTTCTCAAATCACTACTTTTCTCAAATCACTACTGTTCTCAAATCACTAGTTCTCAAATCACTACTTTTCTCAAATCACTACTTTTCTCAAATCACTACTGTTCTCAAATCACTACTTTTCTCAAATCACTACTGTTCTCAAATCACTACTGTTCTCAAATCACTACTGTTCTCAAATCACTACTTTTCTCAAATCACTACTGTTCTCAAATCACTACTTTTCTCAAATCACTACTGTTCTCAAATCACTACTTTTCTCAAATCACTACTGTTCTCAAATCACTACTGTTCTCAAATCACTACTGTTCTCAAATCACTACTTTTCTCAAATCACTACTGTTCTCAAATCACTACTTTTCTCAAATCACTACTTTTCTCAAATCACTACTGTTCTCAAATCACTACTTTTCTCAAATCACTACTGTTCTCAAATCACTACTTTTCTCAAATCACTACTGTTCTCAAATCACTACTTTTCTCAAATCACTACTGTTCTCAAATCACTACTTTTCTCAAATCACTACTGTTCTCAAATCACTACTTTTCTCAAATCACTACTTTTCTCAAATCACTACTTTTCTCAAATCACTACTTTTCTCAAATCACTACTGTTCTCAAATCACTACTGTTCTCAAATCACTACTGTTCTCAAATTTACTACTGTTCTCAAATCACTACTGTTCTCAAATCACTACTGTTCTCAAATCACTACTGTTCTCAAATCACTACTTTCTCAAATCACTACTGTTCTCAAATCACTACTTTTCTCAAATCACTACTGTTCTCAAATCACTACTTTTCTCAAATCACTACTTTTCTCAAATCACTACTTTTCTCAAATCACTACTGTTCTCAAATCACTACTTTTCTCAAATCACTACTTTTCTCAAATCACTACTTTTCTCAAATCACTACTTTTCTCAAATCACTACTGTTCTCAAATCACTACTGTTCTCAAATCACTACTGTTAATTTTTCTCAAATCCCGGTCGCCCTTGTCTACTACTGTCGAACTTTTTGCAGATTTCATCCCCTAAATGTTGACATAATTTATTGACAGCCCCCTAACACGTTTTCTGTATTTAATTAATCCTAATTTTCTATGTCTTCAATAATAATTCTTTGAAGGTTTCTTAGTTTATATTATTATTGTCATGTAACAAAAAAAGTTACAAAAAAAAAAGTCTTGACAAATCACACAAAATATGTGGTGAAGGGGAAGCTACTCAAGAATTGTAACCTCATTTGCGAGGAACTCTGTTATCTCCCATTAATTTGGTATTTGATGCATTAATTTGGTGTATTCATGTATTTGGTGATACTGCATTTGTAGGGAATGATGATCATGATGATGGTGTTTCTCCTTCGCTAGCGAAGATAAGCATGGTATGAAAAAGAATAAATGTGATGAAGAAGTAGAAAATTAACAGGACATTTATGGGTATCTAATTTGGTTTGTGAGTTCGTAGATGCCCGATGAGTCCGATTCGTACCAGGAAAGTTCTTTTGCAGTGTATGCAGGAGTGTAGAGGGTTTGGAGTAGGAGAGTTTTCATTGAGAATGGCAGTGAGGTCACTATTTTTACATTGTGGTGCTATCGAACGCAGCAAAGAATCGACTGAATATACAGTAGATCAAGCCAATAAGTGCTCAAAGAAATGGACACGAACTTATATCTACTGAAGAATATGCTTAACCATAGATTTGGTTAGCAGCAACATTTGAAGTGATGCTTTAATATTGTGTATTAAAAAAATGGTAGCGTATCCTATTTAGGAAGTAGCCATCAACCCAGAATTTTTTGGCTGTAGTTATTTTCTAGGCACTATAAATACCTATAGTAGTTTGCCATTGCTTTCTGAAAAATGAGTGTATATTTATCTGGAAAAAATAACTTATTTTGGAAATGCGCTTTTTTCAACCGCGAACGGTTTAGTCCGATTAGATGATATCAGTGATGGTACCATCAAACATAGTGGAGCTGTTGATATCAGTGATGGTACCATCAAACATAGTGGAGCTGTTGATTCAGTGATGGTACCATCAAACATAGTGAAGCTGTTGATTCAGTGATGGTACCATCAAACATAGTGGAGCTGTTGATTCAGTGATGTGACCATCAAACATAGTGGAGCTGTTGATTCAGTGATGTGACCATCAAACATAGTGGAGCTGTTGATTCAGTGATGGTACCATCAAACATAGTGGAGCTGTTGATTCAGTGATGTGACCATCAAACATAGTGGAGTTCTTTATTCAGTGATGTGACCATCAAACATAGTGGAGCTGTTGATTCAGTGATGTGACCATCAAACATAGTGGAGCTGTTGATTCAGTGATGTGACCATCAAACATAGTGGAGTTCTTTATTCAGTGATGTGACCATCAAACATAGTGGAGCTGTTGATTCAGTGATGTGACCATCAAACATAGTGGAGTTCTTTATTCAGTGATGTGACCATCAAACATAGTGGAGCTGTTGATTCAGTGATGTGACCATCAAACATAGTGGAGCTGTTGATTCAGTGATGTGACCATCAAACATAGTGGAGCTGTTGATTCAGTGATGTGACCATCAAACATAGTGGAGCTGTTGATTCAGTGATGTGACTATCAAAGATAGTGGAGCTGTTGATTCAGGTAATCCTGCAACCATGACCTTCGATAAGAATACGTAACATGTTCTGGATGGAACAATCGAAGTAAGAAAGAAACAGAGGTCGTCCGTGAAATAACTGTATTACAGTGAATCTGTAGGAATATCCTGTATGACAGTGAATCTGTAGGAATATCCTGTATTACAGTGAATCTGTAGGAATATCCTGTATTACAGTGAATCTGTAGGAATATCCTGTATTACAGTGAATCTGTAGGAATATCCTGTATTACAGTGAATCTGTAGGAATATCCTGTATTACAGTGAATCTGTAGGAATATCCTGTATTACAGTGAATCTGTAGGAATATCCTGTATTACAGTGAATCTGTAGGAATATCCTGTATTACAATGAATCTGTAGGAATATCCTGTATTACAATGAATCTGTAGGATAATCCTGTATTACAGTAAGTCTGTAGGAATATCCTGTATGACAGTAATTACTATAAACTCTGTTCACTTTAAGAATGAAGTGGTTCATTGCTTCTGGTTGGTTATTGGACGCAGAACGCATTAATCGATTGTTACGTGCCCAATAATATTGTTCTTAAATTTCGTTTTTTAAATGTTTTTAAAATGTTTAAATATTGTTTTTAAATGTTTAAATACTATTGTTTTTACATGTCATCAGCTGTTCAATAATCACCTTTTGTCGCGGAGTAATGTGGAGGAGTGTTATTACCCACTTTATTCTTAGAGTGAACAGAGTCTAGGAAAATATTGATCTGGACTTTGAATAAAGCGGATGAACAAAGTCAGTCTATCTATCTATCTGTCTGTCTGCATGCCTGCCTGTATCTATCTATATATCTATCTATCTATATATCTATCTATCTATATATCTATCTATATATCTATCTATCTACCTTCCTACCTACCTACCTATCTATCTATCTATACACTGTATCCCTTGTGTGTCTTGCGGCAGCCGAGGTAGAAGCGTTCTCCTGAGATGATCTTAGTCGATAGTGCGATGTTATAATCAATGTTACGTCGTCAATCGCGTGCTGTACTGACATGACGAGAACACTGGTAGTTGAGGACATGGTCAAACTATTTTAACACCGGTGTACAAACTGAAGAACATGATGGGAACAGGATGATAGTGGCGTGACATGATTATGTGACTTAAGCCATTCTCCGAATTGACAAATTTGTTTACAGCAGGGAATAAGGGTGTGACACGATGCGATAAACTCGGGAATCTCCGAAAATATTCACTTTATAAACAAGAAATCAAGACACGGGAACGAACACTTGATCTCGGGCACAGAGCAGACATCGTAACCACTACGTCAGGCAGATCCCCTTTTTTTCTAAGAGGGTGCTGCTAGAAATAGAAAGGTGCGTGATAAGAAATTAGTGGGTCACTCGTATCAATAACAGCTAAAATATGAAAGTAATCTAGTGACTTAGTCATAGACACTATTGGGAGTCAGAAGCAACGGAAGAGCTGATGTACTGGCAGGCAATTCTCTAGTGGATGTGTCATTGATAAGAAGAGACTGAGTTCATTAGGGCAGTTATATAGGCACTACACAGTGACAAACATGACAATCCAATTTTTTTAATTACTAAAAACATAAAAATATGTTATAATTTTTTAGAGGTGGAATCGCCAGTGTGTTGCCGGAACACGAAAAGGGGAGTAATGAATATCAACTCTACCTTTCATGCAAGTCGTAAGATACAGCTAAGGATATTATGGGCGAAGTTGGCTTTCCTATTCCATATAGTCAAAGTGACTCAGATCCCAGGAGGAAGTCAAATGTGTCAATAGAAAGGCGTAGATATCGAATCAAAGCTGTAAAGAATGGCAAAACGTATTCCGTTCTCTAGACTACATACTGATAATCTGAGTTTGAGAACAAACAAAAAAAGAAAGAAAAGATGATATTTTTGTGTACTTGATTCATGTACTCCAGTGGCTTCTTTTATTAATATAATCTCCTCTTGCACGGCCTCTGACTCTGCATATATTATGGTTATAATATGAATATATTAATGAGATAAGGGGGTAAACAAACAGAAGAAGAGAGACAGTTTAATGGAGAAGAACATTTAAGGGCATTAACATTTAAATATCCACTTGGCTGTTATCTAAGAGAACAAGGTGGGCACACTGAAATTTCATTATTCATTTGGATATTATTGAAGGGAACAGGGTGGGCACACTGACATATGAAAACTAATTTCAAGAAATAAGTCACCTCGTGACCAATTGACATTCTTCCACCGTCAATTTAAAAATCTGCGACAGCGTATTACCCTTTTAGTTCATACTCACACACGCGTGAGTTGTACACCCACACGTTCATACAACAGACGACCGAGTATACACACATACATCGATTTAGTGATTTACAACTACCAATATTAAACTCAATAGAGGGCTTTTACTGGCCATTAAATAAAACATGCCGAGTACACTTTTGTCCCCCGACATCTGGAAGCTGCTGAAGTGGGTGTAGAAATGTCTAGAAGTAGAATTATTGACATTTAGGATACTACAAGCAGTTGCCAGCGGCGTTGTCTTGTTCCATCACTATAACTGGTGTAATTATCTAAACAGAAGGGTACTGAAGGTTCCCGTCTCTAATCTTCACTGCTCCCTTGGAAGATGGTCTAGTGCAGTGTTTCCCAACGTGGGGCCCACGCCCCACATGGGGCAATTTCATTTTTCAAGGGAGGGGGCAATTCCAACAAGTTGTAATTAGGCTTCATTTAGGAATAATTCAATTTTGTTATGTAAAAAAATATGTATATGTTACATAGGGGGGCATCAGAATTGTAGAAATATTTAGTTGGGGCATGGTGAAAAAAGGTTGGGAAACACTGGTCTAGTGTCAAAAAGTCAGATTGATAAAGAAGTTGTGTGATCAGTACGTGAGTTTCACATCTAATGACGTGTTTTTACGTACTCATTCAAATATAAAACAAATATAAGATATAACTGAAATTAGAAACATACAATCTAAATCTTTAGGGCATGTGATGAGAAAAGTAAAATTTGAGCTTTTAGTAATCACCAGAAAGATGAAGGGGAGAAGAGACAGAGGAAGACATAGTAAGAAATTTTTCTGGATGGGTTGTCACTGTGGTACAAAAAGAAAGCACCAACTGAACTTATTAACAACACAGGAGAGAGAGAGAGAGAGAGAGTTGTGGAGAAAACATGATCGCCTTCGCCTCTCAGCATGACACTTGATTGATTGATTGATTGATTGATATAACGAATGCTATGAATGTTAGAACAATTAAACAAATCAATCAAGTGTCATATCAAGTAGTGACTATCATGTTACTCTCCATCTCATGTCTCGTATGATGTAATATCTTCAGCTGGTGACTATGTACCATGCCATGATGACCATCTAGCAACTTCTCGCTTTGTCTTCCTCTGTTTCTTTTTCTTGTGATCTTTCCAGTGGCCACATATTATTCAAGTTGTTCATTTCTTTTTATATGTTCAACCATGTTAACTTATTTTTTAATTTTTGTTTTTACAATGTTTATTTACTATAACACCTATGGGCCTGTCTACAATTGCTTTATTTGTTTTTTTATATTATTTTCATCATTCTTCTAAAACGAAGTACATCTTGGTAGTCTCCAGTTTACTTTAAACTTCGGTTCAAATCTTCGGTTCTATCATATTAAGTGACATATTCTTTCCAGAACGTTGTCTTCGTCGTGGATACTCTGAATGCCTCTCCGTGCAAGGCAAACAGGCCTGCCTTGGCTAGAGACATGTGCATACATTCTTCGATGTCGATGTTCATCATCTTCTTGGTCTTCCTCTTCTTCTCTCACCTGACAGTCTGCCCTTCACACTCAGCCTTTCGATACCATCATGTCGCGTTAAGTGTCTAAAATACTGTAGCTGCCTTCTTATGATGATATTTATAAGCCACTCTTCATTTACTTTCAGTAATTTCAAAATTTGAATGTTCTTTTTCTCTGTCCATGATATTCGTAGGACTTTCTGTAGCACTTCATTTCAAATGAATTTATACTTTTGGATATTGTCTTGTTAAAAGTCCAAGTCTCGCACACATATGTTGCCACTGGGAAAACACATGATCTTAAAGGGTTTGATATAACACTCTGATATTCGAGTTCTTATATATAATAATGCTTCTTTGCAAAGATGTTCTAGTATAGACACTAATGTGCACAGATGATTCATTTCACATACACTCTATTTCAAGATGTTCTAGTACACAGACACTCTATTACAAGATGCTCTAGTGCACAGACACTCTATTACAAGATGCTCTAGTACACAGGCACTCTATTACAAGATGCTCTAGTACACAGACACTCTTTTACAAGATGCTCTAATACACAGACACTCTATTACAAGATGCTCTAGTACACAGACACTCTATTACAAGATGCTCTAGTACACAGACACTCTATTACACAGATGGTGTACTGTGAAGCTGCTATTTTGTTCAGAATGTTTATTTACATTCCATAAATATATATCAATATAGGAAAATTCATATATGTTTAGAACATGTAAAATCAACCAAGGAACATAAAATAAGTAAAATCAAATTAAAACTGTCTTATCTGAATCAAGTGCACACTGTTGAACGCGTGATAACCAGAAGGGATGTGATGCAAATACGGCAAGTGTTACATGCAACATCCGGCTAGAATCAGCGGTCCAAAAAACAACAATGACCAGATAAACCGAAAAGGAGAAGGGGAGAGAGGAAGGCATAAGAGAATACAAGGGAGAGAGAATGTATGGAGAATTGTATCAAACGAATTGATGGACAGTGTTGATACCTGCGGTTTCTAGTGTACCCTCAGTGTGAGTAAGGTGGTTCTCCATAATGAAACGGATCCTATGGTCAGATGTGTATGACAGAATAGCAGCGACTGAGATATGACGGACATCACTATGACTAGGGTCATTGAAGTGGGCCACTACCAATGCCCCGTCATCGCGACGAATATCGTTTGAACGGTGGGAAAAGCGATCACCAAGACGAAAGGCCAGTTTCTCCTATATACGTGAGGTCGCAACTTTTATATATGATTGTGTAAATGACATTCCTGGACTTACAAGTGATGATCTCACAATTAGTAATGGTAGACTTGGGGAAGTGAGCCGTATCGGTTTAGACAGAGCACTCGCAGGTATAGCAAGACATACTGTTTGGTGATGTGCCCAACGATTGACAGGGTCCACTTGGATTATAATGTGGACCAACAGATCCCGAAGGTTACGGTCACGTCTAAGGGCCATCACGAAACCTTTTGAAACGACTAAGGACGTTTTTGGGGTGGTCCATCCCACAGGTCAAAGTAACCATAAATGATTCTGAAGTCGGATGTGTGAGCTGAAAGGCGCAGGTCTCTCCGGCAAACTGTACATCATGACACAATGTATTTTTTCCTTCCGTTTACATCCTGCTAATCTGCAGGAGTATGAGAACTAACGAACAAGAAAAGAAACAAAATAAACTACGTTCACCAGCTACAAACAGATTAAATGCCCCTGTTCATCAGAAACAAACAGATTACATGACCCTGTCTCATCCTAAGTTCATCAGCTACAAACAGATTACATGACCCTGTCTCATCCTAAGTTCATCAGAAACAGATTACATGCCCCTGTCTCATCCTAAGTTCACCAGCTACAGATACACAAACTGTCTCATCCTAAGTTCACCAGCTACAGATACACAAACTGTCTCATCCTAAGTTCACCAGCTACAGATACACAAACTGTCTCAACCTAAGTTCACCAGCTACAGATACACAAACTGTCTCATCCTAAGTTCATCAGCTACAAACAGATTACATGACCCTGTCTCATCCTAAGTTCATCAGAAACATATTACATGCCCCTGTCTCATCCTAAGTTCACCAGCTACAGATACACAAACTGTCTCATCCTAAGTTCACCAGCTACAGATACACAAACTGTCTCATCCTAAGTTCACCAGCTACAGATACACAAACTGTCTCATCCCAAGTTCACCAGCTACAGATACACAAACTGTCTCATCCTAAGTTCACCAGCTACAGATACACAAACTGTCTCATCCTAAGTTCACCAGCTACAGATACACAAACTGTCTCATCCTAAGTTCACCAGCTACAGATACACGCCCCTGTCTCAACCTACATCTGCTTTAATTTTTTTACAATTTTTGTTTTTACTATTTCAATGTTTAAATAAATTCTTCATGTAAAATGCTTACATGTATTGGTCATCCTCTTTTAAGATTGTTTATTTTTTCCTTATCTAAAACATACGTATGCCCACTGCACCCATTAAACAGGCTTTGATCTACCTACTAAATTATGTTTGCAAGGGACATTACAACTAAATTATCTTAGCAAGGACAGACAACTAAATTCTATTAGCAGTGGCGTAACAACTGAATTGTCACGATGGGTGTGTTTTTCTGGAGTTCCTACTGTATATAACTTAATCTGCTCGCGCAAAGTTTCTTCAAGGAAGAACTCAAATGCAAAATTAATGTAAATATATACCATTATGGGATTTAAGGTACACTATGCAAACGGTATCATCAGCTGAACGTGAACAAGAATTCCAAGAGGTAGTGGAGCAAGTTAATAGAAAAGTGATGAATAATTTGTTATTAAAATAAAATCTACATAAAAAGCTTCCTTTTAAACACTATTTGTATGTGTAGAACAAATACAGGGTCGACAAGATACATCAGAGGAATTGCTAATTCAGGACCGTAAAGCATTCGTCTATTTATAAACCCATAACCCGTAAGAGCAGTAGGGGTAATACATTGGATGAGTCAGCACACACACTCCTCCATTGAATTGACATCTGTCTTCAGCGATGCCAGTAAATGTGGAAAAATCTTTACATGTCCAGTCAGTGATTTTATTTTGTCCTTTTCTGCTTCTTCTACCTTCAACGGAACTCTGCACGACTGTTTCTAGCAGGTAATATTGTCTATATTCATGTCCAAACCATGCAAGTTTTTCCTCGTTTTACTACTAAAAGTAGTGATTCTTGTGTGGGCGTACAATTCTCTACATGATTTCTTACCAATACATTTGTTTTGTCAATTCTATGTCTCAGAACAGGACACAACCGACTCCGTAGTCACATGTATACAAATTTCAAGATTGGCAACACGGCGATGTGCACATGTGGACAGGCAGCACAGAGTGCCAAACATATACTTCAAGAGTGTTCTGAGCATGACATGCTGAGGCAGACATATTGGCCAGAGGAAACAACACTGGAATCAAAGCTCTATGGGATACTGTATGAACTACAAAAGACAGTGAGTTTTATTCAGGAGACAGAATTAAAGATATAGACATGTTTCAAGTGAACGAAAGAAAATTAAGAAATTTGACTTATGCTTTCTATATGAAATGGTAAAAACTCAACTAAAAAACACCAACACTCGAAGGAGTGTATCGACGTTAATCATGTAACTGAGGTTGGATTGTTAGCGCCATAGATTCCCAATTTTTTTCGGGTCACTGCCCACTTTGCAAGAACTATATAACGGTATGTTATAGAGTTTTCTTTTCGGCACCTCATCTCAATTTTTCTGTCAATTTTTCCGTCTTCTGTAAAAATACTTAATAGATATTTAAATTCTGATATCTGTTTTAGTTTTGTGTAACACACATTTAGCTGTTTTGTTGCTATGCATATTTTCGTAGTTTCTGTTTTTGATGTGTTTAATCTCATATTGTGCTGTTCGTAGGCTGCCTGTAATGAATTTGTGTGTCTTTGTAGTTCATCTTCACTGTTTTATATTAGACTTTGATCCATCTGTGAAGAGTAGTTCGCGCAGAGAGTTACCTATGTCTCTTGTTGTTTCTGTGATGTTGTGTCTGTCTCTTGTTGTTTCTGTGATGTTGTGTCTGTCTCTTGTTGTTTCTGTGATGTTGTGTCTGTCTCTTGTTGTTTCTGTGATGTTGTGTCTGTCTCTTGTTGTTTCTGTGATGTTGTGTCTGTCTCTTGCTTCTGCCTCTGTCTCTATCCCATCCATGTATGTAACAAACAGCAGTGGTGATAGTACACATCCTTGTCCATGTATGTAACAAACAGCAGTGGTGATAGTACACATCCCTGTTTTACTCCGGTTCTTGTTCCGATTCATTCTTTTTTTAAATATATATTATTAATTTCTTTTAAGAGGAGCCACCGACCCCAGATCGCCTGTACCCCTTCCCCCACCAATTGCTTCTGAGCCAACTATTCCCCCCACCGCGAAGGCTTCAGCACCCACTATATAGAGGCAGTACCGCCCAAATTAGGAATCTATGTTTTACATACAAGCACAAAAACTCTTTCCCTCTTTTCGGAGGACGCTTACCTGGTGGAATCAGTTTTTTTCTTAGTATTACTGTTGTTGTAAATATTGGTTTTATGGTTGGCTAGACCCGTAAATTGGAGAGGGGGGGGGTGATATAAATTTTACAACTGAGACCGATGAACATTGTAAATGTGACACACTGAAATAAAGATTGTAACGGTGACACTCAGACGAAATAAAGATTGTAACGGTGACACTCAGACGAAATAAAGATTGTAACGGTGACCTCAGACGAAATAAAGATTGTAATGGTGACACTCAGGCGAAATAAAGATTGTAGCGGTGACACTCAGACAAAATAAAGATTGTAACTGTGACACTCAGACGAAATAAAGATTGTAACTGTGACACTCAGACGAAATATAGATTGTAAATGTGACAGCCAGACTGAAATGAAGATTGTAAATGTGACATTGAGAATAAAATAAAAATTGTAACTGTGACACTCAGAGATGTAGATTGTAACTCTGACACGCAGAGATAAAGATTATAGGTATGTTATTAGGGCCAGCATTCTAGTTTTGAAACTGAACCTCAAAATAGGAACTGAACTAATGAAAAGGCAAAGTCTGGGGATAATCTTCTGCCCTGTCTATACCCTTGACTTTTCTTTCTGCCACTGGGTGGAGATAAGCCGACGGTACAGCCTGGGTTTGAAGATAAACCGTAAACAAATTGCCTGGCAAGGATTCAGTGTTACGTTAAAAGAGATATATGAGCCCAGCCAGAGGGGGGTTGGGGGGGGGTAGTCATATAAAACAGATTATGACAGTTAGATAAAAGGGGGAGGTGACGAGAACATCTGTAGTATCGTGGGGGTGAACCAGAATATGAGGTATAAAATAACGGAGGGTGGGAGAAAGCCTTCAGGGTCACTTAAGAATATGAAAAGAGAGTGAGAGAAAGAGAGAGCAATCTGAATCAGCTTCATGTGCGTGCAAAAATATGATAACAGTCGAATGAACCGCTTTTTTTAGGGGAATCTGATTGATAGCTTTATTCTTTTTGTGTATTTTTCTATTCTCTTTCGAATTTAGTTGGAAAATGAAAGAGCAGCCTAGTGTAATTGGAAAAAAAAGAAGGAAAGGTATTTTGTAAGATGTTTAATGAAACGGTCTATGACAACTGTTACCTATTTGTTGCTTATCTGTTGTTGGTGTCTCCTTGTATGTGCGTTTGTTTGGAATTACGTACAATGGCATAAAAACAGATTACTCTAGACGACCAATGTCTGTCTTCTTCTTTATCAGAGTTTAATGCGATCAGGGTTGCCATATTTGACTTTTTTATCATCTTATTTTGTCCATTTTGGCCACTTTTAAAAGCTGCTAGTCATGAAAGTTAATTTGGCCTATGTTTTTATTTTTTGCATTTGTGTCAAGTTTTTGTTTTTGTTTTGTAAACATATGTAAATTCCCTTATTTTCTTCTTCAAGTTTGACTAAATATTATGCGGAATATTTTGTATACATTAACTAATTTATAAACAATGTCTTTTCTACTCATGTATAAATGTAGAATAAATAGTTCATGTTACAAACAGGTATTTTATAATACTCTCCTCAGCTTGTCTCAGTGGCAACTATGTTACTAAAGTGAGATTTGATACAGAAAACAATTGGAACCTAGATTTTCGTGGTAGCAAAAGGCATTAGATAATAGAGTTTCGACAATAATTTAACTGAAATTTTAGTTACAAAATAGAGAAAAGCAAACGTATAATTTAACTATGCACACAACGTTTAAGTATGTCATGTGACGTATGTGTGTGTCTTGTGACGTATGTGTGTGTCATGTGACGTATGTGTGTGTCATGTTACGTATTCCTTCCAGAACGTTGTCTTCCCAATGAACTCTCTGAACCTCTCTCTGTCTTGGGCGATGTGGCTTGAATTTTCTAGCGATGTATTCATGTTATCTTTAATGTCGTCAGTCTATCGTCTTCTTGGTCTGCCCTTTCTCCTCCACCCATTTACTCTGACCTCCATTATTTGTCTTTCTAAACAGTTGTGTCTCTTTATATGACCAAACAGGCGTAGTTTTCTTTTTGTTATTGTGTTTAGTAACCAGCACTCTGGAATCTTCAATGTTTTTATAATATCTGAGTTTCTGATTGTATCCTTCCATGATATTCTAAATATCTTTCTGTAGCATTTCAGCTCGAATGCGTTGATCTTCTTTGCCGCTGTTTTACTTAGGGTCCATGTTTCACAGCCGTATGTCTTTTAAGATACATTTAAGTATCTACATTAATCTCATGTCTAGAGCAAGCTCAAAATCTCAAAATAACATTTCGAAAATTTAAATTTAGTTTGCAATAACATATATGTGTCATTGTGACATAAATGAATGTTGATAATTGAAGAAGTAATGCGAGTTTATAGAAAGGTATCATTACTGAAACTGCAGCATTTTTTAAATAGTTTATACACAATTTATAATTTGGCTAATTTATGAATTTATGTAGGGGGGGGTATGTAGCCTTGTATGTAGGTGGTAACATAATCTTGTATGTAGGGGGTAGCAATATTTTGTATGTAGGAAATAACATAATCTTGCATGTAGGGGGTAAGATAATCTTGTATGTAGGGAATAACATGATTTTGTATGTAGGAGGTAAAATATCCTTGTATGTAGAGGTAACATATCCTTGTATGTAGATTAACATATCCTTGTATGTAGAGGTAACATATCCTTGTATGTAGGGGGTACCATAATCTTGTATGTATGGAATAACATAATCTTGTATGTAGGGAATAACATGATTTTGTATGTAGGAGGTAAAATATCCTTGTATGTAGAGGTAATATATCTTTGTATGTAGAGGGTAACATATCCTTGTATGTATGGGTAACATATCCTTGTAAGTAGAGGTAACATATCCTTGTAAGTAGAGGTAACATATCCTTGTAAGTAGAGGGTAACATATCCTTGTATGTAGGGGTAACATAACCTTGTATGTAGAGGTAACACACTTTCAATCCATGGAGTTTTATCGTGGTTTCTATTTTGAATTGTGTTTTCGTAGCACTTATTTCATATTTAACTTGTCTACTAATCTTCTCCAGTATATAGCTTAGTATTCTTCGTTTGTATTCTTCTTTATATCTTCTGTCTGATACTGTATTGTTACGTAGATGTATCCACACTGTTTTATGTATAAGTTCGTTCATTTCTATGTCAGTTTTGGTGTTAGTTTTTATATTGATAAAAACCTCCTGTCGGCAGCGTTGATTATTTGTATTTATTTTATTTGTAAAACTAAATTATAACATTTTTGTATACTCCTATTTTTGTATGCTCCACTCTGTGGCAGTGTTGTACAGAGCGCATCTGTGACGGCCAATGTACCAGATTTTGAATAAAAATTGTGCATCCGGACTGTTCAAAATGCAAAGGCAAACTACTAAATGTATTTATATTGGCTAGAAAATTACCACAACCGAAAAATTCTCAGTTGATGGTTACGTCCTGAATAGGATTTATTCATTCATATTCCTTTTGCACTGAAGTTAGCGCATAGGGCAGAGATCGGATCTCTCCAATTCTGTCTGTCCAAAGCTATTCTGTGCAGTTCTTGAATAGTATGAATATTGGTTGTTTTGCTTTCTCTAAATATTGTTCTTCTAAGTGTTTCTTTATTACTACCCCTTGCTGTTGTGCCTGTAGGTATGCATTCAAGATATTGGTGATGTATTCTGTTGAATGGGATATGCTACCAATTTTATTGAATGGCCACACATCTAATGATAGGTCAATACAGTTCTAGTGAAGTTAACAGTGTCGTCGATAACATTTAAAAAATCACTCACCTGAAGATATGTCTTTGCCCCAGGAGCTTTCGTCTTAAACTGGACAGATAGAATTGGGAAGACGAAAATGTTGAACATGATACCTACAGCGTACCAGAAGGGTCCTGCAATGCCATTCTGAAAGTGTACAGAAGAAACTGAAAATGGGTAAAATGCAAAGCGTGTGATGATGACAGGAGATATAAGTTGGTAGAATGATCCTTAAGCAAGTACAGTGATGCTTATTAATGTCGTGAGGTTTACTGAAGTATGGTGAAGATAAATGAGGTGCAGTAATGCTGGCTTAAGTGGGGTGAGGCTTAAGGAAGTATGGTGTGGCTTTGTGAAGTGATAAATTGTAGTGAAGCTTAGAAGCAAAGCAAGTCCTGTTGAAGCGTAGTACGGCTTGTGTCATGTGACGTATTCCTTCCAGAACGTTGTCTTCCCAATGAACTCTCTGAACCTCTCTCTGTCTTGGGCGATGTGGCTTCCATTTTCTAGCGATGTATTCATGGTATCTTTAAAATCGTCAGTCCATCGTATTCTTGGGCTGCCCTTCCTCCTCCTCCCAGGCTTCCGCCAAAATGGCCGACTAGAACGAATGTGTTCTCGTTACGGTGCTCGATTAACGGTTGTACTTCCCGAAAGTAATGGCAACCTACGGGAATATTGTCCCTAGAAATTTCCAATGGATTAAACGAACTTTTTCTCTAGGATTGTGGTCTTGTGGTGTAGCAATTAGTATAATATGCATAGTACGGCTTACAGAAGTATAATGAGGATAAATAGAGTGTTGTGTGGTGCAATAAAGTTTAATAAAGCTTACCCATTGCGGTGCGGATTAGTAAAGCATCTCCTTAGCGTAGCGCTTTGTGTTCAAGAGGTCGTGGGTTCGAATCCGACTCGTATTGTATTGTGTACAAGGTGGATTTTTTTCTGATATCCCTGTGGATTATCGCTTGAAGATAGTTACCATTGTAGTTACGTGCTGTGAGTGGTACTCGCGGCATGCGGCGTGCCACTTCGTTGAGAGTGACGGAGTACACATGGGAAACCAAGTACAGTGAAGTCAATCTTTTACGTCTTTTGAACCCTTTTTTAAGTGTAATGAAGTTTAATGAAATATAATTTGGAGTGATAAATTGTAGTGCGGTGAAGCTTAATAATGTATAGTGAAGCTTTGTGAAGTGTGACAAACTATAGAGAACCGTAGTGACGCATACTGTGTCTTAATGAATTACGTCAATGCTTAATGAGGTGTAATGAGGCTTAACGAAGTGTCGTGATGTTTAATGAAGTGTAGTAAAGCCCAGTAAAGAAAAGTGAATAATAAAGTGTAGTGAGCAGTGATGCATTTTAGTGATGCTTACTGAAGTGTAGTGAGGATTATTGAGGTATGGGGAAGATTAATGAAGTCTAGGGAGGAGTAATATTTTGTAGTAAGGCTTAACGAAGTGTAGTGAGGAGAAATAAATTGTAGTGAGGTTTAATTGCCTTGTAGTAAGGTGTGATCAATTGTAGTGAGGCGTAATAAAGTGTAGGGAGGAGTGACAAGTTTTAGTGAGTTTTAATGAAGTATAGAGCGGCTTAATGAGGTTTGGTGAGCTTTATTTAAGTATGGTGAGGCTTCAAGAAGACGAATAAATGAAGACAATTGTGTGGAAGGAAATGAATTTTTAAAATTACAATACAAATCTTGCAGAGACAGAAAAAAACGAAACGAAACATTGAGAGAATTCATGAGAATATCTACACGTAGGATATTAGGGTGTTTGGTAATTATACCAGGGGTTTAGGCGTAATTACTTTTAGGCTAACTTTTTGGACCGCAACATGATTCATGCGCAAGCTTCCTGAAGACAAAGTATTAGATATGGAAAGTCATATAAGGTATCAAAAGATAATTGAATGTGAAATTCATATACAATATAAAAATATAAGAATTGTAAGAACAATAATACTTGTTATTTACGAACAAAACAATGCCAATTTGAAGGGTAAATATGGAGTGCCATTATAACGGGCGTACGTCCTTAAAGGGTGCCGTCTATGTCCCGTTATAACGGGCTTACGTATGATTTGAGTTAACTAACGGAATAAGAAGCAGAATAGAACAGCAAAAACAAAATTCAGAAAATATGAAAAAATATATTATGTAATATGACCTTGTCACTAGAGGAGAGGAAGATAGTTCTGAAGCGCTATATAACTCACATACTAACATATGGATGAAGGTCTTGAACAATAAACAAATAGGAAAATAGGAAATTAGTGGCAATAGAGATGTGGCTCTACAGAAGAATATTGAGAATACCATAGACAGCCAGGAAAACTAATGTGGAGGTGTTGAAAGAGTCAAATGCGAGACTGAGCTTAATCAATAATACAAGAAAAATACAATATTCATGTTTTGACCACGTTATGAAACACGGAGGTTTGGAGAACATAGTCACAACAGGCAAGATTGAAAGCAACAGAGACAGAGACCGACAACGTGAGAAAATATTAGTTTAATAACCAGGCATGGCAGGGACACAACAACGATCTTGATACATAATACTGTAGATAGAGAGCTGTGGAGAGCCATGATCGCCTACGCCAGCCGGCATGGATGATGATGGTGATGATGATGAAGATGATGATGATGACTAACGGTCGTGCAACTAAACCAAATGTGAACCAAATGAACGAATGAAAAAAAGTTAGAAGAATTTGAGTATCCATTCGCTGACCACTGCCCAGAGCTATCTGTGTTCGTGTGCTTGCATTCTGACTAAAAGTAGAGTTTGTATAGCAGCCTTTACATGGGATATGTACTCCCGGTGGAATAGTGGCATGATTACTTGGTTGGTTATACGGTGGCGCAGGAACGATTCCCAGTAAGAAGTTAAATGTGGAATAAAGTGTGATTTGTAATACATGTTTCTACTTTCCAGCATCAGCATTCTGATTTCTTGTGTACTTTATTTTTGAAATCCTGATTTCTTGCGTACTTATTCTATTTTTGGCATTCTGATTTCTTTAGTACTTACTCTATTTTTGACATTCTGATTTCTTGTGTGCTTAATCTATTTTTGACATTCTGATTTCTTACATACTTACTCTATTTTTGACATTCTGATTTCTTTAGTACTTACTCTATTTTTGCCATTCTCAATTCATCTCACTTTTATCTATTTGGTCTATTTATTTTGACTTGTATTGGAAAAGCCTGAAGGTTTGACTAGTTGCGCAGCAGACCACTCACCGTGCAACATCAAACTCCCAGTAGACGAGATGCTTTCTTCTCCGTCTGCTTCATTCCCTAAATACATGAAGGAGCAGATAGTAACTATAGATGGAGGAGCAGATAGTAACTATAGATGGAGGAGCAGATAGTAACTATAGATGGAGGAGCAGATAGTAACTATAGATGGAGGAGCAGATAGTAACTATAGATGGAGGAGCAGATAGTAACTATAGATGGAGGAACAGATAGTAACTATAGATGGAGGAACAGATAGTAACTATAGATGGAGGAACAGATAGTAACTATAGATGGAGGAACAGATAGTAACTATAGATGGAGGAGCAGATAGTAACTATAGATGGAGGAACAGATAGTAACTATAGATGGAGGAACAGATAGTAACTATAGATGGAGGAACAGATAGTAACTATAGATGGAGGAACAGATAGTAACTATAGATGGAGGAGCAGATAGTAACTACAGATGAAAATAAAATAGAAGATGCCATACCGGCAATAAAATATTCCATAATTTTCAAGGCAGAAATGGGAACCATCTCAGACGCAGTAAAAGAGCTTATAAAGACCCCCATAACATACAGTTGGTCTAGCATGTAAATTCAGTGCTACATGCAATGAAAGACACAAAGAAACAAGCTTGAATAGATTCATATTTTACTTACTATATCTTAGCATTACCGCCAACAAAATTGAACTACAATGTGTCTGTCATCGTTTGATAATTGAAAATGAACAGATTGATCTCTTGGCAAGGGAATGTGGGTCACTCCAATATATTAAAAATGGAATTTCATATCACGAATGGGGCCCTAACACCAAATGCCTCGCAAAGAACAAACTATATCTTTAGACTACAAATTGCACGCAACATACATAGAAGGCACATGTGCAAAAATCTCTAAGTTGATGAGACAGAACTGTGCAACTTTGAACTTAGTCTAGAGACTGCAGAGAACTGTGCAACAATGAACTGAGTGAGTCCAGAGACTGCAGAACACATTCTATATGCTCGTTAACTCTGCCAAGAAGAGAGGGAGAAAATATACTACCGAGACGGCACTATGTCCAAACCGTGAGAAATTTCATGAAAGATTTGAAACGAATTACACGGTTCTACGAAGCTGTTAGTGTTGTTACCTGATGACTGACCGAAGAACGGTGAAGAAGACAAGAAAAGAATATAAACTTGAGTTAGTGGGCATTTCTTGACAGGCAGCATGGGAAAATCAGTATTCGAGTATAATGCACAAATTTACATCACAAAATTAAATAAATATATGGGTTGTGAGTCACAACTCACCGCAGACGCACACGCAATACAACATAAATAAATTACATCACAGACGCATTATATCACAGACGCATACACAATACGACAGAAACAAATTACATCACAGACACATACACAAAAGAGACAAATTTCACCATAGACGGATACACAGCATGCAACTCACCACAGACACATACACAACACACTAGAGACTGATACACAACACACTACAGACGGATACACATATTACACCACAGACAGATACACAACACACCACAGACGGATACACAACTCACCACAGACGGATACACGACTCACCACAGGCGGATATACAACTCACCACAGACGGATACACAACTCACCACAGACGGATACACATAATACACCACAGACGGATACACAACTCACCACAGACGGATACACATAATACACCACAGACGGATACACAACTCACCACAGACGGATATACAACTCACTACAGACACATACACAACTCACCACAGACGGATACACAACTCACCACAGACGGATACACAACTCACCACAGACGGATACACAACTCGCCACAGACGGATACACAACTCACCACAGACACATACACAACTCACCACAGACACATACACAACTCACCACATACACATACACAACTCACCACAGACACATACACAACTCACCACATACACAACTCACCACATACACAACTCACCACAGACACAGACACAACTCGCCACAGACACAACTCGCCACAGACGCATACACAAAACAACAGAAACAAATTACACCACAAAATATCCAACTTGTGACTTTATTTCAAGAAGTTATCCACAAGTTCTGACCGCTAGATTGTTGGTTGTTTTCTTTTTTTATGTGTGACTTAAATAACCACTTCATGGTCTGTTGTCAACTATCTCTAAGCGGAAATTTGTTCACTTGAAGTCACTTGACAGTCTGCAACGATGGTCAATGAACTGGTTAGATCCCTTGATTTGGCAAGCTCACGTTGACAACCCTGTTGTGCTGTTATTAAAACAGAATATCGACTCAAACTGTATCGACGGTCTTCCTTCCATCCAATAAGACACGTGAGACATAGAATGATAGTTTGGTCTGAGTGATGCCGAGGTCCCATATGGAAGCAGATTTTCAAAGTTAGCAATGGGGCTACTGAACAGAAGTAACTTTATCCTTCGGGTCATCATTTTTTTTTACCCTGTAAAAAAAATCTCAGGTTTGCCTGAAGTTCACAGCCTCCCAAAAGTCTGTTCCAACAAACCCCTTGGAGAGAGGATACAAAAGGTAACTATTATGTTTTTCTGTTATGTGCGTATCTTGACAAAAGACTTTTGGTTCGAAACGTCGATTATGTCCTGTGTATTGTCATTTGTATGATTATATTCTGTGTTGTGTTGTATATATTAATTCACGTAGGCATCTGACAGTGATAGTGTGTCAGTCGTTATCAAGTAGAACGTCATTACCTGTCTTCCACGTGAGTATTATTTGTAGAGAAGATAGTGGATTATCTATTCTTCTTCTTGTGCGTTCCTTCTCAAACTCCTGCAGATTAGCAGGATGTAGTCCGGAGAACGTAATGCGTTGTGTCATGGTTTACAGCATTGATGCGATATCTGCGCCTTTTGGCCTGACACATCCGACTTCAGCATGGCTTTGGATCACTGGCCCTATATGGTATGGTACAGCCAACTCCATCCCATAACCTCCTTAGTGGCTATTTACGACATGGGTGGAAGGTAAACAGTGTTGCTATTCTTTGCTCCCCTTTCGGACCCCGGCAACACACGGGCGCGGATTATCTATTCATAACCAAACTGTGGGGAACTGACTTCTCGGTGAGAATGAACATAATTGTGTAAAACTTAAGACAATGGCTCTTAGTCTCATGGATGATTAATATCCACACGATTTATGGATACGAGTACATAAAGATCAGTCAGTAAAGATTTCAGTGATAAATTGAGAAGCTAGAATATATCTAGAGTACTCAAATAATGTTAGATACAATCAAAGTGCAAACAGCGAAATTCGGTCATAAATACAATGCAGAAATCCAGACAATCAAGGTTGTAACCGACAACTGCTGCATGCGAATCTTAGATCACAGAGTGTAGTATTCCTGGCAGATGAAAGGTCAGTATTCCAAGCACCGCAGTACAATAAATTACCAGAACTGTAAATACGTCTGACCGAACTAAATAATCAGTGTAAAGTAGCTTTACAGTACCTTCAATGACATGGGGAAATTATTAATATCTAAACAAATTACAAACAAGTTAAAAATGAGAATTATAAAATGCTACATCTATTCCATATTAATGTATGGCTCAGAAACATGAACACTAAATAAACAATTAGAAGACAAAATTGATGTCTTTGAGATGTGGGTATATAGAAGAATAGGGAGAACATCATGGAAAGAGAAGAAAACAAATTAAGAGATACTAACAACACTTAATATGAAGAAGGAACTACTAAGAGAAATAAAGATCAGGCAAATAAAATACTTTGGACACATTAAAAGACATGACACCCTATTGAAGACCTTACTTGAGGGTAAAGTCAAAGGGAAGCGAGCAAGAGGTTGGCAGAGATACAAGTGGGAGAGTAACATCACAAGATGGACAGGTTACAGTCTAGCAGAGTGCACCACCAAGACGAGAGACAGGAGATGTTGGAGATACGTTGCATCCAACCTTCGTTGCGGAGACGGCACTTGATGATGATGAGCTATACAGTTGATACCATCAAATTGTGGAATACTTGGAAACGAGAAAGCAGATCGTCTGGCTAAGGAGGGAGCTGACGGTAATCAACCAGATATGTCAATACAGCACAATAAAAGAAACAGATGATCAAAGCAATTAAAAAGTAAACAGCAACTTCAAACAGCGCCGAGCATATTCTTCAGGAATGCCTAAAATATAAAATGATGAGGTAAATACACTGGCTGAAAGAAATAACAGTCCAAGAAAATAAAACTACGGACCATTGCACTAATTTTTTTTTTTAAAAACAGTCAAGTTTATAAAAGCGACAAAACTTTAGATACAGGCAAATTCCAGGTGAACGAAAGAAGATAAAATTGGGGAACAGCAATAAATTGGTAGAGATACAATAAAACATGAGATGGACAAAATACAGTCCGTCAGAGTGTGACATTAAGGCAAGAGAAGAAGTATGTTGGAGTCCGTCAGAGTGTGACATTAAGGCAAAAGAAGGATTATGTTGGAGTCCGTCAGAGTGTGAAATTAAGGCAAGAGAATGATAATGTTGGAGTCCGTCAGAGTGTGACATTAAGGCAAGAGAAGGATTCTGTTGGAGTCCGTCAGAGTGTGACATTAAGGCAAGAGAAGGATTATGTTAGAGTCCGTCAGAGTGTGACATTAAAGGCAATAGAAGGATTATGTTGGAGTCCGTCAGAGTGTGACATTAAAGGCAAGAGAAGGATTATGTTCGAGTCCGTCTAGGGATAACTTCCGATATGACGCGTAACTTGACGATGCTGAATCGTAACAGTCGGCTATATAGAAGACCCTCCAATAGATGTAATTATGACCTCATTCGTTACATTTTTGATTATTGCTGGGATTTCGGTTGATCATTATTTATATACTTGGAGTTTCCTTAGCTATTTTTGGTATGCGAATCAAGGTATGTAAATAGTGACCAACTGAAAGCCCAACTATAATTAAACGACGTAACGAATGGGATCCTAATTAATTCTGTTGGAAGGTCTTTATCGGGTATTGCCATGGCTGAATCATAATTTCAAAATGATGTCACATGACACACCTTCAAAAGAGTGCAATATAGTCAAGTCACTGTTAATTTTTAACAATCGAGTTACTTTTAGTTTTTGACAATCGAGTCACTGTTTATTTCTATCAATCGAGTCCCTTTAGTTTTTGACAATCGAGTCACTTTTACATTGTGATAATCGCATCACTTTTATTTTCTGATTCTTGTTTTACAACGTGGCAGACGTCATTGTTCTTTTCTTTCATCCCGGATATCAAAAACCTGACCAACTCATCAATAAGATGGCGGCGAACACATGATCAACTAATAACAGTCAATGTATTAAAGAACAGAGAAACGACAAGATCAAGTGTCATAGATAATCACTATTAATAAAAGAGTCATACGTCTGGTCAGATCAATTCTGGTAACCGATAAACTTTCATCTGGCGTTCAGTACGGCATATTGGCGGTTGGAGTTAACGATATTAAAAACAGCTGGACGCAATCAGTGCCTTGTTCTTGTCGATGACGAGGATGGTATGGCCGCTGAGTTTTGCTTTATTTGACAGTGTTGCGGCCTCTCACTGTCTAAACGTGACGAATCTTCTTTCTTGATTTAACCACGATCGTGACTTGAAACGATGAATACGTGCTCAGATAGAAGAATTGACACAGATTGACAATAAAAGTAGAAATTGTCTAGGTGGAACTTGTGATCACGGCTGCCGCAAGTTCATGACAGCAATGACTGTATGTGTGCACATGACTACAAATCTTCTTCCTCTCTCTTCCTTCCAGTTACAGGACCAAAACTATCATTCTCCAACTATTGTTATGCTATTTTACTTTCTTCAACATTGCCCACGAGATCTCGATTGTGTACAGTACAAGTAGAGTTATACATAGTCGAGTTATTTCCCTTGTCTATGTTAGTAAATTTCATGTTTATCATTTAATAATTTAAATATTAATTTACTTTGGGATTTTGATTATGGTTAGGGTTAATATAGCTGTGTTTTGCATAATTAACCCTAACCCCAATCCTAAATAAATAAATATTTCAATTATTAAATGATGAACATGAAATTTACAACAACAAACAAGGGAAATAATTAAGCATGCGGTTGTGTCTATTTGTACTGTACTTCCAATTGATATGGTCTTGTCTTCCACTGTTCCTCATCACGTGTTCATTATTGTTTCAACTTGCACCTTCATCTGTGGTTTCAAGTCCAGCGATCGTCTAGTTACGTTGTCAAATATCTTTCTGAGGATGTGTCCTGTCGAAGTAAACGTTCCATCTTGTATCCTAGTCTATTCTATGCACGGGAATTGCAAGGCAATGAATCTATCAATAATCTATACAAAAAATATAAATCTAACATTAATATTTAATACGAATAGAGAATGTTGAAGAAGCTAATGACGAAAACAAGCCTATAACATAATACATCCGAAACAAAAATAATAGGAACAATAGTAGACAAAATAAAATTTAGGTCTCAATAATAAACAAAGGGGTATATGTTACAGTAAACTCCTTTACGGGGCTGTCATAATAAACAAAAGGGAAACAGATTACAGTAAACTCCTGTACAGGGCCGTCAATAATAAACAAAGGGGGACATGTTACAGTAAACTCCTGTACAGGGCTGTCAATAATAAACAAAGGGGGACAGGTTACAGTAAACTCCTGCCAATAATAAACAAAGGGGGACATGTTACAGTAAACTCCTGTACGGGACTGGCAATAATAAACAAAGGGGGACATGTTACAGTAAACTCCTGTACAGGACTGTCAATAATAAACAAAGGGGGACAGGTTACAGTAAACTCCTGCCAATAATAAACAAAGGGGGACATGTTACAGTAAACTCCTGTACGGGACTGGCAATAATAAACAAAGGGGGACATGTTACAGTAAACTCCTGTACAGGACTGTCAATAATAAACAAAGGGGGACAGGTTACAGTAAACTCCTGTACAGGACTGTAAATAATAAACAAAGGGGGACAGGTTACAGTAAACTCATGTACGGGGATGTCAATAATAAACACAGGGGGACATGTTACAGTAAACTCCTGTACAGGACTGTAAATAATAAACAAAGGGGGACAGGTTACAGTAAACTCCTGTACAGGACTGTAAATAATAAACAAAGGGGGACAGGTTACAGTAAACTCATGTACGGGACTGTCAATAATAAACAAAGGGGGACATGTTACAGTAAACTCCTGTACGGGACTGTCAATAATAAACAAAGGGGGACATGTTACAGTAAACTCCTGTACGGGACTGTCAATAATAAACAAAGGGGGACATGTTACAGTAAACTCCTGTACGGGACTGTCAATAATAAACAAAGGGGGACAGGTTACAGTAAACTCCTGTACAGGACTGTCAATAATAAACAAAGGGGGACAGGTTACAGTAAACTCCTGTACGGGACTGTCAATAATAAACAAAGGGGGACAGGTTACAGTAAACTCCTGTACGGGACTGTCAATAATAAACAAAGGGGGACATGTTACAGTAAACTCCTGTACAGGGCTGTCAATAATAAACAAAGGGGGACAGGTTACAGTAAACTCCTGTACAGGACTGTCAATAATAAACAAAGGGGGACAGGTTACAGTAAACTCCTGCCAATAATAAACAAAGGGGGACAGGTTACAGTAAACTCCTGCCAATAATAAACAAAGGGGGACATGTTACAGTAAACTCCTGTACGGGACTGGCAATAATAAACAAAGGGGGACATGTTACAGTAAACTCCTGTACAGGACTGTCAATAATAAACAAAGGGGGACAGGTTACAGTAAACTCCTGTACAGGACTGTAAATAATAAACAAAGGGGGACAGGTTACAGTAAACTCATGTACGGGGATGTCAATAATAAACACAGGGGGACATGTTACAGTAAACTCCTGTACAGGACTGTAAATAATAAACAAAGGGGGACAGGTTACAGTAAACTCCTGTACAGGACTGTAAATAATAAACAAAGGGGGACAGGTTACAGTAAACTCATGTACGGGACTGTCAATAATAAACAAAGGGGGACATGTTACAGTAAACTCCTGTACGGGACTGTCAATAATAAACAAAGGGGGACATGTTACAGTAAACTCCTGTACGGGACTGTCAATAATAAACAAAGGGGGACATGTTACAGTAAACTCCTGTACGGGACTGTCAATAATAAACAAAGGGGGACAGGTTACAGTAAACTCCTGTACAGGACTGTCAATAATAAACAAAGGGGGACAGGTTACAGTAAACTCCTGTACGGGACTGTCAATAATAAACAAAGGGGGACAGGTTACAGTAAACTCCTGTACGGGACTGTCAATAATAAACAAAGGGGGACATGTTACAGTAAACTCCTGTACAGGGCTGTCAATAATAAACAAAGGGGGACAGGTTACAGTAAACTCCTGTACAGGACTGTCAATAATAAACAAAGGGGGACAGGTTACAGTAAACTCCTGCCAATAATAAACAAAGGGGGACAGGTTACAGTAAACTCCTGCCAATAATAAACAAAGGGGGACATGTTACAGTAAACTCCTGTACGGGACTGTCAATAATAAACAAAGGGGGACATGTTACAGTAAACTCCTGTACGGGACTGTCAATAATAAACAAAGGGGGACATGTTACAGTAAACTCATGTAAGGGGGATGTCAATAATAAACAAAGGGGGACAGGTTACAGTAAACTCCTGTACGGTGCTGTCAGTCGCCGTTATTACTGTTATGATTGTCTCCCCCAATCTACTCCGCAAATGCTCATTTCTACCAAGATCAAACATAATGGATGTGTTTAGAGTTATGTGATCGCCTAGACCAGCCGACATGGCAAATGACGTGGATGATCTTGACCAACGTCTATTCTTGGAACTTTCACTACGTGGTACCTTAGACAGGAAGTAACAGGATCATGACACTCAAATAATCAGCTTAACTTTAGCCACTTCATGTCACAGTTATGCCAGGCACTGCATCGACCAATGTCATCGCAATCGACAGATGGCATAACTGATTTCGGTTTGATCTGGGTCTTTATTTAGCACGCGTTGGTTCAGTTCCGAGGTTAGGTTACGTTTCCTTTCTACCTATTTTTTTATTCTTTTTTTTTTTAATGTTGTGGTACAGACTTACACAGGCGATCGTGTATCTTCGTAATTGCTTCTTATCAATGTCGTGTGTTGGGTAGCCTGCTATCTATCTTCTCTATCCTGTAATTATTGAAACGATATTGACATAACGGGCTCATTTGTAACAGTATTACAGACATGATGTATAGGGTTAATCAGTAAGAAAGCATGTGATTCTTCACAGTTAACGGTAAGAAACAGAAGCTAAACTCACTGAAATGTAAGAAACAGAAGTTAAACTCACTGATCGGTAAGAAACAGAGGTTAGACTCACTGATCGGTAAGAAACAGAGGTTAGACTCACTGATCGGTAAAAAACAAAAGTTAGACTCACTGATCGGTAAAAAAAACAAAAGTTAGACTCACTGATCGGTAAAAAAACAAAAGTTAGACTCACTTATCGGTAAAAAACAAAAGTTAGACTCACTGATCGGTAAGAAACAGAGGTTAGACTCACTGATCGATACGAAACAGAGGTTAGACTCACTGATCGGTAAGAAACAAAAGTTAGACTCACTGATCGGTAAGAAACAGAAGTAGACTCACTGATCGGTAAAAAACAAAAGTTAGACTCACTGATCGGTAAGAAACAGAAGTAGACTCACTGATCGGTAAAAAACAAAAGTTAGACTCACTGATCGGTAAGAAACAGAAGTAGACTCACTGATCGGTAAAAAACAAAAGTTAGACTCACTGATCGGTAAGAAACAGAAGTAGACTCACTGATCGGTAAAAAACAAAAGTTAGACTCACTGATCGGTAATAAACAGAAGCTAGACTCACTGAACGATACGAAAGAGAAGAGATGCTTCAGACTGAAAAGTGAGAAACCACAGCTGAATTCGGGCCATTAAATCAGATATAACCGCACTACATCGCAACTCCATTCGCTGACCTACATCATACTAGAACATTGTCGAGCTACAAGAACGGTCCAATAAAAGTTGGAGAATTTTCTTCTTGTTCGTCCATTACAACTGATGATGCTGACCATTTGTTACATAGAAATTCAGCTAGAGTTATGTCCTTAATTATGAGTTTGTAGATGGCTAATAAGCCGTATTCTGCCCGCAAATGCCCCTGGACAGTTCGGGCATGGGATTAACCACAGTAAATATGTTGTTGTTTTTTTTTGTCTAACCGTGACTTTCTAGCTACTCTCCGTTGATGAGCTGCTACATTTCTACTCTGTTCACAAGATGCTGTGAATTTGCTGTGAATTTTGTACTGTGGTGCGAGATTTAGATCTATTGTATGCAGGATGTTCTTCTCGTGTATCTTGGTTTGTTTCAAAAGCTTTCAATGAGGTCTTTAACGAGTCCTTGTTGTGCTCCTTATGGCAATCCCAGGAGATAGAGGTTCGAAGTGACCCATAGGCATGCTTTTTTTTGTAAAATGCGTTATGCTGAAAGGCGTAGATATCGCTATCAAGCTGTAAACCATAATACAATGCTTCCCGTTCTCCTGACTACATCCTGCTAATATGCAAGAGTTTAAGAATTAACACAGAAGAAGAGATAGAAGTATACATTTAATAGATAATAACTATTTCAACAGATATTTTGGAAAATAGTAGCCTTATTCAATAAAAATAAAAACAACAACAAATTTATTCATTATTTTTTCTGGTTTTTTTCTAATAGAAGAAGGTCATAACAGACCAAAACGTAGAATTCCTTATTGTATTGCCTATATTAATTACATTACCTCCATTTTTTTATATTTACTTATGCGTTGTTGTAATGAAAAATATACTGTGTAATATGACCTTGTCATTAGAGGTGAGAAAGAGAGTTCTGCAGTGCTATATAACCCCTATACTAACATATGGGTGCGAGTCTTGGACAATAAAGAAACTGGAAAGTGGGAGATTGGAGGCAACAGAGATGTGGTTCTACAGAAGAATGCTGAGAATATCATGGACTGCCAAAAAAACTAATGTAGAGGTGTTAAAAGAGTTAAATGCGAAACGGATCTTAACAATATAAGAAAAAGGCAATCTTCTTTTTTGGCCACTTCATGAGACAGGCAGGTTTAGAGAACATAATCAGGCAAGATTGAAGGCACCAGAGACAGAGGGCGACAACGTGAGAAAATATTAGATAGTTTGACAACCTGGCACGGCAAGGAAACAACAACGACTTTGATACATAATACTGTGGACAGAGAGCTGTGGAGAGCCATGACCGCCTACGCCACCCGGCATGGCACCTGATGATGATGATGATGATGATGATGCGTTGTTGTGTCCAGTCATGTGTATCACGCGTGTGTATATTCTTAGCCATATTGCATTTGTTTATTGGGTGAAATCTAAAAACAACTTACCTTGGTAGTCAATGTAGCACTGTGCAAGATATCGCCTGGCCAGAATAGCTGGGAGGCTACAGTTACAGCTGTCAGAGACATACTGACGTTTCCTCCTGCGTCGAAAGTGGTGTCCAAGTTATGCTCATCATGGAAAACATGTTTCCGTATAGCATTATGCACCAGAGCAAGAATGAGTGAGAATCCTCCAAATCCCACCAGCATTAACAAAGCCGTTTCGTCTCTTGACAGAACAGGCTTGACCCTGAGGAATATCAATACATGATGAATCTTCTAGACACCTTGGGTACTTACCATGTAGACGGTAGTTTTTATATCGTTTTATATCGCGAGTTAAAATCCCACTTTCGACATCCTGTTTGTAAAGTGGATTTTTTTCGGAGATCCCTTGGGGATTATTACTTGAAGCTACGGAGCTACGTGCTGTCAATGTACTTCTATGCATGCGGCGTTCTGCTCCGATGAGAGGGACGAAATACATACAGGGTAACCAGAGTACAGTGAAGTCAATCTTCTACCCTTAAAGATGTTATTTTGTTTCAATTAGTATATTTTTGTTGGTAGATTACGTATTCATGTTTGTGACTTGTGCACTCACTAATATGAATCTTAGAAACGGTAATGAAGCTTTTGCTAATCACTGGAAACACAATAATGGAAATTAGTGTATCCCTTTTAGTGTTCTCGTGTGATTGTAGACAGTCAGTTTCTGACTCGCCATGTGCTATGTTCTGTTCTTGATAAAGGCATTTTGGTCGAAACGTTGATTTTTATATGTTGTCCTGTTATTTCCAGTGATGAACAAAACTCCACTATCCTGTTTCCAAGTTTCAATTGTCATATGGCAGTTTTGTTGCTCTTCTAATATATTATTTAGGTACAGTACAAGTAGATGTCACCACATGTTTAAATATTTCCCTTGTCTATGTTTGTAAAATTCGTGTTCATCATTTAATCATTGAAATATTTATTTTAGAGTTGGAGTTAGGGTTAGTCATGTAAAACAGCTATTCTAACACTAACCTTCACCCACATCCTAAAATACATTAATATTAAAATTATTAAATGATGAACATGAAATTTACACAGACACGGGAAATAGCTCGAATATGTGGTGGCGTCTACTTGTACTGTACCATTATTTATTTTTTTTATTCATTAAGGGCATTCATGTTTGCCATTCTATTGTATCGAGTCTGCGCTTTGGTGACCCCGCCCCCACCCAAGGGGGAACAAAGAATAGCGATACTGTTGATATTGTGAAAGATATTCAGCCTTTGTTCTTGCCTTGAGTAAGGTGCCCATGTTTTATACTCGTAGAAAAGGACACTGAGGGTGCATGTTTGATATATCAAAAGCCTCGTTGCTGTTGTCAATTTTGTATTGTTCTATGCTATTTTGTATTGCTCTATGCTATTTTGTATTGCTCTATGCTATTTTGTATTGTTCTATGCTATTTTGTATTGCTCTATGCTATTTTGTATTGTTCTATGCTATTTTGTATTGCTCTATGCTATTTTGTATTGCTCTATGCTATTTTGTATTGTTCTATGCTATTTTGTATTGCTCTATACTATTTTGTATTGTTCTATGCTATTTTGTATTGCTCTATGCTATTTTGTATTGTTCTATGCTATTTTGTATTGCTCTATGCTATTTTGTATTGTTCTATGCTATTTTGTATTGCTCTATGCTATTTTGTATTGCTCTATGCTATTTTGTATTGCTCTATACTATTTTGTATTGTTCTATGCTATTTTGTATTGCTCTATGCTATTTTGTATTGTTCTATGCTATTTTGTATTGCTCTATGCTATTTTGTATTGTTCTATGCTATTTTGTATTGCTCTATGCTATTTTGTATTGCTCTATACTATTTTGTATTGCTCTATGCTATTTTGTATTGCTCTATGCTATTTTGTATTGCTCTATGCTATTTTGTATTGTTCTATGCTATTTTGTATTGCTCTATACTATTTTGTACATTTCCAGACAACATATATAATGCTGAGAGAAAAATGTTCAGTTTTGTGTCAACTGTTCAAGTGCAATCTTAAATAATGTACACTAGTGGTAGAAAATATTTGTGTAAAGTTAGACAGTGTTCAGAATAAAATCGTTCAAGGTGTACACTTCACATAGAACAAAATTACAATGTGTACACTGCGCAGAGAATAACATTACAATTTGTACACTGCACAGAGAACAACATTACAATGTGTACACTGCACAGAGAACAAAATTACAATGTGTACACTGCACAGGGAACAAACTTACAATGTGCACACACAGAGAACAAACTTACAATGTGTACACACAGAGAACAAACTTACAATGAGTACACTACACAGAGAACAAACTTACAATGTGTACACTGCACAGAGAACAAACTTACAATGTGTACACTGCACAGAGAACAAACTTACAATGTGTACACTGCACAGAGAACAAACTTACAATGTGTACACTGCACAGAGAACAAACTTACAATTAGTAGTTCCTTGCTCAGTGTTAAGTCTACAGATTACATTACTCATAGAAAAACGTACATATTTACATTACTACGCAGAGAAAACTTTACAGATTTAAATACCTAGAAAAACGTGTTCAGATACGGCTCAATAATACCTTAGAAATAATGGACTCACATTCAAATGTCGTATGCAAATTGAATCCGTTGAGCTGCTTAATGCATTAAATAATATAGCATATTTTCTCCCTATCTCTTGAATATCTATTGGAACGTCTGGGCTGTCTATGGCTACCTAGGCAAGGCTGAATCCTGGTAAATGTATAGGAAAATGATAGGTCTGGTCTTGCATTGCGCCAGTTCGTTCTTTAGTTCATCTGAGTCTCTTCGATAAAGTCATCAGGTTTGGCTGTTTTTATAATATGAGGATCTATATGCTTCAGAAATTGGGTGAGATTTGTGGGTGTGTTTTTTGGATGTAGTGTGGATTGAAGGATTGTTAGGAGAATTCGTACAGTATACGTGTGTAGATGAATGGATGGGTTGATGGGGTTGTGAACAGAGAAGCTTAGATGTGCGGGGAAAGAGATCAATGGATGGATGTGTGTGTCGATGAATAAGTTTGGGATTGTGAGAATAAATGAGTGAATGGACGAAATGGGGATGGTGTGTGGGAAAGTGTGTGGAATGGTGGATGCATCCATTTTTAAACGGAAGGCTGGGGGAATTGGTGCGTGGTAGAGTGATTAGATGAGGTGCATGGAGGTAAACATGAATATTGAATGGAATGTTGATCGGATAGATGAACTGATAGATGGAGTTGCATGAAGGTAAACATGAATCTCTATCTATCTCTATGTTGTGTCCCTTGTTTGCCTTGCGGCGTCAGGGGTGGAAGAGTTCTCTGGAGATGGCCTTCTTGTGCGCTGTTTGTAAGCTTGTTCCTGTGGCTTCTTTGATTTCTGTGATCCATCTTTTACATGGTCTGCCTCTGGCTTTATAACCGTTATGTCTTTGTGTCATGGCCATTTGTGGCATGCTATATGTCGGTAGTCTGGAAGCGTGTGAAAACCACTTGATCTGTTGTCTTTTGATGTGTTCCAATACTGGTATTGTTTTGGTTATCTGTCTGATGTTATCGTTTCTAATTCTATCTCTTAATGACACTCCGAGTATTCTTCGTAGACATGTCATTTCTGTTGTCACTATTTTTATTTTGTCTTGTGCTGTCATTGTCCAGGTTTGGCACTGGTAGCATAGTGATGGAATAATAATAGTCTTGTATAAAGCAACTTTAGTGTCTATGTTTACATTTTTGTTCTTGAAAATATGTGTCATCTGTCCTAGGATCTGGTATGTTTTGTTGCATCTATTTTGTATCTCTTTACAGGTTTTCCCTTCACTCGATATAATGCTTCCTATCTACGTGAACTCATTTACCTGTTTAAGGTGTTTATCATCGATGGAGATAGACATGAATATTGAATGGAATGTTGATCGGATAGATGAACTGATAGATGAATTCATAGATGTAAGGAGGCGTCAACTCTTCTTTTTTTCTGCGTTCGTTGTCAAACTCCTACATATTAGAAGTATGTAGTCCGGAGAACGGAATGCATTGTGTCATGGTTTACAGTTTTGTTGCGATTCTGCACCTTTCGGCCTGACACATCCGATTTCAGTGTAAGTTGGATGAGTCAATGAGTGAGTACATTGCTGAGTCCATGAATTGTGTACGTGTGTGGCTGTACGTGTGTGCGTGTATTGTCGGATGGATGTATATGGATATATAAATATGTCTGTGTATGTGTGTGGCTGTACGTGTGTACCTGTACGTGTGTGCGTGTGTGAACAGTTTGATGTATTGACAGATTCATGGATTCATATAGGTGGACAGATTGATGTATTGGCAGATTCATGCATTCATGTAGGTGGACAGATTGATGTATTGGCAGATTCATGCATTCATGTAGGTGGACAGATTGATGTATTGGCAGATACATGCATTCATATAGGTGGACAGATTGATATATTAGCAAATGCATGCATTCATATAGGTGGACAGATTGATATATTAGCAGATATATGGATTCATTCTTAAATAAAAGTATGAAAAGGTTCACAAGTGATTTTATGGTTTCATAGACGTAGTTCTCTATATTAATTTTGGGTCTTGATTTCGTTTTGTCGGTTGCCAAAATCTGGTCAAAATGGCGTAAAACAACAGTTGCGTTTTCTGCTTGCCATAAGCCAAGTAAAGTTGGTGTTTCTGTGCTTTCTAGATGGAATATGTGATATGTGAGTATTTTTCTGAAAGACATAGTTTAGAACACGGTTGAACTATTTGGAGACACTGAAACAACATTTTGACAGGTCTGGCAAACCGACAGTGTAGAATTAAAACGCTCGTAGGAAACATGGAGAGCTCTCAGAAGACGACATTCACACAAAAACGTAAACAAATCAGCATATTTGGAATAATAAATGTCTATGGATTAAGAAACAAAGCAGAAGATCGTATAGAAGAAAGGAAGAAATGAAATATTTCAATTTTAAGCATTTCAGACACCAGAATTCAATGTTTTGGATGTAAACAACAGCATCTAAATTACACACTACTCTATGCCGTAGTTGACCCAAATACATGCGCTATACATGGAGTTGGATTTATAATAGAATTAATTAAAATGCCACTAGAGAAATAGTGGATATCAAGTGCGTGTCAGAAGGGATAATAACAGTTTTTGTGACAGTGAACGGTGTAAGTACAACCTACATTCAAGCTTGCACACCATGTGAGGCTTGAAACAATGAAGTTGAGTGTGAAGAATTTATTGACAACTTAAATGTACACATTGAACACCGTAAACAGAGAACAAAATGTCTATGTCATGGGAGACTTCAGCGCACACTTAGGAAAGAACAGATACGGAATAGAATAATATCTAGAACCATTTCGTGATAGAACGAACAGAAAAAAACGACAATGGATATAGACCGTTATAAACATGCAACCACTACAATTTATTCGTTACAAACACCTTATTCAAACACAGATAATCCCAGACATACACATGTTATAAATGGAACGACTTTAATTGCAAAAGTCAAATAGACGTCATGCTAGCAAAAAGAGATAATAGACGAATTATAAGAGATGCAAGAGCAATACCAAATATTTGTGCCGACACCGACCACAAAGCTGTGATAGCATCAGTAAAAATAAAAATTCTCAGTGTGGGAATTATTTTTGACACTTGGTAAATAATGATCTATGCAAGTCTTTCTCTATACTCATTTGTATATTAATGCTCTATGCAAGTCCTTCTTTATAACAGTCATGCGTGCAGATCCAAAAAAGAGATAATAGACGAATTATAAGAGATGCAAGAGCAATACCAAATATGTTCGCCGACACCGACCAAAAAACAAATTCAAGAAATGGACTGCAAGCAAAGCGCAAGATAAGATTATATCGAGTACAGGTCAGCTAAATCAATAGCAAAGAAAATCATTAAAAATTCTAAAACGAAAGCTTGGCAATAATATGGCGAATCATTAAGCACAGATTACAAACAAGCATAAAAGAAAGTCTACGCGAAAATTAAGAATATGAGAAACAGGGGAAATAAAAATATGAACAAACTGAAATAATAAATTATGAAAATGGAAAGACAATCAATGACCAGAAAGGATTCATGGAAAGGCGGCAACAGCATTTTAAACAACTGTTAAATCTAAAAGATGGAGGGATAAACAACATATTAAAATATTACGGAATAGTTAGAACCAAACATATTGCTAGCATAAATAGAAAATGTCATACAAACGGCTCCATCAACCCAGCAGGATCATATAACATGAAAGTCAAAATAATCAAAGCAGCGTCAGATATACTGGAACACACAAGAAACAACAGAAGATTGGAAAAACGCTGTAATAATTACTATTTGGAAGAAATAAGACAGAAAAATAGATTGTAAAAAGTACAGAGGTATTTCACTTGTAACCCACACTGGAAAAAATGTCAATAGAATTCTAGAAAGAAGGTTACGAGCTTTCATAAAATCACAGCTGAGCAACTCAAATGGGATTCCGTAAGAACAAAATTTGTATAGATGCCATTTTTACACTCGGATAAATGGCAGAAAAAAAACAACTTAAAACAACAAAGATTTGTATATTGCGTTTGTCGACCAAGAAAAAGTTTTCGACAGAGTAGACAGTCAACAACATTGGAAAATATTATTAAAATATGGGGTTCCACAACATCTAACTAACTTGTGTAGATGTAATTACACAGGCACTCAATGTACAGTTGAACAAGTGTTGGGTTTTCAGATAAATTCCTCATACACTCTGGAGTGCGACAAGGATGTGTTCTATCTCCCTTGTTATTCATCACATATATCGATTGTATATGTAAAATTGCCAAAAATTTGTTATGGTTTACCAGACACAGATATCATACACTGTAGTATCGGAGTCATTGTGTTCAAATGTTTCTTTTAAAAAACGCATGGCTCATCAGTCTATCTATCTATCTATCTATCTATCTATCTATCTATCTATCTATCTATCTATCTATCTATCTATCTATCTATACGCTGTGTTCCTTGTTTCCCTTGCAGCGTCAGGGGTGGAAGAGTTCTCCGGAGATGGCCTTCTTGTGCGCTATTTGTAAGCTTGTTCCTGTGGCTTCTTTGATTTCTGTTAACCATCTTTTTACATGGTCTGCCTCTGCCTTTATAACTCTTTAATCCGCAGATGTTAGTTGATCCAAATTTGATCGCTTTATGTTTGGTCGTCTCCTGAGCACTCTTCATTTTTCTATGAGCAGTGTGTTTCGTGACTGTCGATTTGCTAGATCTATCACAGCGTTGTTTCAGAGTTTCTGATTGGTTAAACCGTGTTCTAATCTATCACATTCACATGTAGAAATCACATTTTCCATCAGAAATACACTGAAACTCCGAAAACTACTACCCGGTCTAGAGGCTGGCCGAAAGATATTCAACGTGTCATCTTGACCTCTGATCAGTCGCAGTACTAATACGTATCTTCATTTCAAAGTGTAAAATGTGTACACTGCACAGAGAACAAATTCACAATGTGTACACTGCACAGAGAACAAATTCACAATGTGTACACTGCACAGAGAACAAACTCACAATGTGTACACTACACAGAGAACAAACTCACAGTGTGTACACTACACAGAGAACACATTCACAATGTGTACACTGCACAGAAAACAAACTCACAGTGTGTACACTACACAGAGAACAAACTCACAGTGTGTACACTACACAGAGAACAAACTCACAGTGTGTACACTGCACAGAGAACAAACTCACAATGTGTACACTGCACAGAGAACAATTTCACAATGTGTACACTGCACAGAGAACAAACTCACAGTGTGTACACTACACAGAGAACAAACTCACAGTGTGTACACTACACAGAGAACAAACTCACAGTGTGTACACTACACAGAGAACAAATTCACAATGTGTACACTGCACAGAAAACAAACTCACAGTGTGTACACTACACAGAGAACAAACTCACAGTGTGTACATTACACAGAGAACAAACTCACAGTGTGTACACTACACAGAGAACAAATTCACAATGTGTACACTACACAGAGAACAAATTCACAATGTGTACACTGCACAGAGAACAAATTCACAATGTGTACACTGCACAGAGAACAAACTCACAGTGTGTACACTACACAGAGAACAAATTCACAGTGTGTACACTACACAGAGAACAAACTCACAGTGTGTACACTACACAGAGAACAAACTCACAGTGTGTACACTACACAGAGAACAAACTCACAGTGTGTACACTACACAGAGAACAAACTCACAGTGTGTACACTGCACAGAGAACAAACTCACAATGTGTACACTGCACAGAGAACAATTTCACAATGTGTACACTGCACAGAGAACAAACTCACAGTGTGTACACTACACAGAGAACAAACTCACAGTGTGTAAACTGCACATAGAACAAACTCACAATGTGTACACTGCACAGATAACAAACTCACAGTGTGTACACTACACAGAGAACAAACTCACAGTGTGTACACTACACAGAGAACAAATTCACAATGTGTACACTGCACAGAAAACAAACTCACAGTGTGTACACTACACAGAGAACAAACTCACAGTGTGTACATTACACAGAGAACAAACTCACAGTGTGTACACTACACAGAGAACAAATTCACAATGTGTACACTACACAGAGAACAAATTCACAATGTGTACACTGCACAGAGAACAAATTCACAATGTGTACACTGCACAGAGAACAAACTCACAGTGTGTACACTACACAGAGAACAAATTCACAGTGTGTACACTACACAGAGAACAAACTCACAGTGTGTACACTACACAGAGAACAAACTCACAGTGTGTACACTACACAGAGAACAAACTCACAGTGTGTACACTACACAGAGAACAAACTCACAGTGTGTACACTACACAGAGAACAAACTCACAGTGTGTACACTACACAGAGAACAAACTCACAGTGTGTACACTACACAGAGAACAAACTCACAGTGTGTACACTACACAGAGAACAAACTCACAGTGTGTACACTACACAGAGAACCAGTGGCTCTTTCTCATGTATTTAATTTTCACAACTACGCAGATTAGAGCCCTTTTCTATAACTGGATGGATTGGAGTGTGACTGACCAGGGATGACAATCCATTTCCTCTGGATAACAAACCAGTAGGCTAGCGACAGTACTAATCCAACATGTAGCATATTTCAGCAACAACATTACAAGTTATGTTCACATGTTTTCTGCTTCTGTTCTGTTCTTATGAGTGAGTTCTCAGACCTTGGGTTATGGGGCCCGAAATGAGAGCAAAGAATAGTGACACTGTTACCTGCCATGCATGTAGTAGGAGGCGACTAAGGATTGTTGCTATTACATCTTATAGAAGGTCAAGTAACCTGGACGTCATGCTGAAGTTGAATGTGTCGGGCCGAAATGAGCAGATATTTCAGCCAAGCTGTAAACCATGATGCAGCGCATAACGTTCTTCTGAACACATCCTGCTATTCATTCTCCATCGTTAGGTTGCACATTACCAATGTTTATCAAGCATTGCAACGTTTCCTTTACAGAGCGACGATCATTTATTACGAGGAAACAGTAGTGTACAAGAAACAATGTGAACCAAGCAGTAGGAGACGACTAAGGAGGTATGTGGGTAGAATTGAATGTCCAATCCCTTATAGGGTCAAAATGGCCCCCGAAGCCATGCTCAAGTCGAATATGTCAGGTCGACTGATATAGAAAAAAAATATAGTTGCACAGCTGTAAACCACTACAAACCCATTACGTTCTCCGGACTACATCCTGCTAATATGCAGGAGTTCGAGAATTAATGCTAAAGGGGATGACAATTGCTAATAAGATTTACAATAATAGCAATAGCTCCTCGATAAGCTTACAACCTTTTGTCTGTTCTCAGGAAGGAAGGGGGGGGGGGGGGGACACGGAGAAAAATTCGTCCAGAAAGAGGGCCACGGGTGAAAAAGGATGAGAACCAACGGTTTACGGTTTCGATGAGATATCTTTAATCTTTCTACCAGACATATCCGACTGGTGTAAGATATTTATAGTTTTCTTTATATTGCATAGTCGACTTTACGAATATATATTTCCTTGGTCGTATCTTACTACATACATGCACATGCTTGCGATTATTCTTTGCTTCCCTTTCGAGCTCGGGCAAGTGATATCTTTATTACTAAAGTTGGTTTAGTTTTTTTATTCTCTTGCTTAATGTGAAACACGACAACGTTCTCTGTGAGGGAAATATTTTGGACACTTAGATGGTAAATATATGCAAGTCCTTCTTTACACTCATTTGTATAAAAATGTTCTATGCAAGTCCTTCTTTATACTCATTTGTATAATAATGTTCTATGCAAGTCCTTCTTTACACACATTTGTATAATAATGTTCTATGCAAGTCCTCCTCTAAAATTGTCCTGCTTGCAGAACGTAATCGGCGTCACTTATCTTGGCTGATGCCACTAAGCATTGGTCACTTTGTGTATACTTTGTATCGCCAGCTAATGAAAGAGACAGTCGAATCAGCCTGAATAAGTGACGGTGCTTAGGATTTGAGGACAGGAATATTCTAGAGATGTACTTGGCTCTATGCATCTAAGATATGACAGGTAACCCACAATATCATAACAACGCGGCAGACATACCCGCTGCGTACTCCGTTACAGATACCCAGAACTGATAACACAAATTCTTATGGGGATAAAAACCACACAAAAAGTCAGAAATTCATCTGCAAGAGAGAATGAGAAAATGAACACGTCTCTTTGTTTTGATTTCAGAAAATTGTGAACACTACAGACAGTGTTGCCAAATGGTTTTAGTCAAAAGTTTGGTTTAAAAATTTCTCAAAATGACCACATTTCAAAAGCGTGTATAAACATACTCAAAACATACTGAGTTTTCAAGAATGCCTCCTTTTTATAAACGTGTATTAGCTTTCTTTATTATCAACATGCATTCATTTCACAATGATACATAAATGTCATGGCGAACTTAAGTTAAATTATATTAATAATCTCGTATTTTGAGAGGGAGTGGGAATCAACAATTTTGTTTGTCTATTTTTACCCCTTCACTCATTCATCAACAACTGTCAAGAAATCAGAACCCGTTCCCCCTGCTTAATTAAGTCCACAAAAATATTCACACCCACACCCTCCTAAAGAATAAATAATTTTGCTGAAAAAGTACGCAGAAAAACATGATTTTATCCGATTTTTAGAAACATATTTCATATTCATACAATTTAATTGGTGTGCACAAAATAGTATTGTTGACGTCGACTTTTTGTCAAACTTCGGCTCAACAAAAAAAGCACAACATCGGCCTGTCAGAACAACATGGTAACTGTTATCGAAGGTTACGACTACGGGATTGTATAGATGACGTGTCATGAAGCTTCTATAAGAAGATAACCTCAATATAAAGGCATGTCATCTACTAAAGGTTTTCTGTTTGCTCTATTTGGCTTCATTATAGTATCAAAGCTTGAATATAGACATCCTCCTGAGAAATGTATTATCAAATACTTGTTTGTAACATGAACTTGTCATTCTACAGGTATACATCAGTAAAACAGTGTTTATAAATAAGTTAATATCCACAGAATAAGCAAAGAAGAAATTGTAGAATCAAAATATGGGAAAATAAATGTTTCACAAAAATGCCAGAACTAGACTAAATAAAATTCATGACCAGTATCCTTAAGTATGGTCAAATGTTCGGTTTTGGCCATAAAATAATCTTCTTAAAATAAGCATGCACGCACGCACACACGCACACACGTACACACACACACATCATCATCATCATCAGGTGCCATGCCGGCTGGCGTAGGCAGTCATGGCTCTCCACAGCTCTCTGTCCACAGTATTATGTATCAAGACTGTTGTTGTTTCCCTGCCGTGCCAGGTTGTCAAACTGTCTAATATTTTCTCACGTTGTCGCCTCTGCCTCTGTTGCCTTCAATTTTGCCTGTTGTGACTATGTTCTCCAAACGTGCCTGTCTCATTGAGTGGCCAATAAATGAAGATTGTCTTTTTCTTATATTATTCATTAAGGTCCGTTTCGCATTTGACTATTTCAACACCTCTACATTAGTTTTTCTGACAGTCCATGGTATTCTCAGAATTTGTCTATAGAACCACATCTCTATTTCCTCTAATTTCCCACTTTCTAGTTTGTTTATTGTCCAAGACTCGCACCCATATGTTAGTATAGGGGTTATATAGCACTGAAGAACTCTCTTTCTCACCTCTAATGACAAGGTCATATTACACAATATATTTTTCATTATTCTGAATGTTGTTTTTTCCTGTCCTATTCTGCATCTTATTTCTGTTGAACTTCTTCCATCTGCTGTAATCATTGTGTCTAGGTATTTGAATTGGTGGATCTGTTTTAATACTATATCATTCACTTTGATCTTGCAAGGTGTGTTATTTTGGTGGGTTTTTTTTAAATAACCATTACTTATGTTTTCTTGATATTTAGGAAGAGACCTTTCTCTTTACTTTCTGTGACTACTACATTAATTAAATCTTGAAAGTTTTCCTCACTTTTTGCAATCAAAACGGTGTCATCCGCATATCTCAAATTATGTATGTTATATCCTCCAACTGATATTCCTGGGATATCTAATATAGCACGCAATATGTTTTCACTGTACAAAGAGAACAGGTCTGGAGAACGTCCCTGTCTGACTTCTTGTTTTAGAGAGATTAATACACACCATTGAACATAAATAATATAGGCAAACACTGCCAATTTTCTATAGTGATGATATAACAAATGAAGACCGGTAGGTAAAACAACATACGTATACATGATTCCAAAAATCACATATAGCAACAGTTAAACGAAGAAAGATGACGTGATTCGGACATGTCACAGTTAGGACTTCCGGTCTAAATCAATCTTACAAAAGCAGTGCAGGACAACAAAGTGGTTGAATTATGTGCTTACGTATGCGATTAGTGCGTTTAGAGTCAGTTTTAGAGACTTCACAGATAGAAAGAGTTAATTAATTAACAGTCTTCCTATTGTTCGCAGGTTTACTGCGTAACAACACGGTCTAATAGCGTGTGATTATATAAAGGAAACACACGCGTTGTGCAACCTGTGTTATGTCTAGCGCCAAACTAAAGCTGCATAACAGAAACTTAGATAACACCAGCTCTGGTGTACGTGTTCAGACATGTGTGGTAGTATAAAGTATCACTACTTAACACGTCGCTGTTTATGTTTACTCGTTAACTTCATTCACAGAAATCTAGATACACAGACTAGGCACGTATCACATACTTAAACAAGTATTTCTTTATCATTTCTCATGTTGAGCTAATTCCGCTTTCATCCTATTCTATTTTATTATGCTCGCACACTCAGTTTTATATGTAACCAGTGCTCGCACACTCAGTATTATATGTCACAAGTGCTCGCACACTCAGTATTATATGTAACCAGTGCTCGCACACTCAGTATTATATGAAACCAGTGCTCGCACACTCAGTATTATATGTAACCAGTGCTCGCACACTCAGTATTATATGTAACCAGTGCTCGCACACTCAGTATTATATGTAACCAGTGCTCGCACACTCAGTATTATATGTAACCAGAGCTCGCACACTCAGTATTATATGTAACCAGTGCTCGCACACTCAGTATTATATGTCACAAGTGCTCGCACACTCAGTATTATATGTAACCAGTGCTCGCACACTCAGTATTATATGTAACCAGTGCTCGCACACTCAGTATTATATGTAACCAGTGCTCGCACACTCAGTATTATATGTCACAAGTGCTCGCACACTCAGTATTATATGTCACAAGTGCTCGCACACTCAGTATTATATGTCACCAGTGCTCGCACACTCAGTATTATATGTAACCAGTGCTCGCACACTCAGTATTATATGTAACCAGTGCTCGCACACTCAGTATTATATGTAACCAGTGCTCGCACACTCAGTATTATATGTCACAAGTGCTCGCACACTCAGTATTATATGTCACAAGTGCTCGCACACTCAGTATTATATGTCACAAGTGCTCGCACACTCAGTATTATATGTAACCAGTGCTCGCACACTCAGTATTATATGTAACCAGTGCTCGCACACTCAGTATTATATGTCACAAGTGCTCGCACACTCAGTATTATATGTAACCAGTGCTCGCACACTCAGTATTATATGTCACAAGTGCTCGCACACTCAGTATTAAACGTGACTAATGCTCACGTTATTTATTTGGGAGCCGACTGTGCCGTGACTAGACTCTTACAACCTTCAAGCATGCTGGAGATTGATTCCCTCCAACAGTCCGACATGGGTCTTCCGCAGGCTTCTTCACAACATACATTACGGGTAGGGCAATCAACAGCATCGTCCTGCCTGGATTTGATTGTGTTCCTTCTTCTTCTTCTTCTTCTTCTGCGTTCGTTCTCAAACTCCTGCAGATCAGCAAAATGTAGTCCGGATAACGAAATGCGCTGTGTCATAGTTTACAGCATTGCTGCGATATCTGCGCCGTTCGGTCTGACACATCCGACTTCAGCATGTCTTTGGGTCACTGACCCTATATGGGATGGGACAGCCAACTCCATCCCATAACCTCCTTAATCGCCTTGTGGAAGGTAAACAGTGTTGCTATTCTTTGCTCCCCTTTCTGGCCCCGAGAACACACATGCGTGATTGTGTTCCTATTCTGTGCTTTCATGTCGGGACCTCACAACACACAGGAGACTAAAAAATATAAATTGGCAAAATAATATATGATGTCATCTGTATGTTGCAGCATCTATCTATACTCTGTTCACTCTAAGAATTAAGTGGGTCAAAACACACTCCCATATTACTCCAGGTGATTAACAACGGGTGATTTTTAAACAGCTGATGACATGTTAAAAACAATATTATTTAAAACATTTATAAACAATTAAAAACCATAATTTTTTTTTTAATTTAAAAACGAAATTTACAAACAATATTATTGGGCATTTAGCAATCGATTAATTCGTTCTGCGTCCAACAACCAATCAGAAGCGCTGACCCGCTTTTTTCTTAGAGTGAACATAATTATATAGTACTAAGGCCTTCTAACTGAATTAATTTAGACCCTGTTCATTAAGTTTTTGATTATTGTTGCGATTTTTTTGATAGGTCGTTATTTACATGCATGCCAAAAATAGCCAAGTCCGACCAATAGATTTTACGCAAATCGGAAACTAGTTCATGTTCACGTTATAGTAGACAGGTCTCCTATATCTACGATCGGTCACGCTGTGGATCGACGGGGGGAGGGGAACAAGAACATCACCACTAGTTACTTTCCATGCTTGGAGTAAGCTGCAACTAAAGGTTTGGACGTGAGGTTGGATATTCGATCCCGCATAGGGTATGTGACCCACAAGCCATGCTTAAATCGGACAGATATCGCACCTAAGCTGTAATCTAGACCATGTCCTGTTAATATGCAACAATTTAAGAACAAACTTAGAAGAACAAGAAGAAAATATGTTGTAGGTGTCAATAAGTGCAACTCAAAGGAAACATAAAATAAGGACGCCAGATAATAGTGCATCTTGTCTTGCAGACTGACAGAGAATGCTGGGTTCTGTCGTGTTGTTTATCATATAACGGATAGAAAAATTGGTAAGTAGAATTCCAGTATTGTGTGGTGATAATAACTGTAGGTTATGTTTTGTCTCGTGATCCTGCAGTTTGTTGGAATGTGAGTTAGAAATCGGATTGGGGGGGGGTGAAATACTAGCTGTGAGTAGGAGCTGTGAGAGGCTGTGAAATATATAACGGATATATAACGGATAGAATATATATCGGATAGAAAAATTGGTATATATAAATTGGAATATATAACGGATAGAAAATTGGAATATATAACGGATAGAAAATAAATGAAACAAAATTGGAATATATAACGGATAGAAAATATAGAAAACAGATTGGAATATATAACGGATAGAAAAATTGGTAAGTAGAATTCCAGTATTGTGTGGTGATAATAACTGTAGGTTATGTTTTGTCTCGTGATCCTGCAGTTTGTTGGAATGTGAGTTAGAAATCGGATTGGGGGGGGTGAAATACTAGCTGTGAGTAGGAGCTGTGAGAGGCTGTGAAATATATAACGGATATATAACGGATAGAATATATATCGGATAGAAAAATTGGTATATATAAATTGGAATATATAACGGATAGAAAATTGGAATATATAACGGATAGAAAATATAATGAAACAAAATTGAAATATATAACGGATAGAAAATATAGAAAACGGATTGGAATATATAACGGATAGAAAAATTGGTAAGTAGAAATCCAGTATTGTGTGGTGATAATAACTGTAGGTTATGTTTTCTCTCGTGATCCTGCAGTTTGTTGGAATGTGAGTTAGAAATCGGATTGGGGGAGGGGGCGTGAAATACTAGCTGTGAGTAGGAGCTGTAAGAGGCTGTGAAATACTAGCTGTGAGTAGGAGCTGTAAGAGGCTGTGAAATACTAGCTGTGAGTAGGAGAGAAGCTGAGAAAATGTGATAAATGGAATTTCATTGACAGATAAGATGGTATTATATTTTGTTCAGGATGATGTGTTGGCTGTGGTGATGTTCTGTAATATTAGCGTAGTTGTTACGACAATCTGTGAATAGGGAAATAGAAGATGTGAAGGGCTGTGAAATATGAGATATGGAATAAGGGCTGTGAATGAGGATCTGTAAAATAGGGGCTGTGACATAGGCTTGTGAAATAGGTCGGTTAAAATAAGTGCTGGGAAATAGGTACTCTGAAATACGGGCTGTGAAATAGGAATGGGAAAAATAGATGTGAAATAGGAACACTGAAATAGGGGTGTGAAATAGAAGTTGTGAAATAGGGATGTAAAACAGAGGGTCTGAAATTAGGGGTGTACAATAGAAGTTGTGAAATAGGGATGTGAAACAGAGGGTCTGAAATTAGGGATGTAAAATAGAAGTTGTGAAATAGGGATGTGAAACAGAGGGTCTGAAATTAGGGGTGTAAAATAGAAGTTGTGAAATAGGGATGCGAAACAGAATTTGTGAAATGGGGTTGTGAAAAAGTAGTGAAATAAGGTTATGAAACATGGGGTCTGAAATATGGATGTGAACAACTGATAACTGCAACGAATTATTATATGAATTAAGATATCTCTTATCAATCAATCAATCAAGTGTCATACTGAATGGCCTAGGCGATCATGTTTCTCTGTTTCTTGTGTTGTCAATAAGAGCGGTTGGTGAACTACCGTGCCACAATACTAGTCCATCTAGCAACTTTTCTCTTTGTCGTCCACTTTCTCTTCTCCCCTTAATCTTTCCAGTGGTTATTAAGTGTTCAAGCTGTATTGATCTCGGCACATGCCCTAGAAATCTTGACTGTCTGCCCCTAATGTTTGATATGATTTATCTTTTTACGTCAGCATCAATGAGGACCACTGCATTAGTTTTCTTAGTTATCCATGGTATTTTCATCATTCTTCTCAGAAACCACATCTCTTTTGGCATCATGCAAATCTTAGTAGCACGTATTTATTTCTGATAGATCTATGTTCGCGACATCATCTGCTTGTCGTATTTAAACCTAAAGATGGAACAAAACACAAAAAAACGGAATGCGTCATGTCTTGGTTTACAGTTTGGTTGCGATATGTGTGCCTTTCGACCCGACATATCGAACTGCAGCATAGCTTTAGGTCTATATTATATTATATGAGATGGTACTGTCAACTACATCTCCAAACACTCCTATTCGCCTTCTGCGACATGCATGGCAAATCATACCAAAAGAGGCTGAAAGTGATTTGAACTATGTGCAAGATTTTTTCTTTGCACCGAAGCACCGATTCTCTTTGCAACTTGAATCAATAAATGCCCAAACTTTAAAATTTTAAAAATTAGTTTCGTCAAGACTTCTAGTGTGTATATTATCAAGTACTATGAAAAGAATTGAACGAGGCACAGATAACAAAATTACATACCTTGCGCACATGTGTAAATCTTTCAAGGTTCACATACATTTAACATAAATGCATACCATCTGACATTCGTACTACAAGAACCATTAGGCCCTCTTTTAAACATACATAACTGAACAATAATAATATTCTCAGATATGCATATATAGTTACTCAATGAACATGTTCCGCAAAATTAAAGTCGGGTCTCTCGCCGTCAATGGGTCGAGTTACTAATTCAATCTCTTTCCTGAAATATTACTTTTATATCAGTTCCCGAGCATGCGGGTGTTGAAGGCAGTGAGCGATCTAATACATTAGCGAGGAAGGCCACATTGTCAAGAGTAAAACCTTATCCTTTCAGAAGATTTTCAAATGTATGAATCATGGTCGCCCTGAAGACTGCGGGAGATTGGTGTAAAGATCGGAACAGCCCCTAAATAGAAACATAATAGCTATACAAAGAGACTACAAACGAACAATGAACTGAAACTATAGCTACAACATTGATATGAATTTATAGAGACGACGATCGGAGCACTTATGGATGTCAGTTGTGTGCCCTGATGATGACTTGCAGTCAGACTTCATAAATTATAAATAATGCATAAACACAGACAACGTTGTTTCATACTACCCATATCAATGTGAGCGTCAATGTTATTACTGTTTGCTTTCTATTATATGTTTTAATTGTGTTTCAATTATCTGTCTTGATAAAGGCTTTTTGGTCGAAACGTCGATTTGTGTGTGTCATTATGTGTGTTATTACGTATTAGCAAAACTTTATTACCCTATTCCTGGATCTACCTGTTGGATTTTAGTTTTTCGCAGTAAGTACAATTTATCAATGTTGTTTTAGAAGTTTAACTTAGTTTAGTTTAGTTGTTTTGTTTAGCTTAATTGTAATTTTATTAATCGATGCTGACCCATAATAAACAAACCCATATGAATTCAATATCTCCCAACATATTATGATAGGAATTTGTGCAGGTGATCCCCATAGCTCGCCGGTTACACACACTCACGCATACATCTTGGAAGTCTTCCTCAAAAAACCTAGTTCTGCTCGCCCCAGGGGTAATTCCAAATTCTTGAGCAGCAGTATCATGGTACGTACCAGGATAGCCTACTGGTCCTTATAGTACAAACATTTAATGAAATACTTTGTTTCAGTGCCTTACAGCATGGCTGCTATATCTTATACCGTTCGGCTTAACACATCCGACTTCAGCATGGTTTTGTGGTTTCACATTGACGTTATATGGGATGGTACAGTCGACTTTCTTCTCAAACTTCCTGTCACAAATGATAGGTCACATTGTTGCTATTATTTGCTCCCCTTTGAGGCCCAGTGAACACATCAGCTAGTACTTATGTTGGTGGTACTAGTCAGACGGTATCCAAATACTGAGATAAAGAAATGAGCACTTATGGGAAAACTTTACCTTTAGATAACGCTAGAGTTTTACAGAGAAAATAGTTTAGACAAGTGGTACTCAAACTTTCTTGCCGGGTGCCCCTCCCTTTTTTCTCCAAACCCCCACCCTTATCCCTAAACCCTCGCCCTCTTACCTAAAACAATAAAGAAAACTAAAGTGTATTGACTTTCTAACTTTATGTGTGAGGTCCTCAAGATTGTTTCTAACTTTATGTGTGAGGTCCTCAAGATTGTTTCTAACTTTATGTGTGAGGTCCTCCAGAGTGTTTCTAACTTTATGTGTGAGGTCCTCCAGATTATTTCTAACTTTATGTGTGAGGTCCTCCAGATTGTTTCTAATTTTATGTGTGAGGTCCTCCAAATTATGTCTAACTTTATGTGTAAGGTCTTCCAGATTATTTCTAACTATATGTGTGAGGTCCTCCAGATTATTTCTAACTTAATGTGTGAGGTCCTCCAGATTATTTCTAACTTTATGTGTGAGGTCCTCCAGATTATATCTAACTTTATGTGTGAGGTCCTCCAGATTATTTATAACTTTATGTGTGAGGTCCTCAAGATTGTTTCAGGTTTATGGACTTAAATATTGTCGTTCGTTCACTTAAGTAATTACCTTGCTTTCCTCCCCCCCCCCCCCCCGGATATATCTATGTTCCACGAATTTTGAAAATTTTTTTCAAGACCCCATGTACGGTCCGTGGCACCCAAGAAGAGCCATACGACCCGGATTGGCAGTCGCTGTTCTATACGTTTTGGTGAAATGACATGACAGAGATTCAACAGTGGAACTGATAGCCAAGACTTGCGATAGGAAGTTGCCGAGACCCTACAACCTCCGACACGGCACACGACGATAATTAGAGTTTTATCAGAATGACAGAGAACAAGATTTGTGAGACAGCCGTACAGACACACATAATTCATCTTGCAAAAAAAAAAAAGAAAGAAAGAAAAAAGATAAAATCTGAACATTAAATAGCAAAAATTGAATTATTGCGAATTATTCACAAACGTGACTCACTTAATATTCATATTCACGGGATTGAGGAAGATTTCTAAATTTAAATGTATCATATGCATTCCTATAAAATATGACTAACCTTGACAGAAAGTTTGTCATCAAACCGTTATGTATGTTTGTATGTTTCTTTGTTTGTTTGTTTGAGAACCTCAGGAATTGCGAGCAATTTTCTTTTACCTCATATGTGCGTTGAGATAGTGTTTCTGAGCGTTCTTTCATACCCAGGAGACTTCAAATGTTGGCTTAGTGCAATGTCTATTGAAGGAGTCTTTTACTTAGAAGGGGGGGGTCTATAATTGTATAGAAAATGATGTAGACAAATATAGATACTATTGATAAAACTATTCCTGAAAAGCAAACTTGATTTTTCATAGAATAGCTCTTACAACTTGCTTGTTCTAACCGAACAGCAGGTACTCAGCATAACAGGTACTTAGAACAGCAGGTACTCAGCATAACAGGTACTCAGAATAGCAGGTACTCAGCATAACAGGTATTCATAATATCGGGTACTCAGCATAACAGTTACTCAGAATAGCAGGTACTCAGCATAACAGATACTCAGATTAGCAAGTACTCAGAATTGCAGGTACTCAGAATAACAGGTACTCAGCATAGCAGAGACTGCGAATAGCAGGTACTTAGAATAACAGGTATTCAGAATAGCACGTACTGAGAATAGCAGGTGCTCAGAACAACAGGTATTCAGAATAGTACGTACTGAGAATAGTAGGTGCTCAGAATATAGGTTTATGCAGGTTATTGGTGGGGAAAATATGCCCACCGTTGGCCAAATCCAGCCCACCAAGTCATTTTACGGCTCACCAGGCTTATTTAAAAGTAATATATCCACTGACCCCTTCCCCCCCTCTCAGTACTCAGAAGATATTTGCAGAATCAAAACGACTAAAAACAAGTACTACTTGGAGCTCCAAAGAACTATTAAATTAAGGCTTTTTTTGCCACATACCGCATGACAAAGCTCAACTCAGCCATTCTCAAACTCCCGCTGGATCTCCCGTGTAGCATGACCATGGTCCTACTAGATTTCCAGCAGGATGTAGTCCAGAGAATGGAAATGCGTTGTGTCGCCGTTTCATTTGCGCCAATGGCCCGACACATCCGTCTTTGCCCGTCGATTCATCAACTCTTGTTTAGACTCATATAGTTATGTTTTCACTAACACAGTCCGCAAGGACGTACGGGGCGTTGGCCCACCACTTGTTTAGATTCATACAGTTATGCATTCATTAACACAGTCCGCAAGGACGTACGGGGCGTTGGCCCACCACTTGTTTAGATTCATACAGTTATGCATTCATTAACACAGCCTGTATGGACGTACAAGGCGGTGAAGTCAAAAACAATACTCACAGTTGTCAGAGCCGAAATGTATTTCATTTAATTAAACAGGGGTACATTTATTTTAGTAGAAATGGTCCAGAGCATGTTGGGTCTTGTCTTTATCTTTAAAAGCCATTTTAGCACCTATATGGGTTCCTGTTGTAGTCTTTAAGTGGCATTTTAGCACCTATATGGGTTCCTGTTGTAGTCTTTAAGTGGCAATTTAGCACCTATATGGGTTCCTGTTGTAGTCTTTAAGTGGCATTTTAGCACCTATATGGGTTCCTGTTGTAGTCTTTAAGTGGCAATTTAGCACCTATATGGGTTCATGTTGTAGTCTTTAAGTGGCAATTTAGCACTTATATGGGTTCCTGTTGTAGTCTTTAAATGACAATTTAGCACCTATATGGGTCCTGTCATAATCTTTAAATGACAATTTAGCACCTAGATTGGTCCTGTCATAATCTTTAAATGACAATTTAGCACCTAGATTGGGCCTAGTATCGATGTGGATAGTACATAACGATGGTTATCATGTGTACCTTCAATTTCTAGGTTTGATTCGTTCAGGTCTGCTAGTAGCGTTACGAGCGGGATATTAAAAACACATTTGGAGTATTCAAGCAGATAATTAGTGTGTATTCAAGAGAGTCACGCACCCACCAGACAAACATGTGGTGAACAATGGCATAAACTTGAGATAATTCTGGTGTGGGCAATGAATGACAACTTACAACCGTAAGACAGTCTTGTTATGAGTTGCAATTGACATTTTAGTCCTTAAAGACAGTTACGTGGGATCTGTCGTAGTATTTAAATGACAATTTAACCCTTTCATAGGCCATGTCCTGGTCTTTAAATGACAAAATAGCCCCTTCATGTGCCCTGTCGTTAGTTTTTAAATGACAAAATAGCCCCTTCATGTGCCCTGTCGTTAGTTTTTAAATGACAAAATAGCCCCTTCATGTGCCCTGTCGTTAGTTTTTAAATGACAAAATAGCCCCTTCATGTGTCCTGTCGTTAGTTTTTAAATGACAAAATAGCCCCTTCATGTGTCCTGTCGTAGTATTTAAATAGCAATTTACCACCTCAGTTGCATCATGTCGTAGTATTTAAATGACAATTTAGCACTTTGTGAAAGTACATATAGTGAACTTTAAATGGCAATTTAGAAACTACAGACTATTATAAAATAATAACAAGTTTGTACCTTGAGATAATTTTGTTTGAACATAAATTAACACATTGAGACAGTCTTTGTTCAATATTAGTTGACAATTGTGTACCTTGAGATAGTGAGTCAGGGAGTGGTCAAGACTGATCAAGATTCGCCATTACGTTATTACAAGTTCTCGCTACCTCTGTCGTTCTCCCTTTCTCTCACTCTACAAATATCCTATATCACTGTTTTTCCTCTCACTACTCTCTCATTGATATATGTTCTCAATCTCCTTCCTCTCTCTACCTCTCTACTATAGTGAAACGTTTCTCAGTTGGACACATCTCAAAGCCCCAGCTGACACAACTTATATGTCTTCAGTGATCTAAAAGGTAATTATAAACCCTAGCAATACAGAATCTACAAATTGAAAAGATACCAACATGCCAATATCGTTCTCTACTTCGAACGATACTCTGTCGTCTAAGGGTACAGTTACACCGAGTCGGCAACGGCCAATAGACTGGTCACAATATTTCATCTCTTAATCGCATCACCGAAAATAAAACTCATTTGAAAACTGTTCGTGTAGTTGCCTCCAGTCATGTCAATAGTTAATTGGGGGGGGGGGGGTTATTGTGATCAGTTTGTAGTGATTGTAGTGATTGTTGTGATTGCATGTAGTGATTGTAGTGATCCTTTAAAGGTAATACAACTATAACATGATTGTTAGTACAAGAAGAGAACGAATGAGAAATGAAAAGCGCAATAAAGATGGCCAAAACAGACAAATTCAATTTCCCACGACGCCTGACGGAATTTGTGGAAAAGACAATAGATAGGTACTAAGTACTAGAATACAAAAAGGTAAAAAACATAAGTAGCAACCTCACCCACACACTTGAAGACCCAGTCACACATTTTAAGCCACACTTACACATTTAAATCCCCCTCCCACACACTTAAAGACCCAGTCACACATTTTAAGCCACACTTACACATTTAAATCTCCCTCCCACACACTTGAAGACCCAGTCACATATTTTAAGCCACACTTACACATTTAAATCTCCCTCCCACACACTTTCAGCCATACCCGATCCAAAAATGTAACAACAACAACGAGGTTATATCTTTTTTCAAGGTAACAACATGCCCACCAAACCTTCCCCTCCCCCGACCTTCTTACGATATAATACTTCTATTTCCTAATTGATAAGTGCTCTGAATTCCAGGTAGGATGGCGTATTTCCATTTCCAGATTGATCAGTGCTCTTACTACCTGGTGAAGATGTGCTACTTATATTTCCTTACTGATCAGTGCTCTGACTTCCTGGTGAGAAATTACGACTTCGATTTCCTGTTTGATCGGTGCTCTGACTTCCTGGTGAGGATGTGCTTCCATTTCCTGAATGTAGAGTGATCTAACCTCCTGGTGAGGATGCCCTTCCATTTCCTGAATGTAGAGTGATCTAACCTCCTGGTGGGGATGTCCTTCCATTTCCTGAATGTAGAGTGATCTAACCTCCTGGTGAAAATGTGCTACTTCCATTTCATGATTGATATTATTGCTCTGACTTCCTGGTCATGCTTCCATTCTCAAAAAAAAAAGAGTACAATATTTTATCCACACACGGCACCTACATCCGAACAGCTTTAAGAAATATGACCACGAGCAAATCTCAACATGTAATATGTCTCAGACGTAAAACTGACCACATTACACCTACAGTGCCGGTAAATCATAAACAGAATACAACTGTATTTCTGAATATAACTCGTCTGAATTAGAGTTATTCCGTTAAGGAAGTATTGGTAATGTACAATTTTAAATATCTACCTGCACATTTCTTCGTAATCGAGATTGTATGGTCTATAAACAGTGCTTCTCAACCAATGGCCGCTGTTAAATGTCCATCAAGCCCTGAGATTCTCCTTAATTTATTTATGACTACATATAATTAGTTTAGACCGAAATGTGGTATTTTTAAAAATTTATTTGTCTCGGTATAAGAAAATTTAAAGATCTCTGACATAAGGATATACTTTATTTTACTCTGATTTCTGCGTTTGCGGTAGTCCGTTTCAAGAGATATCAAATTGCCATGATAGCGGATGTAATCCTACAACGTGGAAAAAATGTAAAACCAGTAACAATGCGCCGCAGTCAAAAACGAAAATGGTTCTAGCAATAAGAACTAAAACTCAAATGGGCGATGATGGTTTTTTTTAAATTTTATTTTGTACAGACGAGCAGAATGCTGATCAGTGTAGAAGTGAACTACGAAGCACTCACATAACAGCGTCTCTCGTGACTTTTTTCATACTCAGGTGTCCAGAAAAGTATATACATGACATTTTGAAAGTAGTTGCCTTTTCTCTATGTATTTTGTCTTTATTTTTCTCCCTCGATCGATTCGATCCCCCTATGTAACGTTAGTCTCCGTGCAGTGCGATCATCTGCAATTTCTCAAAGAGTTTAGATTGATTTGATTAAATGGTTCAATCAGACATTGCAGAAGTCCTTATACCTCAGTTTTGGTTTGACCAAAACGGTGTAGATCACAAATTAGTAGCAACCAAACCCATAGATAAGGGGGAGGGTGTGGTTAAGCCCGACACCCTTAGGATATCAGAACATAACTTTTAGTACTAGGAGTTTGCTAACAGACGGATAAAACCCCAGTCTAATGATTTTCCACAATAAGTACCAAAAATCTCTTGACAATGCATGTTCCCTTTTTTCAGTCAAAACCCTTCCCCATTTATGAAGACCGATCTATGGCCCTGGTAGCGACAGTACATGTTCACTTATTATATATGTAAATTTTATTATAGATATATGTGTATATATATGTACATTTTATTGTAGATATTTGTGTTTATATGGCGGATAATTCTTGATGTATTTATTTATATTTTTTTAACATGATCACAACTATTTTCATCCTGCTATTCCCTCTCAAAGAGCTGTAAGCGTTCTGCCGGACCTATCACACACAGAAAACAACCATGCAGTACACTGCCGGACCTATCACACACAGAAAACATCCATGCAGTACACTGCCGGACCTATCACTCACAGAAAACAACCATGCAGTACACTGCCGGACCTATCACACACAAAAAATAACCATGCAGCACACTGCCGGACCTATCACTCACAGAAAACAACCATGCAGTACACTGCCGGACCTATCACACACAGAAAACAACCATGCAGTACACTGCCGGACCTATCACTCAATCACTCACAGAAAACAACCATGCAGTACACTGCCGGACCTACCACTCACAGAAAACAACCATGCAGTACACTGCCGGACCTATCACTCACAGAAAACAGCCATGCAGTACACTGCCGGACCTACCACTCACAGAAAACAACCATGCAGCACAAGTGATAATCCCCCGAGATCTCTGAAATGTGCTCCTATAAACGAAACATATCAGCCAGATTCGAATCGGCAGCTTGTATATACATAAAGCAAAAACAGGTAGCTTTACCACTACATATATATATATATATATATATATATATATATATATATATATATATATATATATATATATACTGTATAAGTCTTTCAACAACATGTAACAGTAATGTCTTCGTGTTATCGGGGGAGGGGGATCATAAACCGTGCTTGGTAACCACAGAGTAAGGATTGGATTCAGTTCGTAAAGGTTGAAATCAAAGGCTTTCAACTACAGCGCAACCGGGTTTACCATCTTTCTCATGCATAATTTCAGTTATTCTTTCCCATTTGAAATCAGCCTGGTTTAATATTTGCTTTTCTAAAGTACAGAATATTAATTCGTAGTATTCTCTGTCAGTCACTTCTCTTAATGATTCTAGAGTACTGGACAGCTCAAGCATTAATTAGGTACATGACCCATTTTCTTGTAGAATGGATATAGGAACGAGTTAATTACCGAGCCTGCTGCCAAGTCGCTTTTCGTTTGTGGCGTGAGAATACCGTTGGAGTTCTAGCTGCCATGTTAAATTGATACTTCTGTCTGCACCACATGTGTGTTTATCTGTGTGCATGTATGTGTGTATTTATGTATATCCGATTATATGTTGTTCTCATGTGAAAAACTGACAGGAGTTGACCTCCAGTAGCATCAGATTCCTGTAGTCCGGGTGCACTCTGATAAGAATCGCCATGGACATTTGATTAGTATTAAAGTTACATAGTCAATTCTTTACATTGTAGGCAATCTGTTGCGTCTATGTGTCTCATCAATAGCTCACTAGACAAACCACCCATGCAACAGAAATCCTTAGTAGATGACATGCCGTTATATTGAGGTTATCTTCTTATAGAAGCTTCATGGCACATCATCTTTATAATTATGCTTCTCGTGCTTTTATTTTGTTGTTGCAATGTGTTTTTGTTATTTGTATATATGTATGCACCCTCTGTTGTTGGGAGGGAACCAGAGATGTACTGCGCAGCAATGGGGAGGAGGAAACTGATATAACTGTTTTTTCGTATGGCTGAGATCAATCATAGATGCACGGTGACTCAGGATTTTTCAAACCAGAACGTCTATAAGTGATGAAGTTCGATTATTTAGTTGATGCGTAGTTTCTTTCGCATTTTTCGTGCTTCGCATGCGAAACATAAAATAAACAAATTCTGACTAAGAAAGTCAAAACAGGTTGAAATTTGGCACACGCATTAATAAAGTTTAGGCGATGAAAAGTCATAGTTGAATAGTGTATAATTGAACATACAAGCGTGATAGTAGATAGTTGAAAAATACAAGATGAAAATGAAGTAGGCATATAAAAAAATGCAAACATGTTTCTGTATATGTATGTTAATGCATGTGTAAAATACAAATAAAATTTTGTGGCTCGAGAAGAAACACAAATTGTCAATTATGAAATAAATTTATAAAAATTAAGACCCTATGGAATTTGAAAATGTATGTATCCTTGGTAGGCAACATTATAACATGAAAGTAGAGGTATATTGGCTGTATAAATAGACAACAGCTTGAGAAAAACTAGTAATGGAAGGCATAGTTGATGGTAACTGGAGAAATAACCCCCAAGATGACGTTTGACAAACGACACTTGGTAGGTAGTTAATGAGTTTGCCTCTCTTTTGGAGAGGCGTGCCCCTTTCAACCAGCGGACAAAGTCCAATTAGGTTATATCAGGACACACTACCATAAAATATTAGAGGCAACAAAGACCCCCATCGATATATAGCTACAACAAACGACACTTCAGAGTAGACCACTATTTATACAGATTATTAGCTGCATCAGTTCAAATAGCTCAGAATCTAAGTTTCTTCAGAACGTCCACGTAAGTCGAATACGTTCTGAACAGAATATACCGCATAACCCTTTAATAAAACCTTTTGCAATATTTTGTTTTATCAATTTTAAAAAAATGTGTTTACTTTCTTGGTGAAAGTTTTTGGAACTGGTTTTAAATTAGTGTCTACATATTCCATTATTTCCCTTGGCTATCTTTATAAAGTTTATGTTTGCCATTTATTAATTTAAATATAAATATATTTAGGGTTAAGATTAGGATTCGTTATGTAAAATATAACTAACCCTAACCCTAAAAATGAATTATAAATTAATTATTGATTAATTATGGATATAATATTTGGATTAATTAACAATAAATTACGTAGGTAGGCACTAATTTCAAACCAGAACCAGATCTTTATTCAAAACGTTGATTCTGTCTTGTGTGATTTTTTTTATATAACATCTATAAAATTATATTGTTTCGTATTTTCATTTTTCAATAATATCCAGAATTTGTTCACTCAGTTTCTATTGCAAAAAAATGTTTCTTCAGACAAAAACAACGTCAAATTTTGAAAAATGTTATGTGATCTGTGTAAATTAATTGTTTCGAAACATCATAAAACTCAAATATCCAAGAGTTTGTGTGTTTCAATCATCGTTTTTAATTATTTGCGCAAGCGTGAGTGTGTGCGTGTGTGTGAACGTTGTGTTTATGCATGATTGTATTTGTTTTAAGCTTAAAATGTCCCATCCGGCATAAATCACACCTCTGTTATGTCACACTCCTCGCCCATTAAACGTTTTCCTGGAATTTTACGTCGAGTCCTGTCAACTGAGTCTTCTGGAAATTAATCTATGCATTGTGGGAAGAGAATATCAAAATTGGTAGTTGTAAACACTGGTATCTGTAATCTTGTATGCTTCAACCGTCCACTATCAACATTGCGTGTAAGTGGTTACCCCTTACAGCAGTGACTATGTAATCATTTAAATTCCAGGGCAAAATGCTTGCACATTTTTGGTGGACAGATTTTTATATAGTTTCCTTGTAGTTTCAAACTTAATTTCAGCTCGTTGTCGACAATTATTTTATAGTTTGTATTTAAATGTATTTTTTTACTGGAATAGAAAATTGATCGTTTTCTTTAATTCTATTCTACAACTTAGAAAAGGGTTTCAAATGTTTAAAGTAGTGGTTCTCACTGTTAAGATAGTGTTAAGATCAATAAACGTCGAAGAGTGAGAGCTCCTTAACATCTTAACAAGAAAGCTGTGTTGTTGCTTGTTTGTTTGTTTGTTTCTTTGTTGTTGTTTCTTTCTAATTTAGTTATATAAAGAGACATAATATCATGGAAAGACTAAAAGCTGAAGGCAGAGTTAACGGCAATAGGAAAAGAGGGCGCCAAAGACGACGATGGTGCATTGATATATCAGATTGCTTAAACATGTCTCTAGTTACGGCAGGTCAAGTCGACAAGAATTGCGGAGTTTTCAGAGAATCCATAAGGAAGATCACAAAAGAATGTTTCACATGATGATGAGTGCTTCTCAACCTGTTTTAACAGTGATCCCTTATTTAGAACACCTTTTTTTCTCCCTGGACCTCTTGGTCTTACAATTAAAAAAGGTTATTAACTTTATTTAGAGTTCAGCGTGAATTTTTCAAGGTATATTGGTATAGTACAATATTCGGTTCAATATAATTGCCATTGTTTATCCCCTTTTCCCTAAATGGGTGCTACCTCCCATTTATTTTTTTTCTCAGCTTCCTTGGGTCTCTATGGGAACCTTTAAGAACCACTGATTCAGAGGTTTTGTTGTATTTCACGGTGCTACGCATGGCTGAGAGTTTAGTGAGTTGGTACCACAACCGTGAGCTCCAGTATTTGAATTCATTAGCAGAAGTCCCATTAAGACTTCATTACAATGATTCCCAGTAAATTGATCTCACAACGTAAGCTACAGGGTTTGGACTTCCCAGTAAGTTGGTCTCATAACCGTGAACTCCAGGGTTTGACTTCCAGTAAGTTGGTCTGAGTTTTTGTTTCTGTCAATTTTAAAAATTAACCCTGAATACGACATGGCAACAGCAAGGTCATACTTGCTTTATCACAAACACCATTCGCAATCTCCCTACAGCTCATTGACCTGTAATACTCTGTATTGACAGTTTGATTGTACTCGGGTTTGCCTATATGTATCTCACCCTTCTCAACAGTTCAGAGCATCGTCTGTCCTCTCCACAAAACCTGAATATCATACTCTCACACTGGACTATCCCATTCACAAAAGAAAAGAACCCATTCTACTTGGGACTAGAGTTTGACAAGAGACATACATGCGGATCACATATCGAAAAGACAGAAAAACAAATAACATACAGACTACACATAAGGAGTAAACTGTCATGGACAGATTGGGGAACCGATATAAAAACCATAAGACAAGTCTACTTAAGTCACATTCGTCCAACTCTAGAATATGGATTGAGCATATATGCAACAGCAGCAAATACCAATCTCCAGAAACTGAATATAATTCAGAATGTAGGTCTCCGAATTATTACAGGACTAAGGAGCACACCTATAAAGGCAATAGAAACAACAGCAGAAATTACAAAATGTAACAGACCGTGGGGATGAGAAAAATCACAATAATTACTGAAAATTTGTGACGCTTAAAACATCAGCCAATGCATGAGAAAACACATAAACTAACAAAACCTCGTGGGTCAAGGGCATGAGTCCATGGATTTTGGATCATCAACCAACAAAACGTCGACAGAAAATACCAAGTTTCAACCACCTATCAATAACCTTTCTGAAAGCCAATGAACAAATAACCAGCAATAACCCGAAGGAATGGAAACCGCTAGAAGCATATTACAAAATTTCAAATATTTACCCACATATACTGCAAAACTTACAATCCCAGGTCTTGAGGGCAGAACTATGGAAACTATTACTGCTCTCAAGGAAAAAACACACTTGATCACCTAGACACCCAATACCACAGCTGATGGTGGATTCTTGTCTTCACAGATGGATCATTACAGGATGCAGTTAAGAAAGGAGGAGCTGGGATAAAAATACATATAGCAAACACCACAAAAATATAAATCTCAATCGATACTGGAAAATTATCAACAAATTACAGGGTAGATAAAAAAATTTGTCTTTCGTTCGCTCCATTGTAACCATCATGGTTATCCGTGTGATTTTCGCCGGGAGCGTGATTACGTTGTGCCACCGTTATGCGCCTTGTAGGCCTAGCACATCCGATTTCGGCATGCCTTGACATTTCGGCTGGGCTACCCTAGCCTGTGACAGCCTCCCTATCTGTCGCCAGGCACGCATGTGTGTTGTGACTCTTCGCCCAGACGATTTTTGCTCACGTCTGTCTCGCACGAGGTGTTCCACTGTCTATGAACTTGCCTCGTGTAATTGGACGTACTGTGCCTGTGCCCATCGGGTACTAAACCGTTTCTCATCTGTAAGTCTGGTTCCTTAAGAGGAAGAACTCAACAGAAGAGTTGAACCCTGGCTGTTTCGCCCTCTTATCCGAGGTGTCATTCACCGACATCGTGAACCCCTTGCCCAAGTTCGAATCTCACACTACGCGTTTGAGAGCAAGGCGTTCTCGAGCTGAGCGACCTTGTCCCAATAGCGCCTGAGCCCATCAGGTACTGAACCCTTTCTCTTTGCAAGTGTATTTCCGGTATAGGAAAGCTTGACAGTAGAGTTGGACCAGGACTTCCATCTTTGTCCCTTTCTTGCCTGAGCCTATCGGTTACGGCACCCTTCTTTTTGCGAGCATGTTTCCGGTATAGGAAGACTCAACATTAGAGTTGGGCCAGGTCTTTTGCTTTGCTTGATGCCCATTATTGGGTATGGGTCTCTGCCTAGAAAATCAAGAAAATCAAGTAACTAGAAGCTCGTCGTGAGCTGACAGAGCTTGTAGTTTCCATTTCCGTAATCGTTTCCACTATCTATTTGCGCTGCCCTCTAACGCTGTTCTGCCATTTCATTTGTTTACATTGTACTCAGTATGAAATCTATCTGTCTTTCGCCATGCATCCACCTTTTCATGCTTTTTTTGATTGGCCGCCCCTCCAATGTTCGGACTGGACTAACTAGCTTCACTGTATGTCGACAGTGTCGCTGTATGTGGTGATGCTGGTGGTGTAGGAGATATTGTCTGTCTTTTATGCAGTCAAATCTCTTTCCATCTGCTACCTCCACATTCTCGGACACGATCCCCAAATGATTTGACCAGAATCAGCTCGATCTGCTGTATTTCTGTTTCCAGGGTGCACCGCGAGGAGGTACATGTGGGATCTTGGTTATCTGCTAACCCTGGGTCCGCCGAGTGCAATGCGTTCCCTTTGCACCCCAGATCTACAATCATTCTCAGAATCACCAAATTCACTAGAGGAATTGAGACTAAAAGATGCAAATATAGCGTGTGACTGCATGTCAGTTCTCCAGATTATCCAAAATGAACCTAAAGACCTCCTAACAAAAACAACTCTACTACTTTTAAATCAGCTGTCTATAACAAAGTGGTGCTGAAGTGAATTCCTGCACACCATGGAATGCAGGAAATGAGGCAGCTGACAGACTAGAAAAAGAGGAACAATTTCGTTATAGAATATCACTTACTGTAGCAAAATTACTCATCAAAAGAAAACACAAACATACATGGAGTAAGAGAAAATGCAGAGACTTTCAACAAGACCCCATCTTAAATCTGAACAGATCATAGGAAACCAATTGTATGCTATGTACAGGACAGACTACGAGTACCATCAGCAGGTAGCATATCCTGAACAGGATGTAGCAGTCATCACAGCCTTTCGTTACTTCTGCCTATCTTGAGCCAGTCTTCAAGTACAAGTACTACAAGTACATCTCCATAAAATAAAGGTTGTTCAAACTGACCGATATCCATGTCAAAAGAGTCTCCAGACTCCAGAACACAGTCTGCAGGCATGTCCACTTTTCAGCGACCTGAAGTCTAAAACCTGGCCCCAGAAGACAATTAAGAAAGTAAAGCTGTGGAGAAACTGTAAGAAGAACCTGCTGTTGACAACTAAATTGTTGTGAAAGTGGTCCTTCTGTCTGTATAGACTTCTGAGCATAGGAAACTGATCGCAGGAGAAGAAATATGACTCGACATGAAATCATGAACACTCAGAAAACTCGAACTTTTCATTTTGAAAATCAGATAAAACTGCAGTAAAATTATGATCCGATCTGTGAAAAGATAAAACACGAGGTAATTAAGTTTTACGAATCATTAAAAAAACACAGAGAACAGAACACAAAATCGATTTATCGACCAAAATAATATAATAATAAAAATTATAACGCACGAAGAGTAGGAGACCGCTTGTGAATACATCACTGCAGGATTAACATAATCAAAGGAGTATCTGTAGAATATTAGTGACAAATGATATACAAAGAAATGAAGAAAAAGAAACAAAACAAAAGGAATATAGGAGAGGGAGGGGACACAGCAGTATACTAATATGCGAGAATAAAGGATCTAGGGTAACAAATTGATGGATCGAGTTCGTTTATCCGATAAGCACGATTTCATGGCCATCAAGTTAACTGAAAATGCACTCAGGTCCTCGTACTCAGATCCATGCACACTATGGTAACAAAATAAGAAACGAAATTGCTAATGCTAAGAACTAACTTTTATTCTTCCGGTCGCAAATACGGCTGTAAAACATGGACCCTAAGTAAATTAGCGGCAAAGCAGATCAACGCCTTTGAGCTGAAATGCTACAGAAAGATACTTAGAATATCATGGAAGAAATAAAAAAAAAAGAGAACCTCCGATATTATAAACACATTGAAGATTCTAGAGTGTTGGTTACTAAATACAACAGCAAAAGGAAAGCTACACCTGTTTGGTCATAAAGAGACACGACTGTTTAGAAAGATAAATAATGGAGAGCAGAGCACATGGGTTGAGGATAAAGGGCGGGCCAAACAGACGATGGACTGACGACATTAAAGATAACATGAATACGTCGTTGGAAAATTCAAGCCGCGTGGCCCAAGACAGAGAATGATTCAGGAAGTTCATTGAGAAGACAACGTTCTGTAGAGAATACATCACATGACATCACTCAGATAGTCCATATCATTTAAGTGTGCGACAACATGCTTCTCCGTCCTGTGATTAGTTTAGTGAAGATGCTTGCAGAATCTCTCTTCCAGCCTCTTTCAAGTGTCGCCTATATAGATCATGTGGCAACGTTAAATAGATGATGGCGTAAATGAAGCTGTGAGACACATGTTAATCCCTCTGTATTGAGGCTCACATGTTAATCCCTCTGTATTGAGACTCACATGTTAATCCCTCTGTATTGAGGTTCACATGTTAATCCCTCTGTAGTTAGGTTCACATATTAATCCCTCTGTAGTGAAGCTGACATATTAATCCCTCTGTAGTGAAGCTCACGTTAATCCCTCTGTAGTGAGGCTCACATGTTAATCCCTCTGTAGTGAAGCTCACATATTAATCTCTCTGTAGTTAGGTTCACATATTAATCCCTCTGTAATGAAGCTCATATATTAATCCCTCTCTAGTGAAGCTCACATGGTAATCCCTCTGTAACGATGCTCACATGTTAATCCCTCTGTAGTGAGGCTCACGTGTTAATCTCTCTGTGGTGAGGCTCACATGTTAATCCCTCTGTAATTTTGAAAATGGATTTTTTAGCGTATGCTTTAATAAATGAGTTACTACGTATTATGAGAAGTTGGAAAATGCAAAGTAGGTCCACAAATAAAAAACACACAAATAACTGAAAACTACGGTAAATACATAACTGAAAACTGGTGAATACATAACTGAAAACTGGTGAATACATAACTGAAAACTATGGTGAATAGTTAACTGAAAACTATGGTGAATACATAAATGAAAACTATGGTGAATACATAACTGAAAACTGGTGAATACATAACTTAAAATTGGTGAATACATAACTTAAAACTATGGTGAATACATAACTGACAACTGGTGAATACATAACTTAAAACTAGTGAATACATAACTGAAAACTGGTGAATGCATAACTTAAAACTATGGTGAATAGATAACTTAAAACTATGGTGAATACATAACTTTAAAAAACACTCTTCTGATCTGGCCCTATGTTTGTATGGTATACACCCTCATATAATCAAGGTGGACTCGTGTTCTGTGTTTTAATGGGGATTAAACTATATATTTATTGTAAAGAAACAAGTTATCGTCTTTGAAGGCGAAGCAACCCAAGACCAATTCGATTCTCAGCTGTTACCCAACACTGCTGTACAAAGACAGTTGGTAAATATTCCACAGACATAATGGGCAATGCTGTCATCTTCTTAAACGGGAATGATTCAAGATGGCATCGACACATCGAAGCACCACATTCGAAGATAGACACACAATATATGATTAAAGTACTTTATCTCGTGACATAGTGTTCTAAGTTGACGGCATTGAATATCACCGAAAGTAGACGGCATTGCATATCACCGAAAGTTGGATAATGTCTGGATAGAAACGAAAGCTATGAAGAAAAGACGAATCAAGAACAAATCGCTCGTAATTACTATAGATCAAAACTAACAGCTTGTTTGCCTTACCAAAAGGTGCTTCAATTACTCGTACCAATCAGCAACATAAAACAATCTAGAATAGATAATAACCCACCGAAGACGGATGTTAGACGGCCATTGGCGCAAATAAAACGGCGACACAACGCATTTCCATTCTCTGGACTACATCCTGCTGGAAATCTAGTAGAACCATGGTCTTGCTACAAGGGAGATCCAGCGGGAGTTTGAGAATGAACACTGAAGTAGAAGAATAGATAATAATACAACTATATTGGCTACATTACTAAGAAAACTATATTGGATACATTACTAAAAAAACTATATTGGCTACATTACTAAGAAAACTATATTGGCTACATTACTAAGAAAACTATATTGGCTACATTACTAAGAAAACTATATTGGCTACATTACTAAGAAAACTATATTGGCTACATTACTAAGAAAACTATATTGGCTACATTACTAAGAAAACTATATTGGCTACATTACTAAGAAAACTATATTGGCTACATTACTAAGAAATCTATATTGAGTACGTTGCTAAGAAAACAATATCGAATACGTTACTAGGGAAACTATATTTACTGCACTGCAAAGAAAACTACATTGACTATATTACTAAATAAACTATATTTATTACATTACTAAGAAAACTATATTGATTGCATCAATAAGAAAACTATATTGACTACATTACTAAGAAAACTATATCAAATACGTTACTAAGAAAACTGTATTAACTAGGTTACTAAGTGTTTTGGAGTATTAACTACGTTACTAAGAAAACTATATTAACTACTTTACTAAGAAAACTATAGTAATGGGGTTACTAAGAAAACTGTATTAACTACGTTACTAAGAAAGCTATATTAACTACGTTACTAAGAAAACTATTAACTACGTTACTAAAAAATCTATATTAACTACTTTAATAAGAAAACTGTATTAACTACGTTACTAAGAAAACTATATTAACTACGCTGCTACGTCATATATCATCTTCTTCCATGCATGTCTTCTTTTTAGTTTTTACATTTTTATCCGGCCGCATATTTAAATATGCAGAAATGTCCGGGTTTTTACCTTTCCGCACTTTTATTTCACTTTTCCTTATTAATATTATAACCAAGGATATAAAAAAGACCACTAAAGTCATTCAAAATTATTTCAAGCATATCTGTTGTAAGTTACAATTTGATGCGCTTTTGTATTATTCTAAAAATGAAATTTTTCTCATGTTTAAATAGGATGACCAGGGACCTCTGGTATAACAGGTCATAGTGCTAAAACACTGCATTCAGCGAATCTGACTATTTCTGTGCTTTTCATTGGGTGGTGAAATAAACCATAAATAAATGACCAATGAAAATCTTAGCAATAGTCGGAGTAGCCTAACGAAGTGACGCAATATACGGGCCTGTTATATTGAAGTTACCTTGATGTTGTACCAAACTGGAGTTATGAATAATCTGCTCTCCAGTGATTGATTAAGATGTGGGTTCCAACTGATTACGCTGTTTTGATTAAATTAGTAATTTAAATATATTCGTAGAAATATAAAATAATGGTTTATTGAATTGCTGTCATATAGAAAATGGACACAATAATTTTTTTTAAAAGAAAGTCTCCTTTATTGTTATCTTTGTCTTTCCTTCCCTTCTTCTTTCCTTGTTTCTGTCTTTCCGTTCGTCTTCTATGTCACTCTTTCTTGCACCATGCTTCTTAGTCTTCTCTGTGTGTTTATTACTTGTTATCCTGACGAAGATTATATAATCAAAACGTCGTTTGTTTATGTTGTGTGTTTCTGTTTAGCGAGCTTTTGTTAATGTTGTTAGTGTGTTTCTGTTAATTACTGCAAAACTCCCTACTTATTTCTGATTCCCACCCCCTTCCCCCAATTAAAATCTGTTGCACCAGCCCTTACATATTCATTAAGGTATAGGCTTGATTGTTCTTCTTTTTCAGCTTTCATTCTCAAACTCCCGCTGGATTTCTCTTGTAACGGGACAATGGTCTACAAGATTTTCAGTTGGATGTAGTCTAGAGAATGGAAATGAGGTGTGTTGCCGTTTTATTTGCGCCATAGTCCAACACGTCCGTCTTCGGCGGAGACTTGATTCAAACTTGTTAAAAGTTTCTCAGTTCTTCTTTTCTATCTCTCATCAAAATGAAAATGTGGAGCAACTTTTTTCGTTTATGCAGGTTCAATTGACATAGAAATGAAACAAGTTATTGTCCATGTCAGGTCTCTTTTTTGAGAGGTCAAAAAAGAGAGGTCTCTTTTTGTGTAATATAATTTCAGAATTCAATCTTCAGATAAGTATAAAAATAAGGGAGCAGGCGAACAGAAATAATAAGATCTATGGGGGTTTTTTTCCTGTAGATATGCGGTAGTGGTTGATATGTATTTTTAATTTGATGAAAATTATATTAAACATACATTTTTGTTATTGATTTATTAATACTTTTAGCAAAATAATTTATTAGAAATGTATGTATTTCCATATGAAAATGGTACGTTTTATGTTGTTTATTGTTTGTATTTATGTAATATAAACATTAGTTTTTACCTCTTTTTATTTTCTGTCGGTCACAAATTCATTTTGTCCTCATTTTACAATATTGAACTATGATAACCCTTTCTACCACTTTATTATTCTTCGGCTTTCTCAAACTCCTGTTGGTTAGTAGGACATACTCCAGAGAAAATAATGCGGTGTGTCGTGGTTACAGCTTCTGCTGATGCTTTTCGGTCTAACGCATGTGACCAGCGTGGATTTTGAGTAATTTTAATATATTAAATTGAACAGCCAACTCCACTCACAAACCTCGTTAGTCGCATCTTACGACATTCATGTCAAGTCACAGTGTTGCTATTATTTGCTTCCCGTGAGGGCCTCGGAGACACTACGATTTTTAATTTATATAAATTGGGATTTGAACCAATTAAACTACTCGTCTCTATCGGCGACCATGAAACTGCTGGTTCTTGATTAGAAAACTGACCTCACAGCACGTAGGACATTTCCATAAGTACTCCGCCCTCTGTTCCAGCAGCCATCCGACTCGATGGTGTTTCAAGTCTAATGCCGCCGAAACAGACGTCGACATCAGGGCACAACTCTGGACCTTGCGACAGGTTTCTTTGTTGTTCCGCCCACCCACGCCGTGCCCGTAACTAGTTCAAGCACAACGTCGGCCTGTCGGAACAACATGGTAACTGTTGTCGAAGGTTACGACTACGGTTACAACTGCTGGTTACAACAACGAACAGGAGCTCAATAAGCACTCATAAAGAGCCAGCAACCTGTGAAACAGATTTAGTATTTCTAGTCTGACAGTGATGTGTCAACTTTCGGTACTGCGTGTTTTCATGTGTACGGGAAGGATTTTGGCTGTCATCATCATCATCATCAGGTGCCATGCCGGCTGGCGTATGTGGTCATGGCTCTCACAGCTCTCTGTCCACAGTATTATGTATCAAAGTCGTTGTTCTTTCCTTGCCATGCCAGGTTGTCAAACGGTTTAATATTTTCTCACGTTGTCGCCCTCTGTTGCTGTTGCCTTCAATTTTGCCTGTTGTGACTATGTTCTCTAAACCTGCCTGTCTCATGAAGTTGCCAAAAAAAGAAGATTGCTTTTTTCTTATATTGTTGATTAAGGTCCGTTTCGCATGTGACTCTTTCAACACCTCTACATTAGTGTTTTTTCTGGTAGTCCATGGTATTCTCAGCATTCTTCTGTAGAACCACATCTCTGTTGCCTCTAATTTCCCACTTTCCAGTTTGTTTATTTTCCAAGACTCGCACCCATATGTTAGTATAGGGGTTATATAGCACTGCAGAACTCTCTTTCTCACCTCTAATGACAAGGTCATATTACACAGTATATTTTTCATTTTCCTGAATGTTGTTTTTGCCTGTCCTATTCTGCATCTTATTTCTGTTGAACTTCTTGCATCTGCTGTAATAATTGTACCTAGATATTTTGACTGTACCTCCAAAATAAAAAATCCTGCTACAACCGTGGATTGAACAACTCGGGACCTCAAGTGTCTGAGAACGGCGTTCTAACCACACGGCCATGGGCCGTTCATTTAATGTTCGTGACAGTGATATATGAGGTAGCGAAATTATTGAATTCAATTACTATTTTTGTTCATCATTATTATCAGTTCCTCCTTGCAGTTTCGATTACCTCGTTCTTGTCTTGTGTTGACTTTCTTGTTATCACTTAATTAAATGAATGTAGTCGAACAACCCCAGGAAAAAAAGCATATTTATTTTCTGGACACTAAGATCAATGGTTCTCAGCAGATATTCAGAGAGAATACGAATTCAAGTTGTAAACACTCACAATACTAACATAAGAATGTGAATATCACTGCTTTTTTCGGGGAAAAGGTGGATATACGCTTAGTTTGCACCCAAAAAAAAATAATATTTGGTACAATACAAGAATCAGTGGACAAATCACGTGACAGCATACCAACTTTTTAATTTCATATGCTATTGCACTATCCCGGAAACTTAAAAAATCATAACTTAAAATACTGATCTAGCGATAAACGAGTAATGAACTGGCCCTTCACCTCCCACTCAGTGTGCAGCGTACAAGTCGAGTGATCAGGGGCTCTCATCGCGCAACGTGTAAAATTTTGGATTTTCGGTATATGCGTCTTTATCGAAATTTCGTTCTGTTTAATTATGTTAGCTATTTGTTCCGTAGAAACCTGTCCAGTGATTCTTGTATTGTACCCAATATTTTTAGCGGTAACACCCCCCCCCCTTCCTCAAACATGATGTAACACAATTCATTACTTTTAAAATACTAAAATATTCATTAAAATGATGATATATTAACCGTACCTTTAAAAAGTTCAATATTTGGCTTGAACGCGTTCTTTTTCCCCCTTAACTCATGTGTGTGGACCGAAAGTTCTGAATTGTATTGCCTGGAATCTAGATTCCCACCGAATACGGATGTGTCGGATCATTGGCGCAAATAAAACACAACGCAATCCATTCTCTGGACTACATCCTGCTGGAAATCTAATAGGACCATGGTCCGGCTACAAGAGAGATCCAACGGGAGTTTGAGAATGAACACTGAAGAAGAAGAAGAATCTAGATTCAACATCCAAGTCACAGCACTACTAACTCGACATTTCTACTTCAGCATTCACAATAATTACATGTTCTGGAGAAGGCAAGCTCTTATATTAATCATGTGTGCTGAACCACACACCGTCACCTCGACGGATGACTGGTCATTTACCACTTTGTGCATACTTTCATTCGCCAGCCAAAGAAAATCACGGGAAAATTGGCTTTCCAAAGATCCGCGCCAGGAATTATTCTGGTAATATACTTCGGTAAATGGTCACGCCGACATTAGGTACTTCTTACTTGAAAACGTGCGAAAATTACTAAATGGCTAGCGGTCAGCCAGATATTGTTATATTTGATTTCTACTGGTATTCCTTCGCTCGTCACCACGGACAATACATAATTTGTCGGCTAAATTGGAATATATCCTCCTAAAGTGATGCATATTATTTTTATCGTGATTTCTTTGGTTGTCGACACAAAGTCGACACAAAGTGGCCAATAAAAATCACGGGAATAGTTAAATGACTCACTTTCGAAGAATGAATCACGAGTAGCCAGCAAGATTGTATAAATGACGAAATACAAGGTATAATCGTCCAGTTTTTGTCAACTGTGAAATCAAAATATTTCTACACGGGAGACAACTTTTGCTATCAATTTTACTACTAGGTAAATAGGTAAAAGTGGGTGATGTCAGTCTTAATTTCAGAATCCAATATTTTTCAGGGCAGGCCTATACTTTAGTCAATGTTCTTGGCCGTTTATAACAAACTTACAAAATGTAGATGAGATAACCTTTAGAGTATTTCACTGTAGAATTTGTGTTTTCCTAGACAGGAAACCTTCTTTAGGTTCATATTCAAGACCAAAATTACCAAAGAAAACTAAAAGAGGGCATATTCCCGGAATAAAAGCACTGCAAAAAATGTCTATAGCGAACAATTCACAAAACAGATCGAATCTATGTTCCGACCAAAAATACTTTCATCAAGAAAAATCACAAAATTATATCAAATGACAGATATAATATTGCAAATGTTGTATTTTGTAAAACTGTTAGTTATGATATATTTCTTATTATGATGTCTGTTTTATAAGCTTGTAAAACTTAATACTTCCTGCTCTATGTCCACTATCAATCGATAGACAATTTTACTGCAGTTCCACCTTTATGGTTCTTAGCTATAGCGATATCGTTCACCAGTTGGCCGCGATTAATCTATCTATATATCTATTCGCTAAACCCTGTATTGCCTTTCAGCGTCAGGGGTAGATGAGTTCTCTGGAGATGGCCCTCGTGTGTGCTGAGTATATTGTGGAATTTGTCGCCTCTTTTATTTCGGTGGTTCATCGTTTTCGAGGTCGGGCTCTAGGTCTGCCTTCACTGTATTTGTGTAGCATAGTTTTCTGTGGTATGCTAATCGCTGAAAGGTTATTATGAAAATTTCAACAATTGTGTAAGGATGGTGTAAACTTGTCTGAGAGGACACAAAAATGTCACTGAAATTTTTGGAAAATATGCACCCACATTAAAATAAAATATTTAAAGAATTAATAAAATTTTTAAATGTTCTGAAATTTTCCTCAACTATACAAGCTATATAAAGTATCGTTTTTTATGTGACAATATTAACCCACACAAAAAATTGAATTAGTGTCAACTTTAGAAACACGTATGCTCGAAGGGAGCCACTCAAATAATTTTAGTTTAATGTGGACACAAATGCTGAAAACCACTGCACTAAACAATCATAGTTCTTTATTTCAATTACTAATTCCGTTCATCTCATTCCTCCCACTTCTTTGATTTTAAATTAATTATTCAATTCTTCTTCTTCTTCTTTCGTTCACTTGAAAAATGTCTATATCTGTAATTCTGTCTCCTTAATAAAACTCACTGTCTTTTGTAGTTCATACAGTGTCCCATAGAGCTTTGATTCCAGTGTTGTTTCCTCTGGCCAATATCTCTGCCTCAGCGTTTCATGCTCAGAACACTCTTGAAGTATATGTTTGGCACTCTGTGCTGCCTGTCCACATGTATACATGGTCGTGTTTCCAATCTTGAACTTTGTATACATGTGACTGCGGAGTCGGTTGTGTCCTGTTCTGAGACGTAGAATTATAACTTGTTCTGATCTGTTCATAATGTGATAGTCATCTTGTGTTGGTGTTTGTGGCTTTCTTATTGACTTGATCATCTGTTTTTTTCTTATGGTAGGGGATTGGTATATCTGGTTGGTCTTCGGCAGCACCTTCCTTAGCCAGTTGGTCTGCTTTTTCATTTCCTGGTATTCCACAGTGAGAGGGTATCCACTGCATGGTTACCCTATACTGGTAAGACAATTCGCTAAGTAGTTTTTTCAAGTCTGTTAGTTTTCCAGACTGGAGAGCTTGAAGCACTGACCTTGCATCTGTCAGGAATACCACAGGCTGTATGCCAGAGTTGGAGTTCAGCAGTTTTTTAGCTGCCACACTAATTGCCTGGATTTCTGCATCATAATTAATGCAGAATTTTCCTGTCGGTGTTCTGATTGTATCTCTAGGCTTGTTTGGATATTCTATATATACACCTGCACCTCAATTCCTCACAGCATTCTGTGCTGACCCATCTGTGTACACTCTGACCCATATATCTTGTGGATATTCCTCATCCAGGAAACTGAGGGTGACTGTCCTTTGCTGCACACTGTTCTGTTCGTCCTCGCTTAGTATTCCTTTCACATGGGTCTGAATGTATATTGGCATTCCATGGCTTTCACTCCACGGGGTTTGTTCTGGTACAGACCTTAAGGGGCTGTCAACTTCAGGTAGGTCTGTAAGTTGTCTACGGAGTCGTTTACCTTGATGGATAAAGCTGCTCCTTTTCAGTCGCCCCATTGCTAGATTTTGGAATCTTTCCTTCATTGGATGACTAGGCATACACTGACATTTTTCTGCTTTTATTAGTACTTTTGTGTCTCTGCGTTCGCCAAGTGTTTGCATTCTTCCCATTTTCTGCATCTCTGCTATGGGTGTTGATTTCATTGCACCAAACATTATTCTAAGTGCCTGGTTTTGCACTTTATCTAAATCTTGTAATGTGGTGTTTGATGCAGGACACCACGCAGCTGAACCATATTCCAGGTGTGGTCTTATGCCTTGCTGGTAAACTTTACTGAGTATATTTCCACTGGCTCCCCATGTGGTTCCACTTAGTTTTCTCAGGATAGCTAACTTCCTCCTGGCTTTTGTTGTTGCTTTGTTTATGTGCTGCTTCCATGTCAGCTTATCATCAAAAGTAACTCCGAGGTATGTGGGTTGTTTGTCTTCTTTCAAGAGCTCTCCTATCTTGATATGACCAGCTTTTTGTTTTGGTGAGAGGGTAAAGAGTGTAGTGCTGCACTTATCTGTGTTAATGCTGACGCACCATCTATTTGCCGATAAGGTTAGGGCATCGATAGCTCTTTGTATTTGTTTAGTGGCCACTGTTGCATGTTCTTCCGTGCACCAGATCACCAGGTCGTCAGCATACATTGCCACTTTGATCCCGTGTGGTAGTTCAGCAACTAGGTCATTGATGTAAACCAAGAAAAGTGTGGGTGACAGGACTCCTCCTTGGGGGACTCCATGACGCAGTAGAACTTTCTTGCTCTTGCGACCATCTAATTGTACCCTGGCTCTTCTATTATGCGGGTATGCTTTTACCCATTTGTACATTCTTGAGCTAACCCTGCAATTTCGCAATTTATTTAGGAGCCCTTCTTTCCAGACCTTATCAAATGCTTTCCTGAGGTATATCCATGCTGCTAGTACCAGTTTATTTTCTTGGAAGGCATCCTCAATCTCTTGGGAGAGGTAGGTTGCCTGATCTTCAGTAGAGTAGCACTGTCTGAAACCTGCTTGCTGTGATACCAGAAGGTTTCCACTTTCAAGGTACCACTTCAACCTAAGATTGATAATGCGTTCCATTGTTTTACATAGACAGCTTGTGAGGCTGATGGGCCTGTAGTTGGAGACTGTGTTGCCATCTTTTCCTGATTTGAGGAGTGGTATCATTATTGCTTCTCTCCACGCCTGTGGTACATTACCTGTGGACCAGCTTGTGTTAAAGATATGCAGTAGCTTTGCTCTTGCTGCAATTCCCAGGTTTCTAATCAATTCATTGGACACTCCATCAGCTCCAGGGGACTTTTTCATTTTCAATTTGGATATTGCATGCTCCAGTTCTCTCATTGTGATTAGTGCCTCCATGACTTCATATATAGGTTCGCCTTGTCCAATGTTTTGCTGGTTCTCTCGAACCTCCTGTTGTTTGTCTGGGCTGATTTTGACGTTATTGTCTTCTGCAGAGGAATCTGCAAAGTAATCAGCTGCATGTTTACCTGTTAAAATGTTTCTATCTTTATAAAGTGTGATCCTGGTATTTCTCCCTGTACCTTCATCATTTAGTTGTTTTACAAGTTTCCATAATTTCCTAGTATCTCTTTCTAGGTTCAGCGACTCTGTTTTTTCTTTCCAGCTGCTCCGTCTGGCTTGCAACTTGGCTCTTTGAAATTTAGCCTTTGTTTGCTGATATTTGTTGTGATGTTCTTGGCTAGGTCTGTTCTCAGCCTGCTTTCTAGATGTTTCCATCTCATTTTGCAGCTTTTCCAGTTCATCATTCCAGTAGGGTTTGTAGTTTTTGCGTGCCCCCCCTGGGTATGGTTTTACTAGCAGCATGTAGTATACATCTATTAAATTCACTCACTGCTCTATTGATGTATTTGTCCAAGTTCATGTCTTTAGCTAAAACACTGGTTAAATGCTGGTACATTTTTCAGTCTGCCTTTTTATAGTTCCACCTAGTGAGCGTGCTGCTGTCCTTGGTAAATTCATTGTGGATTTCCAGAAATACTGGTCTGTGGTCACTACCTCCAAGCAGCTTTCCAACGACACGTGTGATGTTCCATTCCAGGCTTGGTGAGTGGAATGCCAGGTCTTTGTGTAGAGGTGGTGTGCCATGCTCTCGAGTAGAAGGTTGGTGAGTCAATTTGCTGGTTAATAAGGATGAGATTATTTTCATCCTGCCAGCTCTCAAGTTCCTCACCTCTCTTGTTGATATGATCGTAGCCCCAGCTCTGAGAGTGGCTGTTGAAGTCACCACACACCATAAGTCTCTCTTTGTCTGGAATTGTGTCTAGTGCCAATGGTTTATCATTTGGGCAGTAGTAGTTCAGGAGATGGAATTCTGCACTGTCTGTTTTTAGGTGCAGCATCTGGTATTCTGCCCCTTCCATATATACTTCCAGATGACATGCGCTGATATTGTTTTTAACAAGTGTCAGAATTCCACCCTTTCGCCTGTCCTTTCTGTCAGACCGGTAGCACTGGTAGCCTCTGATTTTGAAGGCTATGTCGCTGCTGAGGTGTGTTTCTTGGATACAGCATATACTAACTTGTTCTTCACTGAGGACATTTTCAAGTTCCAATTTTTTGCTGTATCCATCTCTTTTGCTGTTGACACCCTCAGCATTCCATTGCATTATTTTTATTGGTCGTTTATTTGTTTGGCCAGTAGCTCTATTCCCTTGCCTCCTGGCTCCTCGGGGCAATTGAGAAGGACTTCCAGTAACTGAGGTTGGGCCCTTTCGAGGTATAGGGCCCGGCACCGTCCCTGCCTGAACGTCCGCCACAGGGCAGGCAACATAACTATTTATAGATGTAGACATGTTTCCATTGTGTTTTGTGCGTGGCATCCTGATTATCTGTGCGCCTTTTGGCTGGATGCCTCCGTCTTCAGCACTCTGCTTACTTGGGCAGGACTATGGTCCTGCTCGAGTGGGACTGCCCGACCAGTCTTAGTTTCCAGCCCCTGGTGGCTGAACTAAGCCCCATCACTACTGCACGGTGCTGGTCTCGATGGGGAATTATTCAATGATTTTGGGTTTTTTCTTTTTTGGGTTTTTTTTTCTTTTTTGGGGGGTTTGTTCTTTTTTTTTTCTTTTTTCTTTCATTCTTACTCCTGTCCTTTAAACCAGTGTTTCCCAACGTGGGACCCGCGCCCCACATGTTGTCACTTTCATTGTTTAGGGGTGGGTGCACTTCGAACAAGTTGTAATTAGGCTTCATATAGAAATAATTCAATTTTTTAATATAAAAAAATATGTATATGTTATAAGGAAACGCATCCGAATTTTAGAAATACTTAGGTGGGGCATGGTGAAAAAAAAGTTTGGAAACACTGCTTTACCCACTACTTCTCTGTATCTCTTCGCGGTATCTCTTGCAAATGACTGATTTTCTTTACATTTCTTTGGTTGTGGTCTCTCTAAAATAATGCAAACCATCTCTATGAAGATGGCTTCTTCTCAAAGGTGTGCAAACTGCTGAAAGTCGAAGTCTTTGGGTATAAAAGTAGGACATGTAGGCAATACCTCACTGCACAAGCTTAATCATTCACAGCTGCTTTGAGTTCAAACATTCAAAATAGTAAGACATATTTATGTAGTATTATTTTATTCATTTAGAATTAGGTACGTTATCGCCCGTGTGTCGCTGGGGCCCGAAAGGGGAGCAAAGAATAGCAACACTGTTTACCTTCCACGCATGTCGTAAAAGGCGACTACGGAGGTTATGGGATGGAGTTGGCTGTCCCATCCCATATAGGGTCAGTGACCCAAAGCCGTGCTGAAGTCGGATGTGTCAGCCCGAAAGGCGCAGATATCGCAGCAATGATGTAAACCATGCCACAACGCACTCCGTTCTCCGAACTACTTCCTGCTAATCTGCAGGAGTTTGAGAACGACCACAGAAGAAGAAGAGGTACGTTATAAAATTATTTTACGGCTACTATGGCACTTTTAGTCTTTGGTCAGAGAATGAGCATGGATTTACTTATAATTACCTTAACGGAGGGTTTATCCCTTAATCAATAAAAAATATTAAACATTCGTCCGTTTCCGTGTGTAATTCACTATTCGACAGGAAATTTGAAGACATTTCTTCACTTGCCATTACACATTCTCTCTCTTATTATCACAACATTTACACATTTTCTCTCTATTATCACAACATTTACACATTTTCTCTCTATTATCACAACATTTACACATTTTCTCTCTATTATCACAACATTTACACATTTTCTCTCTATTACCACAACATTTACACATTTTCTCTCTATTACCACATTTACACATTTTCTCTCTATTACCACAACATTTACACATTTTCTCTCTATTACCACAACACTTACACATTTTCTCTCTATTACCACAACATTTACACATTTTCTCTCTATTACCACAACATTTACACATTTTCTCTCTATTACCACAACATTTACACATTTTCTCTCTAATACCACAACATTTACACATTTTCTCTCTATTACCACAACATTTACACATTTTCTCTCTATTACCACAACATTTACACATTTTCTCTCTATTACCACAACATTTACACATTTTCTCTCTATTACCACAACACTTACACATTTTCTCTCTATTACCACAACATTTACACATTTTCTCTCTATTACCACAACATTTACACATTTTCTCTCTATTACCACAACATTTACACATTTTCTCTCTATTACCACAACATTTACACATTTTCTCTCTATTACCACAACACTTACACATTTTCTCTCTATTACCACAACATTTATACATTTTCTCTCTATTACCACAACATTTACACATTTTCTCTCTATTACCACAACATTTACACATTTTCTCTCTACTACCACAAAATTTTACGCATTTTCTCTCTATTACCACAAGTCATTAGATGTTTTCAAAATATGTTTGCAGAATATAGATTCATGAACCCTTTCTGTATCACAAACTGGAATAAATGAGTAAAAAGTATGGATCATATAAACACATCTGCTTCAGAAGCTGCCTTTTGATAGCCGTTTCAAGAATTAGCTTACACTGGCAATTATGTGTCAAATCTCCATGGCACAAATAGATTATACGACGACATAACCTTCACTGAAACACATTACTGATTTCCCTGTAACAGATTATTAATCTTACAAGCGAAACATGTACTGCCACTTAATGGTTTCAATTTTCCTGCAACTGATTGTGGTTTGAGACAATTCCCTGTCATGGATTAGTTGTTTGAGACAATTTTCCTGTCACGGATTAGTGGTTTGAAACAATTTCCCTGTAAATGATTAGTTGTTTGAGACAATTTCCCTGTCACTTATTATCTATTTGAGACAATTTCCCTGTCACAATTAGTTGTTTGAGACAATTTCCCTGTCACTGATTAGTGGTCTTGAGACAATTTTCCTGTCACTGATTAGTGATTTGAGACAATTTTCCTGTCACTGATTAGTGATTTTTTACACAATTTCCCTGTCACTGATTAGTAATTTGAGGCAATTTCAATGTCACTAGTTATGGTGGGAGACAATGTCTCTGCCACTAGTTATTGTTTGAGACAATTTCCCTGCTACTAGTTATGCTGTGAGACAATTTCCCTGCCACTAGTTATGTCTTGAGACAATTTCAAAGTCACTGATTATGGTTTGAAACAATGTCTCTGCCACTAGTTATGTCTTGAGACAATTTCAAAGTCACTGATTATGGTTTGAAACAATGTCTCTGCCACTAGTTATTGTTTGAGACAATTTCCCTGCCTCTAGTTATGGTGGAAGACAATTTCCCTGCCACTAGTTATTGAGGAAGACAATTTCCCTGCAACTAGTTTTCGTTTGAGACAATTTCCCTGCCATTAGTTATAGTTTGAAACAATTTCCCTGCTACTAGTTATGTGGAAGACAATTTCCCTGCCATTAATTATGGTTTGAGACAATTTTCAAGTCACAAATTATGATTTGAGACAATTTCCAAGTCACTGATTATTGTTTGCGACAATTTCCAAGTCACTGATTATTGTTTGCAACAATTTCCAAGTCACTGATTATTGTTTGCGAAAATTTCCAAGTCACTGATTATTGTTTGCGACAATTTCCAAGTCACTGATTATTGTTTGCGAAAATGTCCAAGTCACTGATTATTGTTTGCGAAAATGTCCAAGTCACTGATTATTGTTTGCGAAAATGTCCAAGTCACTGATTATGGTTGAAACAATTTCTCTGTCACTCATGATTTGAAACAATTTCGTTTGATTTCCTACGTGGAGCGTTAATTACGTTGTGCTGCTGGTTTACGGTGGAGCTGCTTTATTTGCACCTATCGTCCCAGCACATCCGATTTCGACATGCTTTTAATTCAGGTGAGTTTCCCTAGCTTGTGACAGCTTTCCTATCTGCCATCAGGCAAATGAATGAATGTCTGTTCTACACAGTGATGGTTTATCATCCACTGTACCCATGGACTTTGCAGACCACAACGTGTCCCTGACAGTTTCCGAGGAGACAATGAACAGGTATACAAAATTTCGTCGACTATGTCTATCTCGTACCAGGCGTTGCGCTGCCCGTGAACGTGTCACGTATAAATAGAATCCACTGCCCCCTCAGTGTTTGAGTCCTAACTCTTATCTCGAATGTAAGCCTGTTTCTAGTAAAGGAAATTGTTGAAAAAGGAAAGGTTGCACTAGAGTTGGTTCGCCCTCTTAGCCGAGGTTACGTTCACCAAAATCATGAACACCTCATCAAAGTTTGAGCTTCGATCCACATTTTCTTCGCGTCATGGCAGTATCCTGCCTTTAACTTTCCCCATAACCTACTGCTAATCTCTTCTACAGCGTTCATTCTCAAACTCCCGTTGGATCTCTCTTGTAGCAGAATGGACAATGGTCCTACTAGATTTTCAGCAGGATGTAGTCCAGAGAATGGAAATGCGTAGTGTCGCCGTTTTATTTTTGTTTTGATCCGACACATCCGTCTTCAGCGGAACTAAGAAATTCAAACATGACAGACGATTGTTATTCATGAAATTTCTGAGATATTATTAATTACAATTAATTGTACACAAAAAGACGAATAGCTTATGCACAGATAAAATATTTTAACAGATTGTTTGATGTTGTTTGAGAACCCCAGGAATTGCGAGCGTTTGGCTCTTGCTTCCTATGTGCAGTGTTTTGATTTTCTTAGCTTTCTTTCATACCCGGGGGACTTCAGTTTTCGGCTTAGTCCAATGCCTATTGAAGGAGCCTTCTACTCAGAGGGGGTTATAATTGTATAGATGACATGCTATACAGCTTCCATAAGAGATCCTCAATATAACGTCATATCAGTTACTAAGGTTTTCTGTTGTATGGGTGGTTTGCATAGTGGGTTAACAGATAGGTTTCCGTTTGCATTTCTGAGCAATACACGACATCATAAAATTATGTCTAAGCGTATGATTGGTCTGAAGCCAGCGTCTGAAATGGAAATTTGGTCGCTATTAAACGTCAGGTCTTCTTCAGTCAATGAAAGGTGCAACTCGGAATCGAAACATACGCTGTAATGTTTTGGCGTCAAGGACAGATAACTTTCAAACAAATAATAAACCTGCGATTATTTTTCTGTAATGATTACAGCCTATTTATCTTTCTTCTGTTCACTTTATACCTCTGTATGCCTTGCATCTTGTTCTCTATATATATTCATGAGTTGTACATTTACTGTCACAAATCATTGGCATGTCCAGTACAACTTTAATATCCACACATTCATTATTTGAAGAAGAAGAAAAACTATTTCGGTCAAAGGTTTACGATTCCACTTCAACGGTTCTATAATTTAAAATATAATTTACATGCGTTTGATAATGACTTATCGGGTTATAGATTCAAGATTTCATAAGATCGACTTAACCTGTCATGTATTCATGACATAATAAGAAAGGCTTATCCTGCCATGGATTCATAATTTAACAGCAACGACTTATCCTACCAAATATCCATAATTTAACAGTAATGACATAGCCTTCCAAAGGTTCATAATTTAACACAGTAACGACTTACCCGAACAAAGTTTCATAGTTTAACACATTATCGACGTACCCTAACAGAGATTCATAATTTAACAGTGCCGAATTATCCTGCCAACGATTCAGACATCAACAAAGCAACAAATACTCAATGTAACACATCTTATTTTGACTTACCCGATGTTTTTAACTGGAGGCTTCAATCGAACTGGACAACTTCTTGATGAAACATTCATCGATACAGATGTTGCTACCAAAGTCAGCAATACGACCATTATCAACGTTAGCGACCACATCTTTACTCCCATTTACAGCGGTATGTGCTTAAACACACAAACACACTACACTGTCCGGTTTTGTTTTCTTCAAGATTGTGAGATTGTACGATTACATCATTTCTTAAAACAATGTCCAGTTCTGAAGAGTGAAATTACGTTCTTAACTGTTTATGGCATGTATATTCATAAAATATATCTAGATTTATGTGTGGCACATTTCCAGATACGGTTATCGTATATTTATCTATAGAACAGACGATATTGTGAAATTAATTAAATTATTCGTTTCTTATATTTCTTTAATGAACATTTAATAAAATAATTTTTTTAATTTTGTGTATGTGTTTCGTTGTCTACTGCGTTAGATATTTTGTAAAATTTATATTTGTTTATAGTTCATGGGTTACTATTTCCTGCTTTTTTAAAGAGGGAAATAATTATAATTAAAAAATGAAAATTAAGTTTTTTTTTAATAAGAAATCTTAGGGTTTTTATTGAAATATCATAGGACTGTTTTATGAAAAGTTTAGGAAATGTATATGAAAATGTTACACAAATTATAGGAATTGTATAGGATTTATCAGATTACATAATTAGTGGGCAGACACAACAGCTAAAACATGTATATGAATGAAAACCCAGCCGTCATATGCTTTGTTTTTTACAAAAGCACTAGGTCCTGTTATGGTACTGAGAAGGTTTTGTTTGAGTGGAGCTAAAAATGTCTATCGGTCTAAACGATTTTGGCAGCAACCACAGCTTTGAAATGGGTCTGCTCACAAACTGTTTGCGAGCACGTAACTCCATGAGAATGATTGTGAAAATTCAGGCGGGGTACGTTCGGAAACAGTGGCTAGATGCAGTGAATAATTCATGTGTGCATAGAGTGACTTTTTTTGTGTGTACCGGGACATGCGGGAGTCCGGGGTAATGAGAGAGCGGATATGTTGACCGCCCACGCTGCTACTAAGGCTGTTGGTGGAGCGATGGATCGGGCAGACATTGTGAATGCCCTACAGGAAAACTCACGAACAAATGACTGTATAAGTGACGATGACTCTTGTTCCATGACTAGAATAAGGGAGTTTGGTTTGAAATGTGGTGTCGCTAGAAAGGAGCGGATTCACGGGCGAGAAAGAATGATGGTCAATCAACGACGTACTGGGACCGTCAATCAACGTGCAACAGCGGATACACCCAAGGAAAGATCTGAGCACCTATGGACTTCTCCGGAGTGCAATGACGATGACCCAACGACTAACTAACTAACTAAAAACGTCTATTTTTAGTAGTACTAAGAAGGTCTTGTTTGAGTCGTGCTAAGAAGGTCTAGTTTGAGTGATGTTAAGAAGGTCTTGTTTGAGTGGTGCTAAGTAAGTCTTGTTTGAATGGTGCTAAGAAGGTCTAGTTTGAGTGATGCAAAGCAGATCTTGCTTGAGTGGTACTAAGTAGGTCTTGTTTGAGTGGTGCTAAGAAGGTCTAGTTTGGATGGTGCTAAGTAAGTCTTGTTTGAGTGGTGCTAAGTGAGTCTTGTTTGAGTGATGTTAAGAAGGTCTTGTTTGAGTGGTGCTAAGTAAGTCTTGTTTGAGTGGTGCTAAGAAGGTCTAGTTTGAGTGGTGCTAAGTAGGTCTTGTTTGAGTGATGCAAAGCAGGTCTTGCTTGAGTGGTACTAAGTAGGTCTTGTTTGAGTTGTGCTAAGAAGGTCTAATTTGAGTGGTACTAAGAAGGTCTAGTTTGAGTGGTCCTAAGAAGGTCTAGTTTGAGTGGTGTTAAGAATGTCTAGTTTGAGTGGGACTAACAAGGTCTAGTTTGAGTGGTGTTAAGAAGGTCTAGTTTTAGTGGAACTAACAAGGTCTAGTTTGAGTGGGACTAACAAGGTCTAGTTTGAGTGGGACTAACAAGGTGTATTGAAAGGTGGAAAACAACGCTAGAGTAGCAAGATGACAATGGAAAGGTTCACTTTAAGAAGGTCAAAGGGAAGATCAATAAGATCGCTAGAAAGATGAAGAGTAACATGGGCTCGATAAGAAAGTCAAGAAAAGATGAAATGTATTCTATAGGAAGATAGATGGGCTAGATGGGAAGGTCAATAAGAAATATACTGTCTTTGAGGGTCAGAAGGAAGACTGATAGGTTGACTAAGAGGACCAAAAGGAAGATATGATGTCTTTGAAGAAATACCGATATGTTCACTACAAGGATCAATAGGAAGATATGATGTCTTTGAAGAAATACCGATATGTTCACTACAAGGATCAATAGGAAGATATGATGTCTTTGAAGAAATACCGATATGTTCACTACAAGAATCAATAGGAAGATATGATGTCTTTGAAGGAAGACCGATATGTTCACTACAAGAATCAATAGGAAGATATGATGTCTTTGAAGAAATACCGATATGTTCACTACAAGAATCAATAGGAAGATATGATGTCTTTGAAGGAAGACCGATATGTTCACTACAAGGATCAATAGGAAGATATGATGTCTTTGAAGAAATACCGATATGTTCACTACAAGAATCAATAGGAAGATATGATGTCTTTGAAGAAATACCGATATGTTCACTACAAGGATCAATAGGAAGATATGATGTCTTTGAAGAAATACCGATATGTTCACTACAAGGATCAATAGGAAGATATGATGTCTTTGAAGAAATACCGATATGTTCACTACAAGAATCAATAGGAAGATATGATGTCTTTGAAGAAATACCGATATGTTCACTACAAGGATCAATAGGAAGATATGATGTCTTTGAAGAAATACCGATATGTTCACTAAGAGGACCAAAAGGAAGATATGATGTCTTTGAAGAAATACCGATATGTTCACTAAGAGGACCAAGAGGAAGATATGATGTCTTTGAAGAAATACCGATATGTTCACTAAGAGGACCAAGAGGAAGATATGATGTCTTTGAAGAAATACCGATATGTTCACTACAAGGATCAATAGGAAGATATGATGTCTTTGAAGAAATACCGATATGTTCACTAAGAGGACCAAAAGGAAGATATGATGTCTTTGAAGAAATACCGATATGTTCACTAAGAGGACCAAGAGGAAGATATGATGTCTTTGAAGAAATACCGATATGTTCACTAAGAGGACCAAAAGGAAGATATGATGTCTTTGAAGAAGTACCGATATGTTCACTAAGAGGACCGAGAGGAAGATATGCTGTCTTTTAAGAAATACCGATATGTTCACTAAGAGGACCAAGAGGAAGATATGATGTCTTTGAAGGAATACCGATATGTTCACTAAGAGGACCGAGAGGAAGATATGCTGTCTTTGAAGGAATACCGATATGTTCACTAAGAGGACCAAGAGGAAGATAGGCTTTCGTTAAAGGTAAAGAGGAAAATGAATAGACTCTTGGAAGGTCGAAACTGAAGATAGGCTCGCTAGAAAAATAAATAGAAAGATAAATAAGCCCTCTGAGAGGGTCAATATGAAGATAGATATGCTCGTTAGAAGGGTCAAGAATAAGATAGATACGCTGAGATGGTCAAGATGAAGACCAATATGTTCACTGAGAAAGCCAAGAGTAAGATGAACAAGTTTGCTAGGAAGACCACGAGAAAAATTGCTAAGGGGATGTCCATAAATGACAACAACAATTTTCGACCTGCTCCCTTCCCTTGTCAACAATATGTCTAGATTTCAGGAACCTGCTTAGTTATGTCAAAAACTGCAGTCACCCCACCCAAAAAAAAATAGAAAATTATGAGAAATAGTGCCATAAACGATATAATTGCTTTAGAATTTTAGATTTTTATTTTCAGATGTATACAATGTAATTGGTGTATTCAAACAGTTTGTCCAACGTCCATTTTCTCGACCTCCCCTTTCCCCCCCCCCCACTCCCTTTGGCAACAACTGTGAAACTTCTTCCGGTCCCCTCCCCTCTTCTTAATTGTTGACGTAATTTATGGACTCCCCTAAGAAGGACTAGGGACTATAAACAATCAACATTTAACGAAACTACACCAACTGTAATTTTCAACCCGGGCTGTACATTTAACAAAACTGGATCTTAGACTTGCGAATCTCCAGAACATGTTTGCTTAAGAAGTGCATAACTTCAACTATTTAGGTAACGTTTCAACGTATTATGTATTCAGTAAACTTTAGGGATTTAAAGGGTACTGAACTGCACACGGTGGACCCAGGGTTTGCAGATAACCAAGATCCCAAACGTACATTCTCGTGGTGTACCCTCGAAACAGAAATACAGCTGCTCCTGCTGATTCTGACTAAACTTTTTGGGGATCATGTCCATAAATATGGAGGCAGGAAATGGAAAGAGAATTTACTGCAAAAGAGACAGCCAATATCTCCTACACCACTGCGCTAACACATGCATTGGCACTGTCGACACACACGCTAGTCAGTCCGGTCTGAGCATTCGAGTGGTGGCCAATGAAAACGAGACGAAAAGATAGATACATGGCGAGAGACGAAAAGACAACATACTGAGTACAGTGAAAGGACAGCACAACGCCAGAGAGCAGTGCAAAGTGTAAATAGAAAGGGAAAACGTCCCAAGGAAATCGGAACTACAAGCTCTGTTAGTCCGAGACAAGCTTCTAGTTACCGTTGCTCCTTATGGGCAGAGACCCAGACCCAATCGTGGGCGTCCGGCAGAGAAAGCAGCCATGGTTCAACTCAAATGTTGAGCTTTCCTATACCGGAAACATGCTCGCGGAATGAAAGGGCTCAGGTACAAACGGGACAATGTCGTTCAGCTCGAAAACACGCCTTGCTCCCAACCGGCTTGGACGAGGGGTTCATGAAGTCGGTGAACGACACCTCGGTTAACAAGGCGAAAGAGCCAGGGTCCAACTCTTCTGTCGAGTTCTTCCTTATTCGAAACCAGGCTCGTGGATGAGAAATGTTCAGTACCTGATGGGCACAGAACATTCCATCACAAGTGAACTGATTGTGGGACACCTCATGTGCGAAATAGACATGATGACAATCGTCTCGGCGAAGAGCCATTACACACCCGAGCGCCCGTCGACGGAGGATAGGCTGGCTGTCACGGGTTAGGGAAGCCCACTACCCGAATAAAATGCACGACGAAAACGGATTTCTGGGCCACAAATTGAGCCAACCGAGGTGCAAATAACACAAACTAGCAGTACAGCGTACTTCACGCTCCCAGGCGAAAATCACATGATTTATTCGTCATGGCTATGAGAGAGCGAACGCAGAAGAAGTATATATTAGTGTAAACTCTGGCACTGTGAACAGTAGGTACAGAGCGCGCATCGAGCGACACAAATGTACCAGGTTCAAACCACGCCTCAGGCAACTGTGCATCCGGACAGTTCAGAAGGCAATTACAACCTACTGAACGTAAAATATTGCCTAGAAGATCACTACAGCCAAAATAATCATGGATTGATCACTACATCATAAATAAGATATGCTATCAACTTGTTATATAAACAACAAATGCATTAAACATGCATAGATAATTGATTCAATACAATCAGTAGAAATAATGGATTCATTGCAATCAGTAGAAATAATTGATTCAATACAATCAGTAGAAATAATTGATAAACTGAAATAAATCAGTCTAAATAATAAAATCAGTTGAAATACATAATCCGTTCAAATAAAAAAAAATCAAATATCATTTAGAAAATCTCAACTGATTCATCCACCAAAATTAAGCAGACATAACCCATGCACAAAAAGCAATTGCAGTAAAACATGTAAATCAATTTAAAAGAATTGAAGTTGGTTGGATTAAAATTCACTACTAAAAAAACAAATGATACAATTATTCCGAAAGCGAAATGTTCTCAGTCGAAAGACGCAAATATCACAGTTTTGCTCCTGCTTATGTGAGATTATATCTCAGAGGTTCTGATTTAGCGAACTAAACACTTCCTTATTTTGTATGGTATAAGCTCTGATATAACTGTATTGAACTATCGTCTGCGGTTGAGAGAGGTGTACCTCACCGCAAGATATACTTTTGTTTTATTTTAATAATAATTATTATTTTATTTGTTTTATTTAATAATTATTATTATTTTATTTGAGATTGAACACAAATTGTTTAAATTTTAAAAAAATAACAATGTTATTTCTATATCTCGCTGTATATTTATAATAGTAACGAAGTTATTACTAACTAGCAAGAACCAACATAGCCAGACTAAGGAAGAGTTCAGGACATTACTGTCTAGAATTCCTTACACCTGTGTTGAGATCCTTAGTGTGCGGGTAGAAATGAGAGGAGAAACAATGTCTTCACCGTAAATGATTCTCACAAACTGGCCACGCCTTCTATCATAATCAGGTGACCCTGTGTCTACGTCTTTCTTTCCGTCTGCGAGATGAATGGCAATTTCGACGCTAAAGAGATGGTGTGTTTCTTTTATGCAGGAAATTTGTACTTTATATCCATTCTTATGGACATAGAAACAGGTAAACATTGTATAAGTGGTCGTGGTGTCTATAAATTACGTGAACACAGGAGGATGTACTCTGAAAGTATCCTAGTTACCAATGCCATTGTTTACATTAAATCAATTGTGTACACATTTCTGGGGGGAGGGGGTTCATGTGATTTATTTTTGGTACTTTTTATGTAGGCCTAATAATTAATGTAGGTCCTATGTAATAAATAAGGTTATGATTCTTGATTAGAAACTGGCCTCACAGCACGTGGGGCATTCCTATAAGTGCTCCGCCCTCTGTTCCAGCAGCCATCCGACTCGATGGTGTTTCGAGTCTAATGCCGCTGAAACAGACGTCGACATCAGGGCACAACTCTGGCCCATGCGACAGGTTTCTTTGTTGTTCCACTCACCCGCGCCGTGCTGGTAACTAGTTCAAGCACAACATCGGCCTGCCGAAACAACATGTTAACTGTTATGAAAGGTTACGACTATATTATGTTACATAATAAGGTTATGTAATATAATACGGGTATGTAATAAATAAGGTTATGTAATATAATACGGGTATGTGATATAATAAGGTTATATAATACAATAAGGGTATGTGATATAATAAAGTTATGCTATAAATAAGGTTATGTAAGAAATAAGGCTATGTAATAAATAAGAACATGTAATAAGTATGGTTATGTAATAAATAAGATTTTGACACAATTAAGCACGGAGGTTCCTGAATTATTGACAGTTTATTCGCAAGGAGGAATGGGCTAAAAAATTTTGACGTAGTTTATGGACAGTCCCACAAGATGATGATGATTAAATAATCCATTTAGCTGTGAACATGTAGCTCGTGACAACCCGTAGCATTTGTGAGAAAAGCGCATGGTTTTTTTATTATGTTGTGGAACTAGGTGACACCCCGACTCATATAAGATCTCCAAGACATGAATTTTTACAAGGGAGGTGGTTTGTGGGTGAATATTTTTTTTTCTGAAGAGAGGCATTCCATCCAGTGAGCCAGTATCCTAGGATTACCACGTCCTGCCAGGCGCACAGCACACACTTCTGAACTAACCATCTCATCATTCACTTGTCAGATTTGTTGACCCATCCGAAGTGATATCACATCTAGAATTTCTCGAGATCTAGGGAGTCTGCTACAACAACAAAACTACAAAGGTACAATGTCCGCTGTCAGTATCTAGCATTTCTCGTCAGCTAGAAAGTCTAACACAACAACAAAACTACAAATGTACAATGTCCGCTGTCATGCATCTAGCATTTCTCGTCAGCTAGGGAGTCTGACACAACAACAAAACTACAAAGGTACAATGTCCGCTGTAATGCATCTAGCATTTCTCATCAGCTAAGGAGTCTGACACAACAACAAAACTACAAAGGTACAATGTCCGTCGTCATGCATCTAGCATTTCACGTCAGCTAGGGAGTCTGACACAACAACAAAGGTACAATGTCCACTGTCATGCATCTAGCATTTCACGTCAGCTAGGGAGTCTGACACAACAACAAAACTACAAAGGTACAATGTCCGCTGTAATGCATCTAGCATTTCTCGTCAGCTATGGAGTCTGACACAACAACAAAACTACAAAGGTACAATGTCCGTTGTCATGCATCTAGCATTTCACATCAGCTAGGGAGTCTGACACAACAACAAAGGTACAATGTCCACTGTCATGCATCTAGCATTTCACGTCAGCTAGGGAGTCTGACACAACAACAAAACTACAAAGGTACAATATCCGCTGTCATGAATCTAGCATTTCTCGTCAGCTAGGGAGTCTGACACAACAACAAAACTACAAAGGTACAATGTCCGTTGTCATGCATATCTTCATCATCCGCGTGGGTTACTTAATAAAAGAGAAAAGTGTGAAATCCAACTTTCTTTAGTCTTCTACTCAGCATCATCATTATTTTCCTCTTATGCCAAGCTTGGCACATAGAGCAGATGTCATAGATCTCCATACTTGTCAATCTTCCAGATGTTCCAGATATTTTCATACCAGCTGTTGTGATTTTTTTTCTATAGTTCTTTTCAGTGTTGTTATTTTTTTTTTGTCTTCCTTTTTTCTCTTGCCACTCGGTGACCATGTAAAGACTTGACGTGGTATTCTGTCTTCATTCATTCTAAGTGCATGACCGATGTATGCCCAACGCCTTTTTCTAATAACCTCTGTGATGTGTTCTTGTTTTGTCTCTTCTCTTAGTGTCTCGTTTGACTTAAAGTCTTTCGTTCTACTACTGCATGCCTGGAATGAAGATAATGGTCCTATTATGTGCACGTTGAACTAGAAAATAATGCCCCTGTTGTCACGCAAGCGAATTTATATTATGCCAGGAACATAACTATATATCACTTCAAACAACGTAGGTCATATGTAATAAATAAGGTTATGATTCTTGATTCTTGATTAGAAACTAGCCTCACAGCACGTGGGGCATTCCTATAAGTGCTCCGCCCTCTGTTCCAGCAGCCATCCGACTCGATGGTGTTTCGATTATAATGCCGCTGAAACAGACGTCGAAATCAGGGCACAACTCTGGCCCTTGCGACAGGTTTCTTTGTTGTTCCACTCACCCGCGCCGTGCTCGTAACTAGTTCAAGCACAACATCGGCCTGCCGAAACAACATGTTAACTGTCTTCATTCATTCTAAGTGCATGACCGATGTATGCCCAACGCCTTTTTCTAATAACCTCTGTGATGTGTTCTTGTTTTGTCTCTTCTCTTAGTGTCTCGTTTGACTTAAAGTCTTTCGTTCTACTACTGCATGCCTGGAATGAAGATAATGGTCCTATTATGTACACGTTGAACTAGAAAATAATGCCCCTGTTGTCACGCAAGCGAATTTATATTATGCCAGGAACATAACTATATATCACTTCAAACAACATTTGTGAACTCTGTGAATTACTTTTGTACTTCTCTGCATTATTTTTTAACAATATGTGCATTACTTTTCTACTGCTCAGGGTACCACTTTTCTAATGTTCTGTGCACTACTCTTCTATTCTCTTTGCACAACTTTTCCAATTCTCTGTGCACTACTGTCTTATTTTCTTTGCACTGCTTTTCCAATTATCTGTGCATTAATTTACGCTGCTTTGTGAACTACTTTTCCATCGTACTGCCCACTAATTTTAATACCCCGAGAACAATTTTAAGCAATCGAGCTGTATTCTGACGAGTTCGCCGAATTCCCAAGCCTTTCTGAAAGTGAAAAAACTCGTGTAAATAGTGAAAACTAGCGAGAGAAAATTTGACTGTTAGCTGTACTAATAGCCTTTATTTGATGGACAGCGACCATGGTGGTGTTTTTGGATATTAACCTTTCTCTGACTGATTACAACCTCAAGATACTGTGCTGTGTGGGAGTGTTTGTGGGCACGAAGAAGAGAGTGAGAGAGTGAGAGGGAGAGAGAGAGAGAGAGGGCTATTTCCAGATATCAATTTCATGTCAATGACAAACAACAATGTCTTTAGCATGTTACCAGGGGCCAAAAAGAAGAGCAAAGAATAGCAGCACCGTGACCTACCATGTAGGTCTCTGTTGTAGAAGGTTTGGGGTGAAGATGGATGTCCCGTCCCAAAGATCAAAGTGACGCAATAGTTATTGCTGAAATTGGATCAGGCCGAAGGTCACATATATCCAGTCAAACTGTAAACCATGACACTACGTATTACGCGTTATCCTACTAACCGGCAGGAGTTTGATAATGCACACATAAGACGAAGAAACATATAGGATTGGGGGTGGAGGTGGGGGGATACGACCTACTGGCTAATAGGAATCCAGCTTTTTAAAATGATTCATTTGACGTGTCCCTTTATTTTCATTGGCTATCACACAAAATATAATTATGGTGACCAATGAAAATCCAAATAACCACATGAGTCAATAAGAATGCTTGATGTCCTCCTAGCTGGTACGTCACATATATCCAAAGGTCACGACTCATGTGTACAATATATATTTGTCTTAAATCCCTTAAATCCCATGTTGCAGTATCTACTTAACTGTCGCAACCTGTATCGAGGCCAATTCATTGAAGTGGAGATGGGACATAGTCCAGCTAACCGATGCTGGCAACTAAGGTCGGGCCATCACTTACATCAAGCAGTCATGCTCAAACAAGCATATGTTCTGAAGTCAGATGAAGTGTTAATGTCTACTTAATTGTCACAAGGAAAACAAATCACATGTTGAAGTCTTTGTTTAACTGCCACAAGGAGAACAAATCACATATTGAATTATCTATTTCCCGCCGAAGACGGATGTGTCGGGACATTGGCGCAAATAAAACGGCGACACAGCGCATTTCCATTCTCTGGACTACATCCTGCTGGAAATCTAGTAGGACAATGGTCCTGCTACAAGAGAATTCAGCAGGAGTTTGAGAATGAACGCTGAAGAAGAAGAAGAAGAACTATCTATTTAATTGTAACAACCAAAACAAATCGCATGGAAAACAAATCACTCACATTTTTCTTCGCTGTCAAAAGGAGAACAAAGCATATGTTGACATCTTTAATTATAATTCAATAAATCATTCTTGTTCTAATTGCTGAATATTCTATCATTAACCTGTGACTTGGTCTAATATCTGGAAGTCAAAGTCAATAAGCACACGCACGAAAAACAACCAATATTCATACTATTCAAGAACTGCACAGAATAGCTTTGAACAGACAGAATTGGAGAGATCTGACCTCTGCCCTATGCGCTAACTTCAGCGCAAAAGGAAAATGAATGAATGAATGAACCTGTGACTTGAGTTGTAAAGGGAAGCACATTTTGTTTGTGAGAATACGGTACCTCTATATACGGTACCTCTATATACAGTACCTCTATATACGGTACCTCTATATACGGTACTTCTATATACGGTACCTCTATATACGGTACCTCTATATACAGTACCTCTATATACGGTACCTCTATATACGGTACCTCTATATACAGTACCTCTATATACGGTACCTCTATATACGGTACCTCTATATACAGTACCTCTATATACGGTACCTCTATATACGGTACCTCTATATACGGTACCTCTATATACGGTACCTCTATATACGGTACCTCTATATACGGTACCTCTATATACGGTACTTCTATATACAGTACCTCTATATACGGTACTTCTATATACAGTACCTCTATATACGCTACTTTATATATATTTCCGTTCAGTTTCTTGTGAAACTAGAGGTTGTAATCGTCGCTCTCTAACGATTCATGTTTTACGAGGACCGAATTGATTTGGCTTCTTCCTCCACTGTTCTTTACCAAGTGTTCCACGGTTTCACAACTCTCCTCTTTCCCCGTTGGTTCCTGTCTAAAGTCTTCTTCTTCTTCTTCTTTCTGTCCTCATGTACCTTTCGGTGTTGAGGGGAGAGTGAGTGTACGGTCTTTTGCCCTTCTATTTGCCTCTTCTGCTGTTATATTTCCGAGTGTCTCTAATACACTATCTATCCACCTTTTACGAGGGCGTCCAATAGGTCGACTGTTTTCGTATCGTTTGTTAAGTGTTTTTGGATAATACTTTGCTCTTTCTGTCTGGTTATGTGGACGTACCATTTAACTTGTTGTTTCTGGATGTATTCTATTGTTGACTTGATCCCTAATTGTTTCCTTAGTACTTCATTCCTGATTTTGTCTCTCAAGCTAACTCCAATCATACGTCTCACACATTTCATGTCAGTGGTGTTAATCTTATGTATTGTTCTAGAATTTAATGTCCAAGTTTGACACTGATAACACAATGTTGGTAAGAAAATGGTGTTGAAAAGCGCTTTCTTTGTTTCTAGTGTAATATCTGTGTTTCATAGTAAAGGTGTTAATTGACCAATGACCTGAAGGCCTTATTGCATCTTGTGTTTATCTCCGCCTCTTGTCTGCCGTCATATCTCAATGTGCTGCCCAGATATTTGAATTCATCTACTTGTTTTAGTTGTTTATTGTATATCTGTATGTTGATGTTTTCCTTTTCTCTTGCAATATTCATTACTTCTGTTTTGTCTATGTTTATTTTCATTCAAAATTGCTTACCTGCTGTGTCGATTATGCTTAAGTCTAAAGCCTATCTGCTTAATGTGTCTGCCTTATTTCTGATTACGTCTTATCATTCTCCTTTTTTCTACTTTTGATCTCTCCCTCCACCGAGCACTATCGTGTTCCTTTACACAACTCAAAATTTAATATCAACTATGTTCATATACAACAACTTGAAAAAGTACAGAAATGCTCCTATCTAGAAAGCAAATTAACACTCGACGGTGATGTCATGCCAGAAATTACAACTCGCATTGCCCTAGCATCAAGTGCATTTAACAGACTGTCTAATATCTGGAAGTCAAAGTCAATCAGCATACGCACGAAAATGCGCTTATTTAATTCCTGCGTTATTCCGGTGCTATCATATGGATGTGAGAGCTGGAAAAGCTCTTTATCTTCAGAAAAGAAATTACTGAGTTTCGAGAACAAATGTCTTCGTAGGATAACTAACACACATTGGAGTGAATTCAAATCGAATGATAAAATCAAAGAAGAGACACATCAAAATTTCATCACAGATGTTATCAGAAATCACCGTTGGTCCTAAATCGGGCATGTCCTACGCGCAGACACCAACAGAATACACCACCAATCTCTTGAATGGATACCTACAGGCAAAAGAGCAAGGGGTAGACCAAAAGAAACACTCAGAAGAACAATACTTAGAGAAAGTAAACCAACCAATATTCATACTATTCAAGAACTGCACAAAATAGCTTTGAACAGACAGAATTGGAGAGATCTGACCTCTGTCCTATGCGCTAACTTCAGCGCAAAAGGAAAATGAATGAATGTTCATATAATTCGAAGTAAACGATTGAAACATCGATTAATAAATATCTGCATGTTTGATGTGATTTTTGTCAGGGTTCCATGCAATATTTCTGAGCCATAATGCAATACAGATTTCACATGTGTATTACACACCATAACCTTACTTCTCTTGAATAATGCTGAGGAATCGCATACTGGGTGTCTAAATCATAGGGTTATGTCGCCCGTGTGTTGTCGGGGGGTAAAGAATAGCAACACTGTTTACCTTCCACGCATGTCGTAAAAGGCGATTACGGAGGTTATGGGATGGAGTTGGCTGTCCCATCCCATATAGGGTCAGTGACCCAAAGCCATGCTGAAGTCGGATGTGTCAGGCCGAAAGGCGTAGATATCGCAGCAATGCTGTAAACCATGACACAACGCATTCCGTTCTCTGGACTACATCCTGCTTATCTGCAGGAGTTTGAGAACGAACGCAGAAGAAGAAGAATAAGATAGGGTTATGCATTGATTAAGATCATAAACCCAACTTCAAGTGGCGCATACCTTTAACAGGTAGACTCAAGGTTACATGTGTAATCCACCTGGCTGAAGCTTGACGTATCAATCTTTCGTGTTTGTTGTACTTTCAAAACGTACAATCACTCAGATTTTCCTCTTTTTCGCTTCTCATCGTTTCCTGTATTCCTGACCTGTCAGTATCTACAAAAGTGCTGATATGTAGTCCCCGATAGATTTTGTGGATCCTTCATGTGTGTGTGTATACACCTATCTCGATAAAGTCCTTTTGGTCGAAACAATTCTGTCTATTCCACGTAAACCTGCTATTTACCCTTGAAATCCTTTTAAAAAAAAATAATATTCACTTACTACATGGTTCACATTTTTACTGTAGTCTCCCGCTCATTCAGTTTTTGTAACTAGTGTAAAGTAGGTCGTCGAGCAAATGTGGATATACAGAATTTATGTGTTCTCTCATTCATTCATTCATTCATTCATTCATTATCCTTTAGCGCTGCAATTAGCGTATAGGGCAGAGGTTAGATCTCTCCAATTCTGTCTGTTCAAAGCTATTCTGTGTAGGTCTTGAATAGTATTATTATTAATTGTTTTAATTTCTCTAAGTATTGTTCTTCTAAGTGTTTCTTTGGGTCAACGGTCATGAGCATATGGACCGCTGGATCAGCAACCAACCAAGTGTTTCTTTTGGTCTACCCCTGGCTCTTTTGCCTGTAGGTATCCATTCAAGAGATTGGTGGTGTAGTGATATGTGTTCTCTACCGATTATAATTTTAATTTGTAGCTATCAGTTTTAAAAAAAGAAACAGCCAGTTATATGTAGGACAATTTCCGACATATGTAATCAAACAACAAATAAACTATACACGTTATATCAAAAATGGCAGCCTGTTTCTTAAAGATAGTTTAATTCGGATCATAGAGAGGAAGTCTGCATGTGGTTAAGTCCATTTCAGTGTAATCGTGTACTAGCAAGTGTGTGATTTCGATACTGAAATCTACATTTTATTGTATATTTTCTTTTTTTTTTAAATGATGTATCATTTTGTGTGCCGCCTCACTTTCAACCAAGAATTCTACTTTGCTTATATCTGAACATCAAAAATAGTGAAAGTTGCTGTTCGGTCACAAAAAGTAATAATATTCATGTTTAACCTCATATCTATGATAAAAATAAACGAGTCCCCATTGGAAAACGTTACTGCAATCTACTGGTACTATCTTATTATCCCAACGGGTATAAGGATTATAGCTACTAGATCTTCTTACTGACGTCTTTGTAGACAAAACATCGGAAATTCAAGCAATATTGGGTATAAATAAAGCTGGCCTAAGGAAATAGTTTAGCACCGTTTCTGCTGGAAATAGGAATTGACAAAAAGTAGTACTTTAAAATTAGTACTCAATGGTTCTCAACGTAAGCCATCAGGCCTCCTTTGAGCCATGGAGACTTACAGGACGGCCACGGAGACATTTTGAAATTGGGTGCCACAGACCCATCTAAGGGGCCACAATAAACTAATAACTATTCATCATCATCATCATCATCATCATTAGGTGCCATGCCGGCTGGCGTAGGCGGTCATGGCTCTCCACAGCTCTCTGTCCACAGTATTATGTATCAAAGTCGTTGTTGTTTCCTTGCCATGTAAGGTTGTCAAACTGTCTAATATTTTCTCACGTTGCCGCCCTCTGTCTCTGTTTCCTTCAATTTTGCCTGTTGTGACTATGTTCTTTAAACCTGCCTGTCTCATGAAGTGGCCAAAAAAAGAAGATTGCCTTTTTCTTATATTGTTGATTAAGGTCAGTTTCGCATTTGACTCTTTCAACACCTCTACATTAGTTTTTCTGGCAGTCCATGGTATTCTCAGCATTATTCTGTAGAACCACATCTCTGTTGCCTCCAATCTCCCACTTTCCAGTTTGTTGATTGTCCAAGACTCACACCCATATGTTAGTATAGGGGTTATATAGCACTGCAGAACTCTCTTTCTCACCTCTAATGACAAGGTCATATTACACAGTATATTTTTCATTTTTCTGAATGTTGTTTTTGCCTGTCCTATTCTACATCTTATTTCTGTTGAACTTCTTCCATCTGCTGTAATCATTGTACCTAGATATTTGAATTGGTGGACCTGTTTTAATACTATATCATTGACTTTGATCTTGCAATGTGTGTTATTTTGTTTCTTTTAAATAACCATTACTTCTGTTTTCTTGATATTTAGGAAGAGGCCTTTCTCTTTACTTTCTGTGACTACTACATTAATTAAATCGTGTTTAATTAAATAACTATTAGAGCACTTTTAAAAAAAAGAATTATATAGATAAAGCTGAAAATGGCCCCGTAGACAAATTAAAATTTCTTTTTTAAGACATCGAGCAGGTATAGAAAAAATGTGTTCCTAAAGAGAACCACGACTAATAAAAAGTTTGAGAATCACTGCTTTAAATGAATTTTTTAAATGATACTAACATCCAAACACATTAAAAACAAGCAAAGACAGAAACATCAAGTGAAATGTATTTACTATATATAAATATGTAAAACTGAAAACTCGAAATGAGTAAGTGCTGTCGCATCTTACACTGTATCACTGGATGTAGCAAAAATAAAAAAAATAACATATAATTTGGGAATATAAAAATGATGAAAAGTGTGTTGGGAAATTGATTGAAGAAAATCACTGCGGTTTCACAAACATATAGTACACTTCAACGGAGAATACTTCAGATATGAGCACATTCCAAACGAACGAAAGAAGAAGAAGAGACGAAAAATCAGCAACATAACCATTTACACCAAGAAGCTAGTTGCGGAGTAGATCACGTCTGCAGTATTTTGCTTATTTTTAATTTCACTTGATGAATCAACTGATGTGACACCGTGTTCCCAGTCGCTGGTATTTGCAAGATATATTTACTCGGGTTTATTTAAACTTGAAACAATTACCAAGATATCAGATATTTTGGTTTCGCCGAACAATGACGTGTAGGGCCATTGACACAAATAAAACGACAACACAACGTATTTCCATTCTCTGGAATAAATCATGCTGGAAATCTAGTAGGATCATGGTCCTGCTATAAAGGAGATCCAGCGGGAGTTTGAGAATGAACGCTAAAGAAGAAGACCCCAATGACTAATACACTGTGAAGAAACATAATCGTCTACATCCATAGGTATGGTATTAATTGATATATATTTTTCACAGAATATATGTTTCATGAACTAATTTTACTTTAATTTTAGTTTTTTTTAAATCTGAACGTCTTTTATGAGATAATGTCTGTATGTGTTGCATAGATGCACCAGCTATACTGGGGGAGGGGTGGTCCTGGAATTAAAGCTACTATGAACCAGCTTACTAACCATAGCCGTAGATATGTTCTGTTCAATGGGGGTAGGGGGAGGGTAACCTAAAACAAGGGCATTCGCGTGTATGATCATTTCTTGATGGAAAATTTGATGATTTTTTTGCGATAAATCGCTGAGAAGAAAGAGGCTTCATCCTTTTAGTCAAATTCCTGGTACTAAAAATCATGTTCCGATTTACTAATGGAGGAGAGAACACCCCAAACCACCCCCTTACCTACGGGCCTGGTACCAACGTTCTGATACGTCACAATATTATGTAATATGAGGAACCCAAACGCTCCGTAGCCAGAAAATCGACGTCATTCAATCATGTAGCGGATTTCAGCAAAAGCAGAGAAAAAAAAATAGAGGTGAACAAGAGAAAGAGCACACGGCGTGACCCAGCACTTAAATTAGTTAAATTGGATTAGTTAAACTAATTAAACATTCCTTAGTTTTTAAGGAATGAAAGGAACTTAAAAACTACTTCCAGCTCTACTGTGGAACTTTTTTATTAAATAATTCAAATTGTGAATAATGGTGTCAAAGTAGGTGCTCTCAACTCATTACTTTTTATAGTTGTTATGTATTGATAAGGATGCATGCAGGGCCGGTCTTATGCCATTTCAACCTATGCGGCCGCATTGGGCCCCGCACTTCATGGGCCCATAAATTAATATTAGAATTTATTTTATTATCCTCTTCCCTACCCAGACTGGGCCCCACGCAATCCGTTTCGCATTGGGCCCCAAATTGTTAGGGCCGGCCCTGGATGCATGACATCATTTACTTCTGTTCTACACCAGCGTTCGATCACTTTCAAGAGAAAATATAGTTGAGCTCGTATTTGAGTTTAGAGATGAGCTCACATTAGTTGTTGAAGTTCAATGTAGGATGGATTTTGTGTGGTCTGATTTGAAGTTAATTATTGGATCATATACCTTTCCTAAATGGTTAATATCTTTGAGAAGTTGAATAAACGTAATCTTCAGATGCAAAGAACGTATAGGCTTACACAAATAATAAAATGCGTTATGCCATGAAAGATTTCATGAGCAAGATGGAAAATTGGAAGAGAAAGGTCTCCTAACAAATTGTAAATGCTTAAGAAATTATCATTCATGTTATTTTTGCTGGTGGCGATTACCAAGTGTTTCCAAAATTTGTAAAGAAAAACATGAAAGCTTCAAGCACTGTAAAATTAATTATAGCGATATTTTGCTATTTTGTGGGGTAGTAATTCCTAATATTATCAGTCTCTGTATTTTTATGTTTAAACTAAGACCTTTTTGTTTACTTTCTATCGCCGTTCTGTTTAATAGATCTTGGAGATGTTCTTGATTTTCTGCTATCAATACAATACCATCTGCATATCGTAGATTATGGATATTCTATAACATATATACTAGCGACCATGAAAAACACATCAGCACATATCCGTTATCAATTATATTTACTCGGGGGCCAAAATGTAGAAAATGGGGATAATCACGGGCCAGAGGTCCGATTATAGTTATATACATTTAGTTGTTTTATAACTATTTCACTGTTTTAGCAATGATCAGCGGGCCACTTACTAGGTCTTCGCGGGCCGGATTTGGCCCGCGGGCCGCCATTTGAATAGCCCTGTGCTAGACTATACGCACATTAGCACATCTTTTCCTCCTCCATTTGCTGGAATACACACATCAGCATATCTCTCCGGGACATCAGATTGGATTTCTATCCGAAAATATTTTGTTGGACCTAAGCCAGCCTGTTGCTCCGGTGACATCTAGAAAGGATATGACCAATGCTAGGACTTTGTTTTGTAAGCTGAAGCTGTGAAGTGTCCTTCGCACAGCGTTTGCACTAAGCCTCCGAGTGCCATGTGTATGAGCTGCTGCTTGCATTGCTTTTTGGAAGCGGTTGAGCAGATGCATCGGTACAAAATTACGATCTTGATTTAGTGTTATTGCATGAGTTTTATCATGTCTTGCGCTGTCCTCTGTGTTAACTGTCGCCAACAATCGTTGGTGGAGACTTACTATGGTCGACTGATGATAATTAAAATGGTTGGCAACTTCTCTGGTCGCCAATCCACTGACAGAATAACAGCAGTTTGTCATCGCTCTTGTAATGTCACTCGAAGCAGGGGAAAAAAACAGTAACGGACGTTCTTTCGATAAAACCAAGAAAATAAGAATTATCTGAATTCCTTTTACGAGCTTAAACAATGTGTGTGTGTGTGTGTGTGCTAACCTTCAACCTGTTTCGTATTTTAATAAAATTAGAATTTATTTACCAGGTATTTGCTGCTCTGCTCGTAATAAACGTAAAATACAAAAGAAACATCACATCAACAAAACAATGGGACTACACGAACTTCATCAATTTCACGCGCTCTGGGTTGAATATCACCCATGTACATTAACAATACGTTAAAACAAACTGAAACAATGTTTGCGGTGCGTTTTTAATGAGTTTTAATGGTTGCTAGTATAATTCATAGACGTGCATGTACACTTCACAGAACTTACATGTGATTTAATATACTTCACAGTACATAAATGTGATTTTATGTTTCACAGTATGTGTTTTAAATGCTATCAGATTTTCAAAGTGAGTTACAAACATCATCATGTGTATGATGTGATGCATTATACGTTGCTAAATTACAAAATTATTTAAAAGGGCTTTCATACTCTTTATCAAACTTCTAGTTTGGCTAGATTTTAAGATTTCTTGCTTCCATAATTCACAGGACGAAGTGTATGTCCCACTATTAAACTACCATGATAATAGTGAAAATACCTGGGACCCAAAAAATGATCACAACAACAGTCATGAGATAATCTTCCAATCAATACTTACAACCAGAAGTGCAGTGTTATGGTTTTTGTTTGGAACCTGTGTCTTCCTGCGTTTTTATGATTAATTAATCTAAATATTATATCAATAATTAATTTAAATATTCATTTCTTTGGATTTCGGGTTAGTGTTACATAACTAGCCATAACCCTAAATTAATTTATATTTAAATTAATAAATGATAAACATAAGCTGATAAACATAGCCAAGGGAAATAATCAAATAGGGAGACACGGTTTCTAAACAAGAACCGTTCTTATATTTAGACACTCAGATAACATTCAAAATTTAAAAATATCATGTTTCCTTCCATTTAATTAGCACCATCCGTGTGTTTCCGGTTTTGAAAGAGGAGCAAAAAATAGTAACACCAGATTGCCATGCATGCTACAGAAGGCAACTGAGAATGTTGGGAAATCATGGTGATAAAACACCATGCCTGAATTACTGGGAAGGAATCCATGCTGAAGTCAGATGTAACAGGCCAAAATAGCACAGATGTACACCCACGATGGAACCATGATGCCCTGTATTGATTCTTCATATTACATACTTTTCATCTGCAGGAGTTTGTTAAAACACAGGAAACAAGAAAGATATGGGAGGCTAGGCACAAAAACTCATAAAATAATGTATTGGATGATGCCAGGGTTAGGAAAATAAGGTAAACCATAAAAAGGTGGGATTTAAAAATACCATAAATCACCTGAACATGACATAAACATGGTGAAACTAACTGTAAATAACTGATCAATTTGTAAATAACTTCCATTCTTCTGCATTTATTCTCAAATCATTGCCTGTTTAGTAGGATCTAATCCAGAAATTGGAGGGAAACATCATGAGATGGAAGCATACAGTCTGTCAGAGTACACCACCAAGACAAGACACAGAGGATGTTGGAGTTTCCTTGTAGTCAACCTTTGATGTGGAAATGCCACTTAATGATGATGAGTCCAGAAAACGGAAGATGTTTTACAGCACAGCTGTAAATCATCCCCTTTTATTAGCCCAGCACTTCCATCTTCGGCATGGCTTCTTTGGTTTCTTTCACATTCTATGTAATGGGTAAGCCAACCCTTCCCCCCCTCCCTTTTAAATGCTTGCTATGTCATATAGTAAGTCACAGTATATAATTGTGTGTTCTATTGTTTTAGTCTCAGCAACACATGAATGAGAGTGTGACCCAAAACATGAATGAGAGTGTGACCCAAACATGAATGAGAGTGTGACCCAACACATGAATGAGAGTGTGACCAACACATGAATGAGAGTGTGACCCAACACATGAATGAGAGTGTGACCCAAAACATGAATGAGAGCCCAACACATGAATGAGAGTGTGACCCAAAGCATGAATGAGAGTGTGACCCAACACATGAATGAGAGTGTGGCCCAACACATGAATGAGAGTGTGATCCACCACAATAATGAGAATGTGACCCAACACATGAATGAGAGTGTGACCCAACACATGAATGAGAGTGTGACCCAACACATGAATGAGAGTTTGACCCAACACATGAATGAGAGTGTGACCCAACACATGAATGAGAGTGTGACACAACACATAAATGAGAGTGTGACCCAACACATGAATGAGAGTGTGACCCAACACATGAATGAGAGTGTGACCCAACACATGAATGAGAGTGTGACACAACACATAAATGAGAGTGTGACCCAACACATGAATGAGAGTGTGACCCAACACATGAATGAGAGTGTGACACAACACATAAATGAGAGTGTGACCCAACACATGAATGAGAGTGTGACACAACACATAAATGAGAGTGTGACCCAACACATGAATGAGAGTGTGACCCAACACATGAATGAGAGTGTGACCCAACACATGAATGAGTGTGATTCAACACATGAATGAGAGTGTGATCCAACACATGAATGAGAGTTTGATCCAACACATGAATGAAAGTGTGACCCAACACATGAATGAGTGTGATCCAACACATGAATGAGAGTGTGATCCAACACATGAATGAGAGTGTGACCCAACACATGAATGAGAGTTTGACCCAACACATGAATGAGAGTGTGACCCAACACATGAATGAGAGTGTGACCCAACATATGAATGAGAGTGTGACCCAACACATGAATGAGAGTGTGACCCAACATATGAATGAGAGTGTGATCTAACACATGAATGAGAGTGTGACCCAACACATTAATGAGAGTGTGACCCAACACTGGATTCTGCGTTTATTCAGATTGTTCCAAGACTGATTAACTCAATAATCTTTTGGGCTTCTGGTCTGTTAGTCATCTGGTAACAACAAAAATAGCGTCAATTAGGTTTGTTACATGCTAAATGTCATCCTTGAATGTCTAAAATTCATAAATAGCACCCTCTAAGTTTATTGTCTAACCCAAAGTCTATTGTCTAACACCAAGTCTATTGTCTAACATCACTGTTTAACACCAAGTCAGTCTATTGTCTAACCCCACTGCCTAACACCAAGTATATTGCCTAACCCCACTGCCTAACATCAAGTCTATTGTCTAACCCCACTGCCTAACACCAAGTATATTGTCTAACCCTACTATTCTAACACCAAGTCTATTGTCTAACACCAAGTTTATTGTCTAACACCAAATCTATTGTCTAGCCCCAATGTCTAACACAAGTCTATTGTTTAACCCCACTGTCTAACACCAAGTCTATTGTGTAACACCATCGTCTAAGACCAAGTCTTATTGTCTAACCCTAGGGGGACGATTATCTGTTATCCACACCTTGTTATACAAGAAGAATGTTAGAACATCTAAATTCTCGTAACTTCCTATCATTCATACAAACTTCCCATCAAATTTAGGGGTGGGATCTTTAACTAACTCTCTAATGCCAGATAGTCACACTTGTTTTCCATCAGTCTGTTCAGTATTTTCTTGATATTCCCTGAGATCTATAATCGGTGCACATTGAATTATTTATCTCTGCAATTATTTTTCTGTTTCATTCTGTTAAGATGTTCATTTATTGCTTCATGATATGTTAAACAAAAGATAATGTACCTATTCTGGCTAGTTCTATGTTGTTATTTTAGTGTTATTTATAACTTGGTGTCATTAATAGTGTCATTAACCTTCATCAAACATTTCACAAATTATAAGCTAGCCCTCTTTTATGTACAGATGTCAAGGACCAGGTCTGATACTTGAAGGTTTATGTCAAGGACCAGGTCTGATACTTGAAGGTTTATGTCAAGGACCAGGTGTGATATTTGAAGGTTTATGTCAAAGACCAGGTCTGATACTTGAAGGTTTATGTCAAAGACCAGGTCTGATACTTGAAGGTTTATGTCAAGGACCAGATCTGATACTTGAAGGTTTATGTCAAAGACCAGGTGTGATATTTGAAGGTTTATGTCAAAGACCAGGTCTGATACTTGAAGGTTTATGTCAAGGACCAGGTCTGATACTTGAAGGTTTATTTCAAAGACCAGGTCTGATACTTGAAGGTTTATGTCAAAGACCAGGTGTGATATTAGAAAGTTTATGTCAAGGACCAGGTGTGATATTAGAAAGTTTATGTCAAGGACCAGGTGTGATATTAGAAAGTTTATGTCAAGGACCAGGTGTGATATTAGAAAGTTTATGTCAAGGACCAGGTCTGATATTAGAAAGTTTATGTCAAGGACCAGGTGTGATATTAGAAAGTTTATGTCAAGGACCAGGTGTGATATTAGAAAGTTTATGTCAAGGACCAGGTGTGATACTGGAAGGTTTATGTTGGCATACAAATTGTATCCGTCTCTTGGCTTCCATCTTGATTTTTTGACAACCTCAATAAGCTGTATTGTCTCTCGTTCGTTGAGTTTGCAATCATGAGGGATGTACTCACCCGTCTCATCCATATATTCTGCATTCTTGGTTAGGAACTTCCGCCGAAGACATATGTCAGATTTGCACCATTGGTGCAAATAAAATGGCGACACAGTGCATTTCCCTTCTCTGGAAATGTAGTAGGCCCATTGTCCTGCTACAAGAGAGATCCAGCGGAAGTTTGAGAATGAATGCTGAAGATTAGGAACCGGCATCACGCCACTGGGGACATCGCCTAAGTGCTAAGCCCACCATCCCCCCAGCCATTCAAGAGCATATGCATACAGCATTTATATTTATATATACCGGTGTATAGTATATAGTATATATATATATATATACTATTAGTATCCCAGTCAGTGGTTCTTTAGATCTTTCCAGAAAGCTGCATGTTTTTCCCTTCTCAGGTCATTTGGATTCTATTGCACATTGTCTCTTCATGATTGTGTAGTGTATCAATAATTTCTATATAGTCTCTTCTTATCACTATGCCATCCACTATAGCATTGCCTGTCAATTCATCCGCTCTTTCATTGCCTCTGACTCCGGCTAGACCTATAAAGTATGATATTGATATTGTGCATATATTCTGCATGTCTTTCGTAACTTCCAGATCTCCTCTCTTGGTTCCATAGTAACTGTAGTAGTAAATACCTTGTCACACCCGAGGTGTGTTGTAGTAGTAAATCCCTTGTCACACCCGAGGTGTGTAGTAGTAGTAGTAAATACCTTGTCACACCCGAGGTGTGTTGTAGTAGTAAATACCTTGTCACACCCGAGGTGTATTGTAGTAAATACCTTGTCACACCCGAGGTGTGTGGTAGTAAATACCTTGTCATGCCCGAGGTGTGTTGTAGTAGTAAATACCTTGTCACACCAGAGGTGTGTTGTAGTAGTAAATACCTTGTCACACCCGAGGTGTATGGTAGTAAATACCTTGTCACACCCGAGGTGTGTTGTAGTAGTAAATCCCTTGTCACACCCGAGGTGTGTTGTAGTAGTAAATACCTTGTCACACCCGAGGTGTATTGTAGTAAATACCTTATCACACCCGAGGTGTGTGGCAGTAAATACCGTGTCATGCCCGAGATGTGTTGTAGTAGTAAATACCTTTGTCACACCCGAGGTGTGTTGTAGTAGTAAATCCCTTGTCACACCCGAGGTGTATGGTAGTAAATACCTTGTCACACCCGAGGTGTGTAGTAGTAAATCCCTTGTCACACCCGAGGTGTGTAGTAGTAAATACCTTGTCACACCCGAGGTGTATGGTAGTAAATACCTTGTCACACCCGAGGTGTGTAGTAGTAAATCCCTTGTCACACCCGAGGTGTGTTGTAGTAGTAAATACCTTGTCACACCCGAGGTGTATGGTAGTAAATACCTTGTCACACCCGAGGTGTGTTGTAGTAGTAAATACCTTGTCACACCCGAGGTGTATGGTAGTAAATACCTTGTCACACCCGAGGTGTGTTGTAGTAGTAAATACCTTGTCACACCCAAGGTGTTAGTAGTACATTCCAGAACCATTGAAAGTTACATAGGTGCTGTGGAAGATGTGTCAACACAGAGAATTCCATTTTCTCCTTTCATCTGATGTGCTGACAAGTGTGTATAAATCCAGTCCTGTTCATTTCATGATACTGTCAATCAATGTTGACATCGATTTTCTATCCCCAACTGCTTTATCTTTCACCGTTCCATGCAACATTGTTTTAGATAAGGACTTATTTTGAATGAAAGCATGAACAACAGAAGCTTCCTGCGTTGAACTGTTGATATAAGTGATTCTTTGAATTCTGCATATTTTATTTCTGATATATTTGTCTTGTTATATAATCAGAAGTGTATTAGAAGTGTTGGAGAAGTATTTTTCTGTAACAGTAGGATTACTCTAGGATTAATGTGGTCTACATTTGCTTTCCTTCATTCATGATACTTTTCATTTTCTAAGACCGAGATGACCAAGGAACCATTGTAGTTTTAAATTCTCCTGTTGTGACAGAGAATGGAAGGATGACCACATGGCAAGGAAGGTAATGCCCTAACCACTATGAAATTGCAACTCCACAAATATACTACTGCTCCTCTATCTACAACTACTGGTGCGACCATGACTAGTTTGTCAGTTGTTTCACTAGTGCCAAGTTTTAATACATCCATAGGTCCATCAGGGTCGTATAGGAACCACATTGGATGCATTAAAACAGAGTTCTCCGTTGATTTCTATCCAAGTTTCAATAAAACCCTCAGAATAAGAAGTTATGAGTGCAAGTTATCATCTGCATCAAAAAAGTCCACAGATGTTTCAATCTTAGTCTCACTAAATCCATCAAAGTGTAGTGGCACACAGTTTTAGAACAATGTTTATTTTAAAATATTTTTGTACATCTATTGTGTTTCTCTTTCAGAGCTGTTCCAACCATTGATTCTTCATCAGGAACCAGCATCACTGCACAAGAGGTATTCCCATAAATGCTCTGCTTGCCACTCCATGAGCTATGCCACTCCATCAGTATGCAAGCTTATTGTTCCAGTCAACTGCTAGTTATGGGCTCTTCTGGTACTTCCAGTGAGGATGCACTTCCTCCCCTCGTCACTCCCATTTCTATAATTATCTGAACGTGTAATTGTCTCTTTCAGCATACTCTTCATTGTGTTGTGCAGTGTATCCATAACTGCCCTAATTACCTCACCTGTCTCTTATCACTTGGAGATCTACTATAGCTTTACTTTAGTGTATCCGCTCTTTTAATACCTATGATTTGCGCAAGGACTGGACAATAGATCCATGTGATACTTTGAGAGTTGTTGAGACAAGTTGTTGAGACAATAGATCCATGTGATACTTTGAGAGTTGTTGAGAAAAGTTGTTGAGACAAGTTGTTGAGACAATAGATCCATGTGATACTTTGAGAGTTGTTGAGACAATAGATCCATGTGATACTTTGAGAGTTGTTGAGAAAAGTTGTTGAGACAAGTTGTTGAGACAATAGATCCATGTGATACTTTGAGAGTTGTTGAGACAAGTTGTTGAGACAATAGATCCATGTGATACTTTGAGAGTTGTTGAGAAAAGTGGCCCACTCCTTTCTTATCATGCATTTTTCTATCTTGTGTAGCATACTCTGGGAGTCTAAATCAATAATATTGGTGGCTGCATCAGCAGCCAAGTGAGAGACACTGTTACTGTTTCTATTTCTAACATCATGCTCATTGTTTAGGCAGCAGGTAATCTGCTTCTAATCCTTATTCAAATCTTGCAGTCTTGAGAATACCATTATTCACACATCTTAAAATCTCTGACCAGACAAGAGTCCCTAGGTGCATTTACTATGTCAGCATTATCCAATAATGTTTATTATTGAAAACTAGCATGGTTCGGACATGTATGCAGGCACGATTCCTTGTCAAAAACAATATTGCAGGGAACTGTCGAGGGTGAAAGAAGCAGAGAGGTAAAATAAAGGCATGGACAGACAACATCAAGGAATGGACAGGGCAAGATATTTCCACTCATTCGCATCGCTGAGGATAGAATTCTCTGGAGGACTCTGTGTGCTGAGGCATCCAATGTGGTACCCCTACAACCCTGAAGGGTTACGGGTTTATAGATAGATAGATTATTGTAGTCATTTCTCCATCTCATATATGTGTATATAATATATTTCCAAGTTCATTTTTGTGCCAGTATGTGGAGAGTAATATGTGAACAGTCAGTCAGCTCACTCTCCATATACTGGCACAAAATTAAAGTTGCATATAGATAGTTGTATATATATATATATATATATATATATATATATATATATATATATATATATATATATATATAGAATTATTACAGCAGATGGAAGAAGTTCAACAGAAATAAGATGCAGAATAGGACAGGCAAAAACAATCCAGAAAAATATACTGTGTTATATGACCTTGTCATTAGAGGTGAGAGAGTTCTGCAGTGCTATATAACCCCTATACTAACATATGGGTGCGAGTCTTGGACAATAAACAAACTGGAAAGTGGGAGATTGGAGGCAACAGAGATGTGGTTCTACAGAAGGATGCTGAGAATATCATGGACTGCCAGAAAAAACTAATGTAGAGGTGTTAAAAGAGTTAAATGCGAAACGGACCTTAATCAACAATATAAGAAAAAGGCAATTGTCTTGTTTTGGCCACTTCATGAGACAGGCAGGTTTAAAGAAAATCACAACAGGCAAGATTGAAGGCACCAGAGACAGAGGGCGACAACGTGAGAAAATATTAGACAGTTTGACAACCTGGCACGGCAAAGAAACAACGACTTTGATACATAATACTGTGGACAGAGCTGTGGAGAGCCATGACCGCCTACGCCACCCGGCATGGCACCTGATGATGATGATAGATACCATATATATATATATATATATACTACACATATAGAAAGAGACTAGCCGTTTCAGGTATCAGTCAAAGCACTTTTAAAAGACAAGAATAAGTTCATAAAATGTATTTTATTTTTATAAATTTTTTTTTCTGGTTTTGGTTTTTAAATTTGACATGGTATTTATAAAAACAATTAACAAATATTTATTATGTTCATTACATAAACAGCATATAACATAATTAGTTGTGTGTGGACAAATATTGAATGGTATGGAATATGGATAACTCAAAGAATCATACAGAAATTTCATATCGTCATTGCATGTACAACCTAATTTATCACATTCTGGATACAGTCAATGCAATTTGTGATAAATAACATAGCATTCATAAATGTACAATTGACCAGGTGAAGAATCGACCACATTCTGAATATGTTATTTAAACTTGTATGACAAGCAAGCACTACATTGTTGTCTTATTTTGCAAAAGTACAGCCAATCATGTGCACATACACTCTTGCAGGTAGGTTACATGCATTAAATTGTTTATTTTAAAGATAATCTTGCTTGTTTATCTGAATATTTGAAATTGGTATGTGTATTGTTGGGCTCCAAAGGGAGAACAAACAATAGTAATACTTTGACCTGCCAAACGAGGTGGCTGAAGAGGAGAGGGGTGGGGTTGACTACCCCAGTCTTTGTAGGTCAAAATGACCTAATGCCATGTTATGCTGGATCAAATGTGCAAATATTGCAGTCAAGCTGTAAACCAAAACACAATTTATTCCACTGTCTGGGCCACATCCTGCTAACAGAGAAGTTTCGAGAACAAATTAGAAGTTGGTATGGGAGAATCATCTTACCAAGTTTTGTCTGTATCATAATCATATTTATTTAAGCATTTGTTCTTAACCTATCGAGGAAATCTCTATTGTAGGGTAATTGTCCTACTAGATTTTCAGTAGGACAAAATCTAAAGAACAGAGTTGCAATGTGTCCATTTTTTATTTACGCCTATGACCCAGCACATCCGGCTCCCGCCGGTGGCATCTAATACACTTGGGTATTTTACCAATTCCACTGAACAGTGAATATCCAGTCACATTCCTAGTAACCCAGCTATATGATGCAACCTGTATATCAGCATTATCCATACTGCACTCTGACACATTTCACCAATCTGAATGCTAGTCAGTCAACATTGTTTGACCTTTACCACTAAGATGCTATCAACCTAGACAAAGACATAATCATTATTCATTTCTCTGCCACAACACTGTTAGTCATCAGAATTGTCAAGCATTTTATAAGAAATCACCAATTTAGAATTTATCAATAAGTTAGTGATTCAACCTCAACTTAAATTATGAGCGATTGATCCCCTTGTCATTCAATAATGAAAAAGTATTAACAGAAAAAATAAACTGCAATTGTTGATATTTGCACTTTTATATTTCTACTTATATATTTATATGCCCAACAAAGTAACCACATGCAACAATAAACCGCTAGTAGATGACATATACAGATGGCTATACAGTGTTGCTTTACTCTTGTGGAAGTCCCACAGCACTTCATCTTTACAGTTGTCAAATTTGTAAATCTTAGCGACCAAAGAAAAACAATAATTTAGCATATTCTGTTATAGGACAATATTTTTCAGTTATTGATTTTAGATCCCACTCATACATTTCAGCAACACTCAGTATTATATGAAACGAAACAACTTTCGCTGCATTCAAACTATGACTAGGTTCAAGCAAGTTGAGACTATTACTGTCCCAAAGAAACCAGCACATTTCTGCTTTAATAATATGCAATTATGTGTATTCTAAAATAATATATAATATAATAATTGAGCATATCCTGGTAGGACATTGCTTTTCAACCATTGTTGCAATTTTAGGCCCCACTGGTATGGTCAGTAGAATGACTCATACATAAACAGACAATCACTCTTCAGTTTGAACTTAAATAAAGTTCGGTAGTTGGGATTGTGAGATTAGTTCTTCTGCTACAGGTGCAGACTTTACCCTAAAATAATGAAATTATAACATTAATCTTCTATACTGACTATAATGATCAATCTTTAGCACGATCATTTGTCTTTGGAATAGAATCAGGATCTTCAGTAGATTTCACAACTATTGATGATACGTTTGATGTTGAGAGTAAACCTGGAGGTATGGGTTCTTCAGAAGTTCTGTCTCCTGATCCTTGAGCAAGTGAACTAATTGATTCTGATGATGCTGAAAGTACTGGGGTAAAAGATGGAATAGGTTCAGGAGTTGGGGTACGTGAAAGTTCTGGTGTAGGATTTGAGTCCATCTCCCATGGTGACATTGGGTCCTCCTGACTGACCGGGATGATCTCACGAACTAAAGTTTTAGCAATAGTGCTAAGTAGAGTCGGACCACGAGATGAATTTACATTGGCCTCACTTGAGGATGGGGCAGTGGACGTGCCCAGTTCACTGTTTTTCAGACTTTCTTTGGCTGTATCATTTTGTGTTGAACTATCTTTATCCATAGATGTGTTTAATATAGGATCTTTAAGTTCTGCTGAATTACTATCATCTAAGCCAGGCTCTGTCTTGATTTCGACCTTGATAGGCACAACCACATCTGGCGGCGAACTGGAAGTTGATTGCTGGTTATCTTCCATTGGTTCTGATTTGATTTCTACTTTTGACGTGATATCATCACTGTCATGATTTTTAGAAATCTCTTCCAGCTGCGAGTCCAGTGGGTTCTTTGAGGGAACTGTCACAGGTGTAGGTGTCTGTAAGAGGAGTGAGATTGAAAACATTAACAAATATTTACTCAACTAACTATATATCTGTAACACATATAAAAATTACTGGATTATAATTGAATATTTTCATTACATACAAAAATTGCTCACTGAATATTTTCACTGCACACAAAGATTATTGGTCTATACTAGAGAATATTTTCACTGCACACAAAGATTACTAAACCAGTGGTCGGCAACCTATGGCACGCATGCCACAATTGGCACGCCAAGCAATTTCGAATGAAATGCAGACTCTTCACGTCAGGGGAACAGTCTATATGCGAAATCTCAGACACTTGTATAAAATGATATGTGATGTTGACACTCTGAATAATTTGAAACCTTAAGTTGGCACACAGTTAGCAAAAGGCTGCCGACCCCTGTACTAGACTATACTAGAATATTTTCACTGCACACAAAGATTACTGGGTTATAATTGAATATTTTCAGAGACAAGATAACAGCTAAAGCACAATCTATCTGCATGATGTCATCTCTTCCATAATCACATATTACATATTGTATGAAATAATATATCTCTTATCATCATGTGACAAATTCTTTCCAGAACGTGGTTTTCCATATGGATTCTCTGAACACTGTGATTCTGTGTGCTTTTACCTGCCGCAGCTAGAGACATGTTTAAGCAATTTGATATATCACTGCACCATCACCATATTGGGCACACTCTTCCCCTGTTGCAGTAAACTCTGCCTTCAACTATTAATCTTTCCATGCATTTATACCTCTTTATATGACCAAAAAAACACAGCTTTCTTGTTAAGATATTAAGAAGCCAGCCCCCTTCGACATGATTGATCTTAACACTTCTTGATTTGTCTTTTTTGCTGTCTATTGTAAAAGCAAAATTCTTCTGTAGCATCTCATTTCCAAAGCAGAGATTCTCTTTTCACTGTGCTCAGAATATCCAAAATAGAATTACTAGGCACATTGATCCTGTAGTTTACCATTGCTTTCAGGATGAAATCAATTTTCTTGTAGTTTGCCATTGCTTTCAGGATGAAATCCATTTATCGAATATCACACGGAGAAAACACATTGATTTTCTACGCCACTTTTTAGCTAAAGTTATCTCTATTATAAATATAGTTTACCTCCTGGGTATCCTCGTAACAAACTGGATGATAGGTCTGTGGAGAGAAAAAACATTTTTCATATAGATTATTCACTACTGGACTACTGGCTATTAACAGTAAAAAAAAGTAATGTCAAGATATAGTATCATCAGAATATATCTTAGCAATGAGTTATAGTGTCTTTGTGGTAAAGCGATTAGTTCACCTGAATTTGTTTTGAGATTCAAAGCGAAGTGAGGTCAGCAGTACAAGTTGAGTTGACCATGTTACTAGAAATTCAACAATAGTTGAAAAGCAATGTCTTATATAGAATTTGCTTAAATTATTATTTATCTATTTATTTATGAATTTTACCAGTGAATGGTGCCAGTGTGATTGAGGATATGTTTAATATTTGGACTGTTATCCTAAAAATAAAACCTGACAAAATGTGTGTACATGGGTTTCTGAAGTGCTAAGTGTTGTGTTGTGCTTAGTGGTGTGAATACTCATAAAAAGGCAATTTTACTTTTAATATGTATTTGTCATTGTTTTCAGTGTCAGTTCTGCTACTAGTTGTAAACAATTCATTCGTCTGTCTCTTTCTATTCGAAGAACTATATTTGTTTTGCTTACTGCCTCAACTTATTGCCAGTTTCTATGTGTCAGGCTCTGTGGCGGTAAGGTACAGAGCGTGTCTGTGAATACCAAGGCAGTGTTTTGAATCGCACTGAAGGAAATTGTGCATTAGCACCATTCATAAAGCAATGACAAACTACTGCACATATTTATATTGCATATAAAATTAATACAGCACTAATATGCTAGGTTGATGGCTACATCTTGAATATGATATACTAACAATAATTTTTGTTTTAAATTGAGTGTTATGAATATTCATTTTATTTCTAGTGCCTCAATTTATTAAATGTACGAGGCGTGTTCAAATGAAAACGGGACTTGTGGATTTATTTAAAAAGTATCATACGCAATTTAATATTTTCAACGGAATTGAACAAAGCAACCACTTGTGAATAAGAATGCACCTGGGTTCATCAGAAAAAATCTCCGTATGCATTTAGGCAAGCATCCCACTGTTTAGGTAGACGTCGAATGCCGTCCGAGAAAAAGTTGCGTGGCTGTTCTCTGAACCATGTGGTCACCGCTGTCTTCACGTCTGCGTCGCTGTTGAATCGCTGTCCCTTTAGTGCTTTCTTCAACGGTCCGAACAAATGGAAATCACACGGGGATAAATCGGGACTATAGGCTGGGTGATGAAGAACTTCCCAATTCTTCTTTGCCAATGTTTCCTGCACAATTTTTGCGACGTGCGGACGAGCGTTGTTGTGGAGAAGAATCACACCTTGAGAAAGTCTGCCTGGTCGCTTAGCCTTGATGGCCTTATGCAGCTTGTCTAAAGTGTCTTTATAATGGGCGGCATTGATGTTGACACCAGGTTCCTTAAAATCAGTCAACAAAAGCCCTTCATGGTCAAAAAATGCAGTCACCATAACCTTCCCAGCAGAAACCTGTGTCTTGAATTTTTTGGGTTTTGGTGAACCTGGATGTTTCCATTGCATGCTGTCAATTTTGCTGCTCGGTTCATAGTGGTGGCACCACGATTCATCACCTGCCACAATGCTCAACAGAAATGCATCACCCTCTGCCCTGTAACGCATCAGGTGGTTCAAACTCCACCCCATTCGTTCTTCCTTATGGTGGTCAGTCAACATCCGTGGGACCCACTGTGAACACACCTTCCGATAGTTCAATTTCTTCCGAACAACCATGTGGGCTGTCCCAATTGACATATGGAATTCTTCTGCAAGCGAACGAATGCTCCGACGACGGTCAGTCAGTACTGCTTTATCAAGCACGGCTACGGCTTCTTCTGTTGCAACAATATGCGCCTGACCTGGCCGTGCAAGATCTGCCGTTAACTCACGTCCGTCTTTAAACATACGCACCCACTCCATCACTCTGGTCCTCGACAAACATTTGTCACCATATGCTGCCTTCATTCTCCGATGAATGTCTACTGCTTGACATCCTTCAAATGAAAGAAACTGGATCACAGCACGCTGATTCACTTTGGACGGGTTCGGAATCACACCCGCCATATTGTTAACAGTCTTCTGCAGCACATATGCATGCTGGGAAGATGAACACGTGACCGTATGTAAATTATTGGATACTCATTACTAGTGCAAAATGTCATCAATATCAGTGCGCTCTATCACGCGTGGTGTAACAAGTCCCGTTTTCATTTGAACACGCCTCGTAGTTATTTATATTTAATTAATATTGATGTAGTTAATCATGGTGTTTCTTGAATAATTGGCATTGTACAATTTGTGCTCTAAACAAAACAAAAAATTCCACTGAACAATATTATATATCATCTGTACTTTACTAACTTATTCTATGGAGACGAGCTCTATGGCTGAGAGATAGTAAGAGAATCTCAGATGACTAAAGTAATGAGTTAAAACTCAGCTGCCAACAGTTGAGGAGACTGTCAGAAAGTTATAACAACATAATTGACATAAATATTGCCTTAAAAATGTAATGATCACTACAACCAGACTAGCACACACTTTTTAAGTACAATTTATATAGAACTTGGAGCAAATACACATATTTCTGGAGTATTTTGATTTCAAATACTGAATGATTCTTCTGGAAATTGACAGTTATGGTATGACATATAACAATGTAATCCTAAACAGCAGCACAGATATGTTTTCAATCAGAGCAGAGAAGTGTCATCAATGGCAGTGACACATCCAACAGGCAGTAACTAAGTATTAAAAATCATCATTAAGTGACATATTCTTTCCAGAACGTAGTCTTGAATTCCTCACGGTCCTGAGCAAGTTGTCCTGCATCTTTCAGTGACATGTACAGGCATTCTTGACTGTCTTTTGTCCAATGGCCTCTGTCCCTGTTGCCTTCTATCATCCCCTCCAGTAACACTCTCTCCATGCCGTCGTGTCTCTTAATATGACCGGGAAAAAAACAGCTTTTTCTTTAATATGGTGTTCAGAAGCCAGCCTTCCGGGATGTTAATTGTTTGTAACACCTCCTGGTTTGTTTTCTTCGCTGTCCATGGTATTCTCATCTATAAGACTTTAATTCATTAAGTATAATTCATAAAGTATTAGAAATGGTGTCACTAAATCACACAATCATGAGGAACTCATGGATACATCTAAATATGTATCAGAAAAAAAGAGTTTCAGAAAAGTCACTGAACATGACAGACATGCAAAGGCAAGCACAAATTAAGAAATATAAGATGTGCATAGCATTGTTGTGGAACCAGCAGGATGAGACAAAGACTGGGAAAAAAAGGAGAAGAATTTGTTAGTTATGGAAGATATAGAAAGAATTAGAGAAGATCACTCAGGCCACTGCAGACTGTTGGGTCACCTTTACCGATTAAGGATCTCATACACAAATGAATGTCCATGTGGATCCAGAACCCAGACCCCGGAACACATACTTCAGGACTGCCCAACATACAAAGAGCAGAGACAGCAGACCTGGCGAAGACAGTGGACTTCGTCTTGATGACAGGCCTGACGGTATAGCATGACCACAGATGCTGAATGCAGAAGAAGAAGAGAAGATCCCTACCACTGACCTGAACGGAAAAAAGGTTTGGTCAACATCTGTGCACCATGGAGTTCATAAGTGAATACATGGATGGGTGGATGGACAGACAGAAATATAGATAGATACAGACATACCACATAGTACAAAATAAAGAAGGACACACACACACAAATACCTTTCCATCAACTTTAATAGTATTCTTCAAGATCCATTCCTCTGTGTCTTCATTCCACATTTGGTCAAACGGATCTCCACAAGTAGCACACACCTACAAATATATTAATATGACTAGTTCAGGCCAAGATATAACTACAATCTATGTCCCTTTAGCGTCAAATAAAGTTCATATGCCAGAAACCAGAGCTCTCCAGTTCAAGCTATGTGTTGCTAATGTATGTAATTCTTGTATGTTGTCGAGAACCAGTCATACCCTCTTTGATAGTTGTTTTGCAAAGAGTCTCTCCTGGTCTTCCTCTTTTTCTTTTGCCATTTGGTACCCATTTTAATATAACTACAATGCATGTGTACAAACATATACAGTTTAACATATAGTGTTTTTGTAATAAGCAATATAATATCTGCCATATTAAACACTTAACCCCTCAGGGTTGTACGGGTGCCATTCTGGAAACAACACAAAAATCCCAACATGCCTCTTTATTCTCAGTTCCTTGTTTGAGTGTGGAGAATCTCAATTCTGCCCAGTCTTTAATATTATTAATCCATATTTTCTTTTGTCTTCTTCCTCTCTTAACTGATAGTTAAGAGAGGAATAGTTTTAGAAAAGGAATCATCTCATCACATGACATAAAAACACACAAGTTTGTGATGTTTCATCACTGCCAGAACATGTTTTTATTAAAATACTGCAAGAGTATTTTTTTTTTATATTACTCGTATATATATATATATATATATATATATATGAGAATAAAGGTCTCTATGTACTGAATAACCGCAGCAGCCCTACAATCGTTCATGGTTCTGGAATGTGCTGCTGTTGCCACCATCACTACTAAGAAGCAGAAACAGTGAATAAGAGTTTACAAAGACAGACACATATGTACATGGTCTATGGAAGAAGTAAAACCATACTGGGAAAACACATGTGCACCATTAACAATTTTTAACTTACATCCTCGCCTTCCACCCCTGTAGCAACTGGATTCTTAATGACCTCTTTTCCTTCAAGTGCACGGACAGATATAACCGGAGTTGTAGCTGTGGTATTATCTTCACCTAATCGTAACTGTTCAAATATCTCACTGCGAGCTGAAAAGAAAAAGAATTTTAAGGTGATGAAGGATAAATATAGTTTATGTTATGAAGTCAGTTGTACAAGACTGAAAAGCACATGTATTGCAGCCATGGTCAATCAATTTCATTTTTGTGAAATATATTGTTAACTGACAGGAGTTTGCAGACCTCAGAAGAGAGTTTTAGCACTTCGCTAACCAGCAATCCAGAGCGTACTTGTCCGCCATTACCGAGGGTGCACGCAAAATGTTGTCTTTAAAGACATCGCCGTATTTTAAAATTCGCATAAAATCTATCTAGCGCAAGAAAACCTTGAAACTTTCTATGTGTTGTAACGACTGTTTGCCCTTTCTGAATTAATTTGATAGCTCTAAGAGTTATTTCAAGTGCAAAATGATACTTATCATAATGATAGGCCTAGATTTACAGTAATTTCTATATATCATACAATATTTCCTTCGAAATCTCTTATATTTCGTGATAAAAACTCACTTACTAGGTCTATATCGTTATTCCCGACGTGCCGCCATTTTTACAGAACATAATTTCCCGGAAACACTATTTTTAGCACAATATTGCAATGGGTATTCCCATTTTTCTGATCTATCATAGCACATTCGACTAGTGTCGAACTTGATCAGCAAGGTTCTATAACGGAAATTCGACTGGCATCAAAATTGGTCAGCATAGTGTTAAGCTCAATATCCTTTACAGTAAAAAAAATCCTCTCATAGTCAAAAACACGTTAATGAGGCTACAAATTTTTTTGCAATTGATGATTGTTGGTACTGCTATGTTTTTCTTTGTTCATTCTCAAACTCCTGTAGATTATCAGGATGTAATCCAGAGAATGGAATGTGTTGTGTCACGGTTTACAGCTTGGATGCGATATATGCACTTTCTGACCTGACACATGAGAATTCAGCATATGATTGTTGTTTGATCTGAAAGAAATCGTTGATTATATTTTATTGGGTAATCTAGCAAGACATTTCTCTGTCAGAGACAGGTTCCATGTTGCACAGCTGTGACAGTTTAGTTATTGCGTAGTATTTAGTGTATTTACTTGTCTAATTGCATATTCTATTATATAATTTCAGTGTACACACAACACTGTACAGTGAAATCTCGTTATAACAACTTGGTCTCAACCAACAAAATATGTATGTAATAACAGAAATTCATTATATAAGTATAAATAATATAGAATAAATATAATTAGGGATTTTGAAGTGTGGTTATATCAGGAAATTTTAAATAAAAGAATGCACTATAGAGGGATTCTACTGTATCATATAGGACCATTTTTTTCAACTTCCAATAAGTCTCAACTCTCACCCATATGTTGTCAAGGTTGAAATGGGGAGCAAAGTATTGCAGCACTGCTTATCTTCCAAATATGCCATAAGAGGTGACTAAGGAGACTTTTAGGCGGAGTTGTTTGTCCCATCCCATATATGGTCAGTGCTCCAGAAGTCATGCTGAAATCAGATATGTTAGGCCAAAAGTCGCCAAAAGTTACAGCTAAGCTGTAAACCATGGCATAAAACATGTTCTTTGGACTACATGTTGCTAATCTGCAGGAGTTTGTGCATGAATGCAGAAGAAGTCTGTAATAAGGCTTTATATGGCTGGAAGACATGGAACACAACAAACAAACAAAACAACAACAAAAAGAGTTTGAGAACAAAATACTAAGGAATGATCAGATATATCAATCAAAGATGAACATTAAAACAAATGATGTATAACAGCAAGACATTTAACCTTTATAGAAACTATCATCTGTTAGGGCCATATTGAAAGCAACTGATGGTCGAGATGTGTAGAAAGAATGGAGGACACCTGAATGATAAAACAGGTTTATCCACATAAAGTACAAAGACCATGAGATAGACCAAGAAGATAATGGATGGACAACCTACCAGTACTAGGAGAATAAAGACACAAAATATGGAGAGCAATTATCTTCGCAGCAATAAGTCTTCATTAGCTTCCAACACTAAGATGATGAAACATTTGTCTCACCAGATTTTTTTAAAAGTTAATGCAAGCACATTTTTTTTAAGATAAACACTATCAACATTATTGTGTCATTCTCAGTTTATGATTTGTAAGGTATAGGCCAAATGGTTTTGATCATGATTGGATGGAGTCAATGGTGACTTCTGTGTGTGAGAGTGAGTGAAAATATGAGATAGTGAAAGTGTGTTTATTTGTGAGGTGGGTGAGCTAAAAAAAAAAACTTACATTTTTCAACAGTATCTTCCAACTCCTCATATTGAATCCAATCCTGTGATAGAAGACAAACTAGTGAGACATTGTTTCAAGAGAGACCAATTTCAAGCTTCAATAACTGTCAAACAATTTTTTAAATTATGGTTCTGAAACACAGGGTGATTTATATGGGACTGAACACCGTGTAATATATGACAACTAGGTTTACAAGCACTATAAAATTAATTAAATTGATATGAAGAAGGTTGATCTTGCCCCTCGCCTCAAAAGCCCTGGCTAAGTTACACACAGGGTGTTTACAAGCATGATGATCGATACTAAGGTTGCTGTGTATAAAACCTGCTTGCTGAGTACTGCATGCAAGTGAATCATAGGCTGTAACTTCAAAGTAGAAATCAAATGAAAGAAAGCATTTTACATGCATTGCTTGGGACTCATTCATGAAATTTCCTGGAATGATATGGTAACGAGGAGGTACTGGACCATGAAGGAATTCTCAGTTTGATTACCTTCTCTGACAACCACATAAGATGCTCAGGATAGGAGACTCCCAAAAAATATTGTGAAGGAATGCTCCCCCTACGCTGTGCGACTTGCAACTCGTCACAAAATGCTGCATATTGAATTTAAAACTGCATACAAAGTCATGGGACTGCAGACGTAAGTTCTCTATAATTATTTGCTGAATGTTTTGAAGTTGTCCAAACTGAGTCTGATTCACGAGCACAAGAAAAACTGACTAGATTGTGCATAGAGAATTAACCTATGACAACAGAACTAAAGAACGACCCTTTCTTCATTATAAAGACATCAGCAAAAGTGATCTAATAGCATTAGACATGAATATAGCAGACTGGACTCTGGGAACTTGTCTTTGTTCCTCAAGTACTAGATCTTTTATTTTAGCGTATGTTTTCAAACTCCCACTGGATCTTTCTTGTAGTAGGACAATGGTCCTAGTAAATTACAAGAAGGATATGGACCAAAAAAATAATGATGCATCATCATTTTGTTTTGTCAATGGCCCGACACAACTGACTTCAGCTGTAGTTCCTGATAAAATGGGAGAACATGTAAACAAACCAAGTGTCACTTACTGGAATTGAATAGAACCATTTCCTGTTTTTAGCTACTTTCACCATTTCCTGTTCCAATTTATTCTGTCTAAAATGCCAGTCTAAATGAGCACGATATTTTTCATGATCGCTCATTGTGAACCTTGCTGCACAGGTGTGACACTGGATGCCTTCATGAAGCTGCTCTATAACACTCTTGTATGTCCTGAAATCAAATTAATGTACAGGAGGTATATTCTCTAGAAAAGAGTTTAAATGATACTTTGCAGATACACATTACAGTTTAACCTTTACGACTCTGCGGTCACAATATTGCGCGTATGAGCACGGCTCCATTGTGCCTGCTGGCGCAATCCCGCTACATACGACATCGCCCGATTCCCGAGTACAGAACTTCACGAAGTAATGGTCCCGTGACGTATAAAACCAGCCAAACGAAGCTAGGAATACGTCACAGTTTAAAGGTCAAATTCCTTTACTCATTACGATTGCAAGAAGAGATTAATACCGGCTGGTTTTGTCAACGAATTTCTAGAGCGACGTTGGCCATTTTGTAGCCATATTTTACTATCAAATTGAGTACCACGCGGCATGGCTAAGTGATCGTGACATGTTTTAATTGTTATTTTTTGTGTTTAATATGTTGTTACTTGATAAGAATCCGTGTGTATTCATTCAAAACACAAAAATAATATGTATCAGGGGTGCCACATGTGTGCATGGACAATAATTACGTTGTGTGTCTGCATAGACCTAGTGTTTACCGGACGGACATTATATGCAATTTCTTCGCTTTTTATTAGTTTTTTTTAGTTCATATTATATTAGTTTGGATATAAAACATCACATATACAATAAGTATAGGTATTTATGAGGATTTTATCAATGTTGCCACACATTGCTCATGTATTAGGGTCGTCAAGAAGATATATTTGCGATTTTGAAAATGGCATTTTGCGATTTTTTCCTGAATTTTCAGCTTCACAACTTGCTCACAACTGTCATATCACACATACAACAACAACAAAAACATGACTATATTCACTATTCACTCCTTTATTTAGATGTACAAACATTATTTTGATATCTTTTAAAACAAAAAGCTATCGTGTTTTCAAAACACCCACCATCAATATATGGTCATATATAGAGATAGCATTTAAAAAAAGTAATAATGGAAGGCATGATTTTTTATAATAGGGAAGAGGACAGACCAATATTGACCAAGAGACAGACCAAGAGACATTGCAGAGTGTCTTCACATGTCCTTAGCTGCAGCATGTCAGCTCACACAGATTCATGAGAAGTTCAAGTCATCCGTAAAGAACATTATATTCTGGAAAAAGCATGTCAGCTGAATATAATAGTAAGAATAGCAATACTTACTGTTTCAACTTATCCATGTCGAAGTCCAGAAGATCTGGAATATTCTCTTGCTTCTGTGGATACATTACATAATAAAATCAATTAGCCTTGTGTGGACATGTTTTTTTAAACAATGGAACAATGGACAAAAAGATAACATTTGGTAAATAGAATTAAAAAACCCTAAATCTGGGTGGACAAAATCTGACATGCAAAGCCATTTTTAATTCCATCAGGATGATTTAAAATTATTTACTGTAGGAAGTGGCCAGAGCTCAGAAAATGTCCAATAACAAACTATCTTAAATAAACTGTAAAGTTTTATCAAAAGTGATGAGAAAATTATTTATGTCAAACCTTTCATGTTGCCAGTTAAACAGTGTTCATAACAAAATAAACTTCTAGAGTTGGTGACAGGCAGCAACTTTTGATATTCGACATTAGAAAAGACAAACTCTTTGACTTTAAATGCAGTAAGTCTTTTGATGTTAAAAAAAAGCATTTGCTGCATGACTGACAGTTTAGAGTGTTCATCTCGCATCAATGAGGTCCCGGGTTCAATGCTCATCCTGTACATGACATGGCAACAGCAAGAACATGCGGCCTTAATCACACCTTTACAAGTACCCAAGGTTTTTTTTAAATTATTTGGTGCTTAGCAACAAAACTGTATGATCTTTTAGAACTTCAAAGGAGTAAAAAATATACTTTTCATATTTTAACTGTACCGTGGCAAACAACCTGAACAGCTCACATGTCATAAAGACAATAGTATCTGGTATGCTATATTGCATCTATGGAGGATATATTATCCTGCACGTGTGTGTGTGGTGGGGGGGGGGGTGTTTAATTGTAGACACGTTAGCTTCAAGGGCATCCATACCAGTTTAATCTAATATGGACAAGGACATATTCTAATCATTACAAGAGCAATTTCTAAATAAGGACACAAGACTTAAAGAAGATACATTATTGCTACTCAAAGAACTTGTAAGTGCCCCTTGTGTGAGAAGAACAGGACACTTCAGAATTGCACATAACTAGTGAACTAGTATGCATACTCTTCATATTATACTGGGAAAGACTAAACACATATGGATTTGTCTAAAGCAGTGGTTCTCAACAGGGGATCACGACGATTTCCAGGGAACCACAGAGAAAAATCATAGAAAGTGACTTCAAACAATATTTAATAAGATATATATAGTGGATTCTCCTTCAAGCATAATCCTTTATAACAAATTTTCCTATATGACAACAATTTTTAAAATCCCCAATTATATTTATTCCTTAATGGTTGTACTGTATATAGTGAATTTCTGTTATTACATATATATTTTGTAGGTCCTGACCAAGTTGTTATAATGGGATTCCACTGTACTAATAAGTCCTGAATTAATTCAACAAGCATTTTTATGGCTTTAGAGAGATCATGTAAGAAAAATTCCAAAAAGTGGGTCATGGGTCAAAAACAGATTGAGAAACACTAGTCTAAAGTGTGTCAACATTGACTCAGGAAACTAAATTAAATCTATTAGACATTTTTCATCCCATGTCTGACAGTTTTCACCAAGCAAACATAAGAGTACACATATACACACATGGTCAACATTTTATGAGAGTTACCAACCTTTTGTGATACTTGTACTACTTCTTTGTCTACAGCCTGCACTGGTTCTGTTTGTGGAATTGGTACATTTTCTGGTGGAGGAGCTTCAGTCTTAGATGGCTCTTTAATGAGTCCTACTTTCAAAAGTTTGCTCAGCAAATTGTTGATATCTATTGAAGGGGTTTCAGTAGGTACAGAAGACTCTGTTGTGACAGGAGGATTGCTGGTTGATGTGCTCATTACTGGTATGTTCATTACAGGAGCTGGATGTACAATTCCTTGTGAACCTGAGACAATCAAGATGTATTGTTTTTATTTTTTTTTAAATTAGACCTTGCAGGGAAATCTAAACCAGATTCACTGGTAACTGCAATAATTAATTTTATTAAAGACAATTTACCAGTTATCACACGGAGAATCTTCTTCCTCTGCGTTCGTTCTCAAACTCCTGCAGATTAGCAGGGTGTAGTCCAGAGAAGGGAATGCATTGTGTCATGGTTTACATCATTGCTGCGATATCTGTGCCTTTCGGTCTGACACGTCCAACTTCAGCATGACTTTGGGTCATGTTGCAATCCATCATTTTTCCTATTGTCATTACTATTAAAAAATGGGCAGGCAGTGCAGTGCAGTGCAGTGCAAAAAAATGATGGAATGGAAAAGTTTATCTTGAAATATAGCAGTTGCTTTGTGATAACACCACAGTAGATGATGTCATCCCATAACCTCCTTAGTCACCTCTTATGACATGCATGGAAGGTAAATAGTGTTGCTATTCTTTATCTCATGGAGATTGATAGGATTTGAATCACAGGCCATAATTATGACATTAAATTGAAAACATAATTCATTTACAATGTGTATTATGTGTGGCACAGCACATATTTCCAAAAATCTATTTACAGTATATAAGCGCTGTATGTTACTTGTCTACAACAGAGGTATGTAGTTAACAATCAACTCTGAAATTAAAAATGGACAAAAGCTACCGAGTATCTGTTACAAGATGTTGAGTGTTATAATGGTGATGACACATTAGGTTGCATCTGTAGGTCTCACCAATGGCCCACTAGACAAACCACCAATGCAACAGAAAACATTAGTAGATGACAAGCCGTTATATTGAGCCTCTCCAATGGAAGGTTTGTAGTGTGTAATTTTTAGTTATAGACGCCCTCTGGGAGTAGAAGGCTCCTTCACTATGCATTGCACTAAGCCGAAAGCTGAAGTCTCCTGGGTATGAAAGAAAGCTCAGAAAAACCATGCCATTGCACATAGGAAGTAAGAGCTAATTGCTCGCAATTCCTGGGGTTCTCAAACAAACTATAATGTCGATAACAACGGACATGCTTCTTACCTGTGAATCCTGGCATCGAAAGAAGTGTAGATGTGGACTGGGCAATGGTTGGTACTGGAATCATAGGACCAGTTGGTCTTGGTGGCATGATGAATGGTTTCTGTGAAATATAAAGATGAGTTCTTACCATATCTGCTACTGCACCCAATTCAGTATAATTATTTAGATTTGTGATTCTCAATGCCCCACTGATAATATCAAGATATACATTGGCAAATCATAAAAAGCCTTGCCTATCTGTAAAGAAAGTTATTGACCTTTTTTTAGGCACCAAGGGCAGAGAAACTCATAATGCACAAAATAGGGACACTATCTTCTTTCCAGGCATGTCATAAGAGGCAACTAAGGAAAGTTGGGGAATAAGCTGACAACCTGTCACGAGCACACACACAAAAAATAGTCCACATCATCTCATTTTCTTACTTTTGTCTTTTCCTTTAGCAAATAATCATGTTATGACGAAGAGGAGATTGCACCTTTGCCCTTTTGTGGTAGGCTCCTAGATAGATAAAGGGGAATGCTAGATGTGCTACACCGCAAATGAGTAAAAATATGACCGAAGAATGCTTTAGTTCATACAGAGGAATGTCATTTGCTCCTGGAAAGATGTGATAATCCTTGGATTCTAGAATACTGGATGCTTCATTTCAGGGTCTATATGTGCAACTTCTTCTGCATTCATTCTCAAACTCCTGAAGATTAGCAGGATGTAGTCCAGAGAATGGAATGCTTTGTGTTTTGGTTTACAGCATTGCTGCGATATCTGCACACTTCTGCCTGACACATCCAACTTCAGCATGGCATTGGGTCACTGACTCTATATGGGATGTGACAGCCAACTCCATCCCATAACCTCCTTAGTCGCCTCTTACGACATGCATGGAAGGTAAACAGTGTTGCTATTCGTTGCTCCTCTCTCAACCCCCAGCAACAGAGGGCGCACATGTATCCATAAACCCACTTACACAACCAAGTCTTTAAGGCAACCTATTATGAGTCCGTGTCGATTCAGTTACACAATTGAGAAGAACCTCAAATCTCAGAATAAAATTATAAAATGCAACAGGAAACTTGTTTGAATTAGAGAATACATGAAAATCACAAGAAATTAAAACAAATGAAAAGCTAAGAATATTTAACTCAAATGTTAAATTGGCAGTTTTAAACAAGGATCTTAATCTTAAACAAGGAGAACAACAAAAGGGACAACTCAAAAACTTTTATAAATGGAGGCCAATATAGAATAGAAGGTTTGAAAGTTTTATAAAATCGACAATGCGGAACTCATGCAAAGAACCAAACAAACACCAGTAGAGAAAGAACTGTAACTGGAGCTGGTAGGAAATACGACAAAGAAGATCAACAGAAAGATCTGTAAGGTAGGTATTGTTCTGGAATCCTAAAACAATTAGATACATATACAAAGAGGATTGGTAGAAAATGGATAAAAACTGAAAACAATAGCTGAGACAAGATGATAGAGGTTTATTGAGGAATCATGCTTTATAGGGAACTGTAAGGTGAATAGATAGATAAATACCTGATGACCCAAGAATGAACCCTGCATGCCTGTAGCCATAACTGTTCCATGATCATCATCTGTAGGATGTTGAAGTCGTTGCATTGACTGCTGATGTTGATGATGTTGTTGCTGATGATGTTGCTGATGGTGTTGCTGCTGCTGTTGCTGAATTGAGCTCAGCTGTGATAGAGCTCTAAGACCTGCAGTTATGTCAGGTAGATTTGGAATTGCCGAGTTCATCATGCTGGATGCAACTTCTGTAAAATAGCCACAAACAAAACTCATGAAAACACACATATCTTACAAATATACTCATAACTAGAATTATACAGAGAACACACCGCAATATCAGAGCACAATTTGAAGATGTTTGGTGGCTGTCTATGGTCACTTTGATAGTAACCTAATGATAGCACTAATGGCTGTGGTCAGAATTCAGATGGATAACTTCTGTGTTCAAGATTCTTTTGGTCTTGCTAAATCTTCAGACCTGTCGCCACGACGAGCCCCCAGTCATTTCCAGGTCAGAGCAGCTGCTCCAAATTTCCATGTCATGCCTCGCAGTTCTCTGTATTCTAAAAGTCTTGGAGTATGTGTTCAGGGGTCAGTATACCTGTTCCGCATGGACATTTATATGTGTAGTCACCATGATTCGGTACAGGTGTAGTGTCTGTAGCCTGCAGTGGCCAGTTCTAAGTTGAGAGATGATGGTCTGTTGTTTTCTATGAAGTTGTGTATGGGGTCTGGTCAATATCCATATCTTTATTCCACTGTGATGTATAATGGTTGCGGATTAGTGTTTTTGCCTCGCTGTATGGCAGAGGATAGCTGAATTGTTCCATTTTACCTCCTGTTTTTGCCAGGCATCGGCACTCTCATTTCCAGTGATACCACTGGGTAGCCATTGAAGAGTGATGTTTGAGCTCTTTTTATGTTTGCCAGTTCTAGTCTAATTTTGTGTATTGTGTTTTTATTTTTGTTGCTTTGTAGTGATTCAAATAAGGATCTGCAGTCCGTGAATATTACTATATTGGATAGTGTTAAATGATCTGTGGAAGCGATTAACTCTCAATGTTTGTATTAGTGCCTTAGCTTCTGCTATGAAGTTTGAGCATGTCTTTCCTGTTGGGAATGCTTTATTGAGGCTCTTTCCATTGTTATATCTTATAAAGACGTCTCCTCCTCCAGGTGTTAGGTGTTCTCCATCAGGTGATCTCTGTTGATAATCCCAGAGATGGGTAACCAAAATGGTTAGCCTGTTGTAAGAGCAACTCCGATAAGCAGGTTGTGATGCAAAGGCTGACCTACTATCAATATGGTTACAGACATCCACCAGTCAATCACCCCAGAACAGGACACAACAGATTAAACAGCCACTTAAATATTATGTCTTATAGAATAAGACTGGTCCCATCACCTCTGTGCCCTTGTGGGCAGGTAGCACAGACCGCTGAACATATCCTGCAAGACTGCAATACACTAAACCAGTTAAGGGAAGAACACTGGCCTACAGAGATGGTTATCCACAGAAAGATGTATGGGAGCACTGAGAAGCTTTCAAATACAGCAACATTTATTAAGAAAACCAGACTTGCTGTGTAGACATGTCAAATTGCGAACGAGAAGAAGATCCACCAGTCAGTGGAAATGATATCACACTGAACATGTTTGAAAACAAACACTAACTACACTTAAGTTAGAAAACAACAATTCATGTTAGTTACTTATGAGATGGCTTAAAAAATGGTCACAATCCTTTGATGATACTACTTCTTCAGCGTTCATTCTCAAACTCCCGCTGGATCTCCTTTGTAGTAGATCCATTATCCTACTAGATTTTCAGCAGGATGTAGTCCAGAGAATAGAAATGAGTTGTGTCGCCGGTTTATTTGCACCAGTGGCCCAACACATCCGTCTTCAGCAGTTTGGTGGTACTGACCCCTACCAGGCATGTGCACAGATAGCGGATAGTGGAAGACCTATAGAGATCAGTTATGATATAAGACATAATTTCTCTGGATGAATAAGCAGTCGCAGACCACACCGATGTTGTGGCCTACCAATGCAGGACAAGATATTAGACTGCCAATGATATTACCCCATTAAAATACCCCAAGTGTCCAGCAACAAGCATCATCAAGTGAGTATGAGCTAACATACACTCATGTTTCTTCCATGGGGTTACTGACACTGGTTGATACAGTAGGGAGAAACATGGATGGTGGAACAACAGAAAGGAATACAATCCTAAACCAACCACCATCCTCGCCTCGTACGACATGCGTGGTAGGTAACAGTGTTGCCTTTTCATAACCAATGTAACACAACAAAAGAATGGTTCTGCTGTTAAATTTACTTACGATTGAGCAGTCCCTGCGCAATTAGATTGACAGGCTGGGGCTGGTGCAGCATTCTTGGATTATTCTGGAGTGCCTGGGTAAGACCTGAAAAACCAATTAAACCTGAACGTTGGAGACCTAACATTGGGTTCATGCCAAGCCGTGGGTTTGGTTGAAGAAGCATAGGTGCCTGACCTGACTGTGACATTATAGATGGATTCTGCTGAGGTATCAGTAATTGAGACGGTGGCTGGTTAAATCTGATATTTTCTGAATTTAGAGGTACAATAGGTCTTAAAATGCCTTCAGAAGCAGTCGTGATGTTAGGTCTTGCATTTACAGAAGCAGGCTGGATTCCTGGATGATTTACGTCAGAACCTAGCTGTGTCATAACATTGACTCCTTCTGAAACACCTTGTTCCTGTTGGTGCACACTATCAGGGATAGGTTTATTCTGCTGGTTTATTCCATCCATTCCTTGAGAACTACCATGCTCATGAAGGAAAGGCAAAGTCCCTGCTATATTTGATTCTGAAACCACAGGCATAGGCATGCGTGGTGGCTGACCTGGCTGAGAGGCAATTGCTGGAGTGGATGACATGAGGCGCGACACATCGAAGTCTGGCGGTAATTCATCAAGAATTTTTACTCGTGGCAAAGGTCCAGGAATACGGATTGAAAAATGACGATTACCAAGATGGATATCTTTAGGAATATTATCAAATTTCACTTCAAACCATTTCCCATCAATTATAATTTCATGTGCTGGGCCTCCAAATGCTATATAGGTAGGCCTGTGACCAATGCGAATTTTTTCAGCCCTATCAACTGGAATTGTGAATGGTTGTTCATTGATAAAAACAGTTCTGGGATCTCCATCAAAACGTATGCCATGTGGCTTGCCATCAATAATGACAAAGGGTATCCTACTATCAAGCTTGAGTTCGCAGGATCTATTATCAATGAGAATGCGTCGAGGAGGGGCTTGAAAAGCTATGTCATGATCAATACTAGCTATTCTTATTTTCCTTGGTGGTCCACCATATGGACCTTTCTCAAGTCTGTCCACAAGTATCATCATGTCTCTACCATCAATTTGGAAGCCTCTTCTAACTCCATCAACCATAACATTTCTTGGAGGGGCATCCATACGCATTTCATGCTGCTGCCCATCTAGCCAAATTGGTTTGGGAAGACCATGGTAATATAGTCTTACTGTTCTACCAACAGCAAACACTTCTTTAATGGGCTCACCAAGTTTGTACATTAGCTGCCCATCTACTCGAATACCCCTTTCTTTTAAGTCCACTGCTACATCCATAAATTTTCCATAAATACGCAGCTTTCGTGAAGTACCCATTCTTAATTCAAATGGCTTGCCATCAATAACAAGTTCTTCAGTTCCTTCGTTATCAAGAAGTCCTCTCATAGCAGACCATCTGGGATCATCCATGGGATCTGATATTTCTCTTGTCAGCTGAATGGAGCCTTGATTCATGGGTCCGCCTTGTGCTTGAGGAGGTCCCAGTGGTCTTAGACCAAGTGGCACTGGCATCCTTTGCTCTGGTCTCATCACAGGAGTAGGAATATTTTGAGATGGGTCACGAATATCTGGAACAGGTCCACGGATATCAGGAGCTGGTCGATGAATATCTGGAGTTGGTCGATGAATATCTGTAACTGGTCCCCTGATATCTGGAACAGGTCCACGTATATTTGGAACAGGTCCACGTATATCTGGAACTGGACCACGTATATCTGGAACAGGACCACGTATATCTGGAATGGGGCCATGTCTTGGTCCATGATTGATAAATGGTTCTCTAAGATGTGAAGCTGGTGCATTAAAAGGTCGGAGTGGTTCAACAACTTCTCCAGGTGCTCTGAAAGAAATATCAGATTGTAATGCATTGTGCCTCACATTGTGTACATCATCAAGTCTTTCATCTCTTACTGCAGAGCCCCTTGTATCATCATGTCTGTCCTCTCTTATGGCAGAGCCCATTACATCATCAATTCTATCTTCTCTTATGTCTGAGTCCCGAACACCATCAAGTCTGTCTTCTTTTGCTGCAGAGCCCCTTACACCATCAAGTCTATCATCTCTAACAGCCAGGCCTCTTACACCATCAAGTCTATCTTCCCTTATGTCTGAGTCCCTTACACCATCGAGTCTATCTTCCCGTATGTCTGAGTCCCTTACACCATCTAGCCTATCTTCCCGTATGTCCGAGTCCCTTACACCATCAAGTCTATCTTCTCTTATGTTTGAATCCCTTACACCATCAAGTCTATCATCCCTTGCAACAGAGCCCCTTACACCATCAAGTCTATCATCCCTTGCAGCAGATCCCCTTACACCATCAAGTCTATCATCCCTTACAGCAGATCCCCTTACACCATCAAGTCTATCATCCCTTGCAACAGAGCCCCTTACACCATCAAGCCTATCATCCCTTGCAACAGATCCCCTTACACCATCAAGCCTATCATCCCTTATGGATGAGCCCCTCACACCATCAAGCCTATCATCTCTTACAGCAGATCCCCTTACACCATCAAGCCTATCATCCCTTATGGATGAGCCCCTCACACCATCAAGCCTATCATCTCTTAAAACAGAGTCCAGTACATTATGCTGCATCGTTTCCCCCCGCAAAGGTTGTGCTCGAATATGCCGAGATCCATTAAACTCATCAAAAGAGCCTCTTGGGTTTTCACTCCCATAACCATGTCGTTGGTCATTTTCACTGCGCCGCAGTTGCCTTGCATCAAAGTCTTGCACTTGCATTTCATCAAAATGATCGATGTCTTGTACACGTCTAGCATCAAAATCATGATATCTAACTGGCATTCTATCGTCATGGTCTCTCGGGGGATGCTGGTTTGTTGAATCTAAATCTCGTGGTGACCTGCCCTCAAATTCATCCAGACGCTCTCTATGTCTTTCATAATCGATTCTATGGTCATGTCTAGGTCTTTGTCGGATCAAACGACGAGCGTCAAAGTCCTCATTCTGATTCATTTCATACCCTGGTCGGTAATTATCTCTTCTCTCTATATATCTTGGAGAATTACCACTAGGTTCTTCAGAAATATCCCCAGGGATTGGCTGTCCGGGCAAATGTGATCTTGATGAATGTCTTCCTTGAGAATCTGCATCATCCAAATAGCGAACTCTTCTATCTGTATCCTCAGGGTACGATGATCGGGTCTCTCTTATTCCTTTTAGACGTGGGTCTCTCAAATCTAACGTTCTTGCTGGCCGTTCTTCAAAACTGTGCCGCTTCTTCTGTATGTCATAAACTTGGCCAAGTTGGCGGACTATTTCTTGATGATCCCCATGACTTATGCGCCCTTCCTTTAATTCTTGTTCAGCTCGTTGCAGGATTTGCTCCTGATTTTCCACTGACAGATCCTGCAATTCACAATTAAGACAATTTTAATATGCAGCCATTACAATATTTTGAAACAACAATAACATCAGATGGAAAAGTTCTACTGGATGAAGAAACAGAATAGAACAGACAAAGACAGCATTTAAAAAATGAAGATGTTTGTTAGTTATCTGTAAATCCCTACCTCCTGTAGGGATGTGTTACATGTGTTAGATGATTATAGTCTGTGGAACAGAATGCATCTCAATTTCAGCAGCTTTTAACTTGACACATTATACTTCAGCATGACTTGTAGGTCAGTTAGACCTTCTATGGCAATGGTTCTCAACCTTCCTAATGCCGCGACCCTTTAATACAGACCACAAGGGGTTGCAACCCAGAAGTTGATAATCGCTGCTCTATGGGATAGAACAGACAACTCCATCAACCAAAACCTCCATCACCTCTTGCAACATGTACTTCAGGTAACAACATCCCAATTCTTAGCTCTTCTTCCAGAATGCGACAACATACAGGCGTGACATCCCAACCTACTCAGCTAATGTTAACTTGTATCTAACTACTGAAATCACAAGCCAGAAAAACTTCACTATTCTAATTTTAACAAACACCTGAAAATGCACATTAAAATAATCTAATAATCCAAAATAACCACTAAAATTTATATTATTAATTTTTTGAAATATCCCTAAAAGATCATTGCTTAGAATGTTACAAACCTTGGGAATGGGAACGGTCGGATCAAATGGAGGAAGTGGCAAGGACCTTTGTCTTGATGACGTAAGAGGTCTTAAATCGATATCATGAACATCAGTGGCCAATGACTGCATTTGGGCATCACGCATACGTTTACGCTCCATGTCCTGTGCAAAATCATCTGGGTGGCTTTCTTTGAATTGGCTCCATCTTCGCTGAGCTGGGCTCTTTATATTGAGTGCTGCAGAAGGAAGGTTTCGAATTGGTGCAGATGGTGCTGCTTGCGTAGGTGTAGTTAGCACTGGATGTCGATAATCGACATCTTCTTCTCCAAACAGTTTACTGAAATGAACAGTAAAGCATAGACATTAGAATGAAACCAAATTACCTGGAAGGAACAGACATGGATGTCAGATAAGAAGACAAAAAAACAAGAGGAAAACTTTACTGCATTAGAAAATATAAGGAAAAAAAATGAAATGACATCAAATACAAAACTAAGAATTTTCAATTCCTATGTTTAATTCTTTAGGTGCTGTACGGTTATCAAACACAAAGGACAACAAAAGGGGCTCAGGTGTAGATGATTGACTTCATTGTACTCGGGTTACCCCATATGTACTCCACAACTCTGAATTAAGCAGAACCCTGCATGTCAAGAGTACCTCTCATAGCACAAAGCTGTATCATCAAGTGATAATCCCCAGAGATCCCGAAAAAAAATCCACTTTATAAACAAGACATCATGAGCTAGAATCCGAAAGCTTGATTACAAAACAGATGGCGTAACCAATACACTCCACACAAAAAGAGACAACCAGAAAACTACAAACTTGTATAAATTAATACCTAACTGAAAAGAAGTTCTAACACAAAGAAGTTCTAATAACACTTCGTATGAAGAAAGATCTATTAAAGAAAATAATGATCAAGCACATAAAATATTTTAGACATATTAAAAGGCCTTGTTGAAGACCTTACTTGAGGGTAAAGTCAAGGGGAAGCGAGCAAAGGGTAGGCAGAGATACAAGTGAGAGAATAACATCGCGAGATGGACAGGTTAGTCTAGCAGAGCGCACCACCAAGACAAGAGACTGGAGGTCTGTTGCAGCCAATCTTCCTTGCAGACGGTACTCAATGATGAACTGAATAGTTTCAAATTGTATCCCAAATAAAACTCATGCTAAGAATTAAATAAACACCATTATAGATAGACATTTGAAAAAGCTCTGGAGCTGTATCGGGCTTAGTCTAAGATGACCATGAGAACGCATTGCAATATAGGTATTGGAATCCACAGGGAAAGGGGAAAACGAAGAAATACCTGGAGGAAAGAATTAGATACACATACAAAAAGGTTAGGCAAATCACAGAAAGAACTAGAAGCAACAGTTATGGATAGCACCTACAATGCGCAGGGATTGAATGTTGAAAGAAAGGAATTTAATATATCGGTGTTACCTTAGAACAGTGATTCCCAAACTGGAAGGGGGGTGTAAGATGATACAAATAACTTTTAAAACCATAGTTAATTTGACCATTTCCTTATGAAAATCTCATATTGACGAAAAGAGTGAAATATTATTTTCACTGCCAATCTGCATGTCCAGAAACCTGTAGTTTCCCCAAATTATGATATGGTTGATAAAGTTGGGGTCGGGGGCACAAGGCCATTAAAAATGTCTTGGAGGGATCATCTGGAAAAGTCTGAAAAACAACTGCAATAAAACTTGAATGCAGAAAAGCAAAATGTTAATTTTTTTCGTTGTAAAGATGACCATACAATATTTTCTGCAACAGCAATGCATGCTCTGATCTCATTCCTACTAAGGAATCAAAGCGGGAAGCAAAGAATAGCATCACTATGACCTGGAATGCAAGTCACAAGAGGCGACTAAGGAGGTTTGGGGATGGAATTGGCTGCCCCATCCTTTAGATCAGTGACCCAAAAGTAATGCTAGAGTTGGATGCGTTGTCAAAAGATGCAGATATCACACACAAGTTGTAATCCATGCCAGTAGGAGTAAACTCCTGCAGATTAGCAGGATGTACTCAAGAGAACATGTGTCATGTTTTAGTTTGGTTGCAATATCTGCAGCTTTATGCCTGACATCGGACTTCAGCTTGTATTTTTATACCGTTTCCTTAGAATTTCTCTGCCAAAGACGGATGTATGGGCTATTGGAGCAAATAATACGGTGACATAGCGCTTTTCCATTCTCTGGACTACATCCAGCTGGAAATCTTGTAGGAACATTGTCCTGCTACAAGAGACAACTCAGCAGGAGTTTGAGAATGAACGCTGAAGAAGGTTTCCGCCTTCCTGCAAGGTAGTGGTTATGTGCATGGAGAGGCCAGATCTCATCCACAAGTAGCAAGTATCATTTTATGCCCTGAAAGCACCCCATGTACTCACTTCACTGTTTCACTATGCAGGCATTATCTAGCGTATAAATTGTGCCAGAAAAACTATACGATATGACTGCTATAATGTGACCGTACGAGTGAACCAGAGATTCTACTACTCAAAAAATACAGAGTGATAAGCATCATCCTAATGAAAGAAAGCAGTACCTGATATCTTCTTGGTTTTCTGCACTCTTCGTGTCAAACTTCTTGGCTGTCAATTTTGGAATCTTGTAATGGCGAACATCCAGCCGAGGTTCAGAGTCAGGATATGGACGTTTCATTTTTGTTGCTTGAGAATCACTAGGGCGAGGTACAGTTTCTTCTGTGTGTGCCCCTTCTCGGCTATTATCTTGTGCATCTTTTTTTGTTTTCACTGACCTTTGTTGAATACGCATGTCTACATCCTGTGTGCAGTTGTCTGCAATGCTTTCTGGTGATTTCGCAGTCTCTAAATTATCTGTCTTAACATCGCCTGAAGTCTGCTTTGGCTGTTGTTCTACTTCCATATCATTAGATTTCAGTTGACTCTCATCTATTTCCTTTAAAACTGCATCATTTTCACATCTGCTCACAAACATATCATCTTTTGTTTTCAAACTTTCTTCTAGCACGAAATCTCCTTTATGAGAAGGTTCAGGGATAGAGGTAGTATTTAAGGCACTATCATCTGTTTTCACAATATCCATTGGAACAATTTCACAATTGTCTTGTGATACAATGGGGGATGCTTCTTCCAATACTTCATCTATTCTAGACTTTTCCTCCTTACCACCTTCTTTAGGTGAACTTGATATTTTTTCAATCTCTCTGTCAACAGGTGACCTGTCCCTACTTCTCGATCCTGATTTTGACCTTCTCAACACTCTGCCAAATTGATCAGTTCTGTCATCCATGGAATTACGTATCATCTCACAGTGTACATCTCTTTCCCTCCCCCCGAGACGATTTTGCCTGCCATCTCTATAGTGTCCTCGTCTGAAATCTGGGGGAGAGCGACCTCTATAATCTATTCTAGTACTATGGTGATTGATATCTGCATCAGGCTTTCTTTCTCGTCTGTCTCTAGAATGCTCTAAGTCTTTACTATCTCGCCTGTCTTTCTCTTTACTATGCCGCCTGTCTTTTTCTTTACTGTCCCGCCTGTCTTTCTCTTTACTATCTCTTCTATTAATTTCCTTGTCTCTTCTATCTGTTTCTTTACTTTCTCTTTTCTCTCTATCCTTACTATTTTGTTTCTCTTTGCCTTTTCCATGAGAACTCCATTTTTTATTCTCTCTATTTGAATCTTTGTCTTCAGTTTTCTTATCTTTACTTTTCGGAGAAACATCTTTCGTTCCCTTTGCTTTGTCGCTTTCTGCACTTCTTCTGTCAGATTTTGATTCTGCCTTTGATTGCTTTGGGATATTTCTCTCTGTGACAGTGGGCTCCTCTACATCCAGAACATGCTCAGGAGATTTTAATTTTGTGGCTGGAAGTTTTCGCTGTGAAGTGTTCTCAGGGAACTCAGAAGTAACAATTGGCTGAGAAGTATGTGGGCTCAGATTCTTCTTTTTTGCTTGCTCAGCTGCCACTTTAGCTGCAACATTGCTGAATGAATTAAGTAATGATGCTAAATCCATACGAGATGATGTGGGTGGCAATGCAGATGACAATGGATCTACTGTTGTGTCTTTAACTCCAGATGGGAGGCTACCCATCATCATAACATCTGCCAATGGTTTGGATATCGCATCAACTTTGTCTTTTTCCAATTCTAGCCTTTCTTGTTCTTGTCGTTCTTGTTGCTTTTTTAACCTAGGATCTCGAGTAATTCTTGGATCTCGGACAAGCCTTGGATCTCGATTTGTCTGTTGTGAATTTGTCACTGCTGAAGAACTTATAGGGGGTAGTTTTATCGCAGGAGGAGGTTCACGATCAATTAGATTCTTATTTGACTTCTGCATGGCCTGTTGCTCAAGCTGAAACATGCCAAATAAAGCAAACAATTAACCAAGACTCACATCTAACATTTGATCTATAGCAAAACTGTTGAATATACACCAAATAGCATTGTATGTTATTATGGCCAAATTCATTTAACTCGCTTCAAATGCAGAAAATTATGCCTGGTCATTTATTAATTTTAACGAATTCTGGAACTAAATATTTATGTTAAGAAATTTAATTGTTCTCAGCGAGACATGGCTATTGTACCAAAATAACAAAAGTTTGTGATATTAAACAGTCCAAATAGATAACTACAAATTTATCTCATCTTACTGTGGAAATTGTTATATTGTTGGAAAACTGTATCAGGAGACTGCTGTGCTTATACCTTGAAGCAGTATTATCAGCTTGTCTATCCTGCCAGATCCATGAGCTACAGGAAACTGAATATATCCGCTTTGTCAAATAAACTCATGGTCCTTCAAGACCCATGGACTGCATCATGCAAGAATTTGATAATGAATGCAGAAGAAAAAAGGATGCTTGTGGATTACCTGGCCCTAAAGGGGAACAAAGAATAGTAACACTGATCTGCATGCATATAATAGGAAATTAAGGAGACTGGTACATGGGGATGGTTGTCTCACACCATGATCTCCACTGTGACGAAGCCTGGAAGAACTAACCATTTTATCTGCAGCATGTGTCAAGATTGGAAGAAAGTCTTGACAAATTACCCTCATGTAGAAGATTTCCGGATCATGACATTACGCCTTACAGCCATAGATAGCCAGTCATCTGGGACTTACAAAAGCTATGGAAAACCTAAAACGCTAGATAAAAGGAATACCAGGAGAAATAGCAATCCAAAGATGAAAATTTTAAAAATGCCATTTTAAAAAAAAGGAACAAATTCATACTTCCCTGGGGTTTTCCATCATCCTGTTCTCAAAAGTTGTTCTGGTACTAATGTCCTAGGGTCAGGTTGACCCAAAAACCATTTGTGGTTTATAAAAATGAACCTCAAACTAAAAATTTAACACCACTGCCAGGAAACAAATGTGTAAACAGACACTCGCCCGCAAGGAAAATTAGATATGAAATATGTTCCCCTAAATCTAAATTAAACAAAATGCTTCCAATAACCACTAATCAGAATCTTGCTTCAACTCTCCATGGCGCTGACATGTCACCAGTCTATTCTGGCTAATAACATAAGGATCCCACCAAAGACGGAGGTGTCAGGCCATTGGTGCAAATAAAACGGCGACACAATGCACTTCCATTCTCTGGATTACATCCTGCTGGAAATCTAGTAGGACAGTGGTCCTGCTACAAGTGAGATCCAGCAGGAGTTTGAGAATGAACGCTGAAGAAGAAATAAGGATCACTATGATCTCTATAAAGCGATTGAGTTATTGCGAAGTCCTCTTTGAAGTAGACGTGTGCAATATTTGTGAAAACATAGCTCAGCCACAATGAGCCATGAAGTCACTCATTTTGCAGTGTTCAAAATTAAGAGAAGAATAGTGACACTGACTCGCCATGCATGCTGCAAGAGGCGGTTAAGGGAGTACGTTTGTGACACAGATACTATGCTATTAGATGTGTCATGTCAAAAAGGTGCAGATATCACAGCCTATCTGTAAACCAGAATACATCCTGCTTATCTACAGGAGTTTGAGAACAGCTGCAGAAGAGGCCAGGAAGTCATCAACCTTGAAGGCTATGTAAATATATCCTGCAAGACAAAAGCTGTACAGAGCCACAAAACAACTGTACTAAAATGTCTCTCATGACAGCCTTATACTTTGAGAGATCAGAACATTGCTAGTTGCAATTTAGTGAAAGGTAACAAAACAGTACTAATAACTTCGCAGCAATGAGTTGACAGATCTACATAGTAGCTCTGTTGTCTGCCCACTAGCTTCCTAAATCAGTGATCTAGGTGTGATTTCCACTCCAAATGAAAAAAATTTCAATGACAAATGATTCTAATTATGATCGTCTCAGGAAGTGGGTACTGTGCCACAATATACCATGGGAAAGGCAGCAGGTGTGGTGCTGGCCACATCATCCCTTTTATGCTGCTCATCGCACAAAATAAAACTAACAAATGAACTACCCATTTTGCTTTAAAGAAACTTTACTTAGTAAACATTTTTTTAAATTTTGAGAGATAACACAGCATCACTGAGAAAAGATTTTCAAACTGTACATTACCTACCCCCTTCAGAGGACAAGTCTTAAAACCTCTTCCGTCTTGTTCTTTCTCAGACAACTATTTACTCCAATACCGTGTGATCCCTCTACAGTGCAACCTTTTTATAACAAATGTCCCTATTTTAACAACTTTGCAAAATTCTCGATTATATTTATTCTTTATTGCTTGTACTACATACAGCAAATTTCTATTATATCATACATATTTTGTCAGTCAGAACCAAATTGTTATAATGGGATTTGACTACTTTAAATGTGCTGACCAATAGTCAAATCCCAATAAATAGCTTCTCAGGACTGGCAAAATATGTATATAATGACACAAATTTGCTATATACAGTATAAACAATGAATTTAAAAATTATGGACTTTGAAGAGTTGATAATAAAGGAAATTAGTTATATGCGCTGTAGAGGGATACAATTAAATTTAAACCAACTAAACTTTATCTTTTCATGAAACAGTTGGGTTTATGTTCCCTTGTGGAAAAAAAACATCAAAATGTGAATTTTAGAAGTCTTGATTTATCAGGCTATGGTGCAAATAAAACAGGAATAATGCATTCCCATTCTCTATCAAGATGCTGCTGGACATCTAGTAGGATCATAGTCCCGATACAAGCAGAATCAAGTGGGAGTTTAAGAAAGAACACAGCAGAACGATTAATTTTTGTGTCTGTAATGGTCAAGGTACTAGGTTCAGTGTCCGCTATAGGCGGTTATGCATCCGGACAGCTCAAAAAGCAATAGCAAACTACTGAACTCAAATACAGCCAAAGATTCATTATCATTGATGAATAAGATATATTGCGATTTTAAAAAAATCTGTTACAGTGTAATCACTTTACATCACATACATGAGGGGAATCAGAGCATGACCTTTAATACTAGAAACCTAGCCAAAAGGTGAGTAAACAAATTCGTCATGTCATGTACAGGGTGAGGTTTTATAATTTACCGCCTGATCAAAATTAAACTAGTCCTTGCCAAAGTTGAAACCTGCCTGGATCTCACAATTGTGAGAGCAGCGAATATCTGCTGTAACCTCAGTCATGCTTCACACATTCAAAATGAATGAACCAACACCAATTTAATAATTTTTCAAAATACCCAATTATTTGTAATTTTTATAAATATTTTGTTGGCATGGACTAAACCGTAATAATGGAATTTGATCATGATCACATAAGTTTTCTTGTCCTTCAATAATATATTTAAATTTAAAAAATGAAGAATTTATCTGCTGACATTCCATTTTTTTTAAACTGTAAGTTTCATGGCTTACAGGAGACGAGAGTTAAAATTATGACCCAATTGTGAATTGAAGAGGGATATGGTACTAGCAACATTATCTCACCGATGTGTATCCTTAGAACAATTGTAATTTATTTATAAGTATCTTTGTGTAAGCTTGCAAGTCTACCTGTTTCTTTTGCAGTTCTAATTTTGCTTTAGTCTCTGCCAGCTCTAATTCCAGTCGCAGTTTCTGAAGTTCTTTTTCTTTGACGTACAACTCTTCTCGTATTGCTTCGTCGAGGGATGAATCAGAATGCACAGGACTGAACTGAGGACTTTCATCTTTCTCCTTTGGCTGCAAGGTAAGCAAAACTATGTGTCCAAAACACTCCACTTAAAAGAGTCTACATATATACTTTTGAATTTTGCATTTGTATGTATAGCATTAGTGTTAATATTAATTATTTATAAATTATATTACCATATTGTAAAATTGTCATTTACAACTTTGCCCGTGTTATCAAGGCTTAAATAGTAATAATCGTAACTGTCACTTGCCATGCATGTCACAGGAGGTGACTAAGGAGGTTAGGTACAACCTCCTACCTCGTGGGTCCACTACACAATGACCTCTGCTATGATAAAGCATACTAGACCTATGTCTGGACTGTTTGGGAGGGAATCAACCATTTATCTGTAGTATACCTTGAGATTGCAATAAAGAGAGCAAATCTCTAGTTCTCTCTTTGTCGAGATCATGAAATTGCACCCTAGTCACACTGAGTCATCTTGCAAAAGTTCTAGGAAACTTCCATAAAAGAATGCCAGAACACACCAATCTAGAGCTAAAACTAAAACAAATCTTTGGAATAGTTAACAAGAGTAATAAACTTAAACTCCATTGAGGTTCTATCATATGCAGTATCTCAAGATTATAACAAAGGCATGGCAAAGTGACTTCCTGAAAAAAGACTGCCAGTGTGTGTTGTACAGTACTGTTACTTCAACCACAAAATTGTCAGAGAAACATCAATCTGAAGTCACAGCCTTGCACAGGGAACAAGATTTCACACTCATACTCTACAAGTGTTCTAATATCACTATTTACAAATGTAGATGCTTAGAGTTATGTTACCAGGAACAATAAAATGAGGTTTAAGACATCTGAAAAAAAAAGGTTGGAACTATACCTTATATTTCTGGATAATAGCGGGGTTAGATAGTCCCATAATAATCACTAATCGCTAAATTTTAAGGTTCAGAATGAAGATGATAAGTCGATAACTCGCATGTTGTTGCCATGCTGCTAAATGTGCATATGGTGCCTGAATATTCAACAAAAGTTGACCAGCAGCCTTTGCATTTGTTCTCAAACTCCTGCAGATCAACAGGATGTAATCACAGGATGAGAAAAAACTTGCTGTTACGGTTAAGCTATTCTTTACTCTTCTTTCATGCCCTCACAACACACTGGCAAGTTGGAAAGCAATCTCCTGTACAGAATATGTTTTCATTATTTATTATACCCATCTGGTGAAAATCGGCTGGATAGATGGAAATGCACCTACTACCACCAGATATGATAGTAGACGAAATCTGTAACTACACTGAACAGATGGCTATATTAGATCTAGATTTTGAGATATAAAAACAGATAATGCTGAGTCCCGACATCAACAAGGGCTTATATCAACTGATCATCATCCCAGTTGAGTTGAAGTCGTCAACTTCGATGGACAAGCAGCAACATAACCGAGACATACTAGATTCAGTATTTCAATTGCAGAAATTATCCAAAACAAGTAAAGGGACAAAATTCAACTATCGTCAAATTTTCAGTATATAAACTCGGTGAACAACCTCAATTCTCTATATTTCAGCAAACAGGAACCATAGCAATAGTATTACTAAAAATATCTTGGTTGCTTCATCATTCCCATATCACTGCCCTAAAGGAATAGTGTTTTAATGGTTTGCCAACAACTAATAATTGTTTGCAGATAACTGTGATACAATGAAAGTACTGCATAACGATTACCAGCAATATAAGATTATATATCTTGGAATAAATGTGTGGCCTCTGCATTCGTTCTCAAACTAATGCAAATAAGTAGGATGTAGTCCAAAGAACAGAATGCCTTGAGTACTAGTTTACAGCTTAGCTGGACCGCCGAAGACAGATGTGTCTGGCCATTGGTGCAAATAAAACAGCAGCACAACGCATTTCCATTCTCTGGGTTACATCCTGTTGAAAATCTAGTAGGAACAATGTCCCACTGCAAGAGAGATCCAGTGAGATTTTCAGAATGAATGCTGAAGAAACTTAGCTGTGATATCTAGACCTTTCGGCCTGACACATCCAACTTCCAGCAATGCCTCTGGGCAACTGACCATATGTGGTATGCGACAGCCAATTTCACAACTTCCTTAGTCGCTCCTTATACCATTTACAGTGAATATGTGGCTCATAAATTCCTTTATATACTGTGGTCAAAGATGGAAAATATATTGAATCAAGTTACGAGGGGAGAGTGGATGCCATATGAATGAACGTGGTTCATATCCCGTTTGTTGCATTATTATTTATTATCATTTTCCTTATTTCCAAACAGCCTTGTACTTCATGTTGCCAGAGCCCAGAATAGTGACTTATCTGACATGCATGTTATAAGAGGAGACTGATTTTGGGGTGGCAATAGCTATCCAATTTCATATATGGTCAAAATGACACAGAAGCCATGCTGGTTAGATACGTCAGTCAGAAAGGTTCAGATATTGCAGCTAAGCTGTAACCGAAGACAATGTATTCCATTCTCTGAAATACATCCTGCTCATCTGCAGGAGTTGGAAAAATAATGCACAAGAAACACACTTGAAAATACATGACAAGTATATTCTTATCAATGGTGCTCAACATTTCGTTTGCCTCCCCCCCCCCCCCTGGGGAAAGAGACATATTGACTTTGGTGGCCCTCTTGGGACCTAAGGAAAACAAAGTTTCTCATCTTTCTTCATACACAATTTTATAAATCTTATTTAAGGCAAAGGTAGGAGTTCAAATCCCACCACGGACAATTGTGCATCCGGATCGTTCAGATAGCAATGGCAAACTACTGACTGCTTTTATATTTCCTATAAATCATTACAACCAAAAAATATTGAGTTGATGGCTACGTCCTGAATAGGATATGCTACCAATATTTTTTTTATATCCTCCAATCAATTCAACACCCCCCCCCCCCCCCCCAACAAAACGCCCAGTGAGGCTATATGGCCCACATTGAAAACCACTGTTCTGGTCAACAAAGTGCTAGAATAGTAAGCTCCCTTTCTGTTGATCCAATTTATTAATAATATACATTAGTGGATTCATCATGAGTAAATAATAACTGGGTATTACCAATCAATACTTTTAAATGGTCATTCTGTTATAATAAATATCCTAGTTTATTTTTATACAAATAAACTATAGCACACCTTTTATTATGCCTACGTAGAATCAAATAGTTTGAAATGGTATAAGATCACCAATGAGAAACTCATGGCACATAACTCAAATAACAGTAGAAAGTGAACTGAAGATAAGGCGGTGGAGATTGATAGAGAACAAATTAGGACCAATAGAAAGTACTGTTTCTGGAACCAATATGGAAAGATAAAGAAATACCTTGAGGAAACAATTTTAGGTAAAAACAAACATACAATATTTGTAGAGAATGGAAAAAAGCAATAGCTAGATATAAAAGAGAAAAGAAGATTTTTGTTGAAGCCTTGTACCTAGGAGGGAGAGAAGAAATGTTTATAGATATCCTGCAGTGTTTTTTACCTTCAAAAATTTGGGATTCACATGTATTACACCATGCTCAGGAGCCTTGGCTGTGATTGGCCATGCAGGGTCTATTAGCTGGACTTTTCTGTCAAGGAGGTACAATTGCTTGTTCGGGATGATGTCTGACCATGTCTGCCTTAGTTTATACATGGCCTGCCTTGTCTTCTCATCAACCTGGTTCCAGGAAAGTTCATTTTAGTCTACTAAATATCGTTATTGGTACTGTACGAGTTTTTATACACTTTCTGCCATTGTTTTATAACTTAAGTGTATTGGACTCTCAGTAAATTATAAGAGATGCATGCTAATTGTTATTGATAAAACTATGAAATTTGGATTGTTAGTTTCCAGAATGGACCACTAGACCTAAATGTAAACTTAAAGATAATCATTAATACACTCAGTGACCCTACATTTTACTGTCCCTTTAAAATGAATTGAAAAATGTGACAAAGTAAGCTGCCACCATGTCTCTAGAAACGATTCTGCTGAAAATTGTATCAAGAAATAGTTGCTGATGATATATAAAATTTGACATCAGAAGAGGAAAGATGGAACACATAACAATAATGCATGTTGAAGAGCAAAGAGGGATAAGGGAATACCAACCATTTGCTTGACAACCTGGCATTGCAGAACATTGGTATTGGAAATTATTGATAGCACAAGAAACAGAAGGCCATGGAAAGACATTATAACCAACACCACACAGCATAGTCCTTAAGAAGATATATATATAAAATGTCAAATGATAATGATAGTACAGTGGAATCCAATTAAAACAACTTGGTCCAGACTGACAAATTATTATGTTCTAACAGAAATTTGCTATATACAGTACAAACAATACAGAATATAATTGGGGATTCTGAAAAGTATTGTTATATAAGGAAATTTGTTATAAAAGAATCTGCTATAGAGGGATTCCAATTATTGGAGAGTATGATGGTGCAAAATGAAAGTACCCCAAACAAAATTATATTCACATGACATTTATACTACTTCCCAAGTTGAGAAATGTGATAGTGTCTTCACATGTGTTTGAGGGAACCCAAAAGTAAAGAATACCAAAACTGACCTGCCATGCATGTTACAAGAGTCAACCAAGGATATGAGGGTGGCATTGGCTATCAGTGACCCAATTGTCATGCTAAGCCAAATGTGCCTAAAGGTGATAACAAATCAAGTTATAAACCATGGCCCCGTAAATTGCGTCCTCTGGGCTACATCCTGCTAAAAAGCAGGAGTTTGAAGACTGAAGTTATAATGTATACACAAAAATACATACAAAGAAACAAAGAGCTTGTATAGATTATAATTCCAAGGGATCAAAAGAAACAAATACTTAAATTCACTTGTCAATCAGTTCAACAGAATTTCAATATAACTAGACTTAGTCACATTAGTGGAATGACAAACTGCAATAAAAAATTAATTTCAGTCTGATTTGTCAGAGCATACTACTAATATTCTATTTCATGTTCATGTTGAATGTGAACAAGGAGACTACTGTACGAATTGGTTGTTCTTACACTATCATTGTCCTGCCTATGTGTTTGTTACCTGGGCCTTAAAGAGGAGCAAAAAATGGCTACATTGCAACCTGCCTGGAATGTTATACGAGAGGTTTCAGCTTTCCATCCCACAGATCAGTGACTGAAAAAAGTCACATTAAAGTCAGATGTTTCATGCAATATGATGCAGATATCACATCATAGCTGTAAACCATAACATATTTAATTCTCTGGACTACATCCTGTAAAAGAGTAAAAAGTTTGGGAACTACAAAAAAAAATAGGGCCATAAGCTGTAGACATGTGTACTGTCTGGACCCAAAAGGAACAAAGAATAGCGACACTTTTACCCACCACGTCATAAGAGACAACCGAGAAAGTTTTTGTGGTAGTGAGGCTAAGTTTCATCCCAGAGAGGATCAAATCACCCATGGTGCCATGTTAAGTCAGGATATGCCAGGAGGCCGAAAGGCACTGATCATAGCCACATTGTAAACTACAACACAATCTGTTATCTGGACTACATCCTACTAATCTGTTGGGAGTTTCAGAATGGATGTAGAAGGGATATGAGAACAACTGAAGTATCACCTACACACCCAAGGTGAGTCTACAAAAATATTTCAAAATGTTTTAAGATTTTTACTAGGTTTGCATCAACATTCATCAACATACACTGAAACATATCAAGACATTTTGTACGCCTGTGTTGTTGCTACAGCATCACACTCATTGGATTGTTCAGACATACATCCATAACAGGTTAACATTAGCATACCAGCAAGTACATAAATACAGCTTTCAAATAAATCTCCAATAATAACTGCCTAGTTGTGAACACAAAACCAACTGGTGGCAGCAAATTTCTCTTTATTACATATCCAGCAATAGTTATGGCATATTATAAACTGTATTCATTATTTATAAGATCACTGTGGTGATGAGGTTCAGGAACTGCCTCTCGATCTGAAGGTCTGGAGTTTAAATAAGTCACCCATTCTGATGAATCTGTAAAAGTCACCAACAAAGTGTCTAGTCCTATCCAAGGTGCACGATAAACATTTGAGGTCCAGCGTACACGATAAAGAGCTCTGTTCATAAATTGACAGACAATGGCAGGTTGAAAAGCTGTTCTTTGGAGAAAGTTGCATACAAATGAAATGCTGTTTAAATAAAGTAGATCTCAATCACAAGAAAAGCATGACCTTTATTTGTTATATCCGTTTTGTAACCTAATCAGGTTTTCAAAGGCTTACCAAGTAAAACCACCTATTAACCCTGCTAAACCTTTGAAAACTGATTTGAACACAAAAGGAAGTTAACTGCACAATTTCCCCAAAATGAATTAAAACAATTCTCATTCAAACACACTGCAATGAACATTACATTCCCTCTCAAATTCTAGTGGAATTCCATTATAAAAGCAGTTCTGGTTTCTACAGTGGAATTCAATTATAAAAGCGGTTCTGGTTTCCTGCCAGTGTCTCCCTGCTTATTTAAGGTTACGGGTTAGGATTAGTCATGTTTTACATAACCCTAATCCTAACCCTAAATAAATTTATATTTAAATTATGATAAACTTAACCTACGGAAATAATCAAATATGGAGAAATGGGTTCCAAACCAGAAGCATAAAAACTTGAACCGGACTGTCAAAATATATATGTAATAACAACAATTCACTATATATTGTACAAACAATATAGAAAATATATAATTAATTAATTTATATATATATATATATATATATATATATATATATATATATATATATATATATATATATATATATATATATATATAGTTTTGAAGTGTTGGCATTTAGGGAAAATTGTTATAAAAGAATGCACTATAGAGGGACTCAACTGTACTTGTATGAAAGACACAGATGGCAGCCACTGCAGCCTCTGTAAATTGCTAATGTGGGTGTTGAGTCAGTAGAAATTAAGAAAATGATGGCAATGGCATTTTCAAAACTTGTCCAAATGAAAAATATCTGTTTCGGTATCATTAACAAAGTAAAACTTTGTATGATAAGAACATGCTTATTCCCTGGGGTAATATACAGTTGAGTCTTAGACTCTAAATAAAACTGGCAAAGAAAGTGCCACCTTCAAATTCAGAAGCTACAGAATAATTTTCATATACCATGGACAACAAAAAAGACAAACAAAGAAATATTACAATCATTAAACGCCAAAAAAGGATGGCTCCTAAACATCATAAGAAAGCCGAGCTGTTTTGGTCATCTAAAGAGAAATAACACGGAAAGACTCCTAGTAGAGTAAGCAGCAGAGGACGAAGCCGTCCAAAATGACGGACAAACAATATATCTAAACATGTCCCTGGCACTAGCGCATGCACACACTCTAAAATTGGCTATATAAGACTACAAATTTTTATTCCTGAAGATTTGTCACACAATAAGCTGGCAGTGTTGAAGTTTTCACACGTGCTTGATGTTTCCTCATAATTCTGCATTTATGTTTTGTAATGTGTATTGATCTTTGATGCGAGATGAGAGTTGAGTTGGCACTGCATAAAATGTGCAGATGCCAAAAAAATTATGGGAAACAAAATAACATTTACCCTATTTCAGATCCCAAACCACTTATGTATTTCCAGGGCTCGAGAGGGGAGCAAAGAATAGCAACATTGTTTATCTTCCATGCATGTCGCAAGAGGCGACCGAGGAGGTACTGGGATAGAGTTGGATATGTTCAATCCAACATATGGTCAAAGTGATTTAAAAGCCCTGCTGATACTGGATGTGTCAGGACAAACAGCACAAATGTTGCATCTAAACTAAACCATGATTAAACACATTCCATTTTCCAGGCTACATAACCAGGCTAATCTGCAGGAGTTGAGTATAAATACACAAAAATTGAAACTGGTTAATAATTATTGATATTTATCAATAGATTCTCATTCACTTCACATTAGATAGCCAGAGTTGATATCAAATGATTTGTTTTCTAGTCTACATTATGCTATATAACAGCCCATGTTATATAGCATATCCTATTCAGGATGTCACCATAAACCCAGCATTTTTTGTTTAACTGTTTTCTTGGCAGTATTTACATTCAGTAGTTCAAGCTCAAAAATTAAAGCATACACAAAGTTGGATACAAAAATTATATACAAGTAAAATTATGTGAACTTTCTAAAGAGCACTACATCCAGGGAGGATCATTGTGCATAAAGTGTTGATTGTTCCTGTAGATCTCTAGTTATCTAAGGACATCATGTTTGTTGCTAAATTCCTCAAGAACCATGCTTCTCAATCGCAGCAACATTTCTACTAGGCCGCAAGAATGTCATGAATTGCAAAGTTATTTAAAATACATACAATTTGTTTGGGAAGGGCCCTGGACGTTGTTAATTTGTTTTGATAGTTTCTCAACGGTTGAGAAGCACTGCTCTAGAACAGCAGTACTGTGATCCACAATATGTGTTTGTAAAAGCTGTTGTATGTAGGGGTTCCATCTTCACCTGTAGTGAAGTGTTTCTTGTTTTTGTTCCACTTTCAGGTAAGACACTGATGAATTCGAGGGTAATTTATATGAATACAGTGGAATCCCTCTATAGTGCAATCCTTTATAAATTTTTCCCTATATAACAATACTTTCCAAAAACATTACGGTACAATACAAGAATCAGTGGACAGGTTTCTACGGAACAAATAGCTAACATATTTAAATGGAACGAAATTCAGATAAAGTCGTATATACCAACGCTTCCAATATTCGCCGCATTGCGCGATGAGAGCCCCTGACCACTCAGCATGCGCACTGCACACTGAGTGGGAGATGGATGGCCAGTTCATTGCACGCGAATAGCTAGATCGGTATTTTAAGTTACGACTTTTTAAGTTTCCGAGACAGTGCAATAGCATATGAAATTTAAAAGTTGGTATGTTGTCACGTGATTTGTCCATTGATTCTTGTTTTGTACCAACATTAAATTCTATAGTGTTTGTACTATATATAAATAGTGAAGTGTTTCTTCACTACAGCTTCTTTTTAATAGTATAACGGTAAATTTAGGTCCCATGGCATCTGCCATCAGGAATGAAGATAACTCTTCATGTACTAAGCTGCAGCAACTATTAGGTGGGGTGGACCAGCTCCTTTCCATGTATAAAATATACAGTGAAATCCTGTTATAACAAATTGGTCCGGACCAACACAATATGTATGTAAAAACATAAATTCGCTATATATATCAAAGTATAAACAACATAGAAAATTTGGAAAGTATTGTTATATAGGAAAATTTGTTATAAAGCATTGCACTATAGAGGGATTCCACAGTATTCATATCTCAAATTCACAAGTGTCTTACCTGAAAGTGGACCAAAAAAAGAACACTATGAACAATCATAAAAGTTGCAAGGAGTAATTAAGGACGACTGAGTGTGGGCATGACTCCCAATAGATGCAAGTAACCAAAAAAGATAGCTAAAGTCGGAAGTGAGGCAGAAAAGTGTAGATATTGCAGTGAAGCAAACTAAACTACATTCTGTTCTGACTAAATCCAGCTAACCAGAAAGTGTTTGAGAACGAACACAGATGGTCCCTGTAGTCTTTGACCCAATAAATATTCTTTAGATGCGTTTGCCAGAGATTTATGGACATCATAACTAAGTTGTATTCATAAATTGAAACAATTTCATTCCAGCAATACTTATAGAAAAGATATAACACAATTCATATCAAAGAATGAATTGTAGTGAAAGTTTTCTAAGTACACACGTGGCAGATATAAAAATGTTTTGATGAAGAACATAGAGGATTTCATATCATAAAATTATACTCAAAATGGAAGCATGATACATGCCCCTTAAGTGCACCAATAATAGATGACTAAAGAATGAAACACTTGTGTTGACTATGCAAAAAGGAGTAAAGACTAGTAACATTATGACGACACATACATATTGTAAGACAAATGAATTTTTGGGATGGTATCCCAGTGTCAATGTGACCCAGAAGCAATGCTTAAGTTGGATGTGCCAGGCCAAAAGAGGCAGATATTGCAGTACGGTTGTAAACCATGGCAACGCATTCCATTCTCTGTACTACATCCTGCTAATCTGTAGCTTAGAAAGCATTATCTTTGCTCTCTCTAACTCCTGCACATTGACCAGATAAAGTCTGGAAAACAATGTTGCGTCTTCTTTACAATCTGACTGCAACATGTGCGCCTTTCTCCCTGATGCATTCGGCATGTGAATCAATCTATGTTGATTCAGGGCCGAATACAGTGCATAGGGGAGTAACCAGTTCTCTCCAGTTTGAGCGATGTGATGCTATAGTTCTTGCATGTTGTTGAGAACTATAGTCATATCCTCTTTGAGGATTTTTCTGCAAAGAATGTCTTGGTCTTCCTAATTTTTCTTTTGTCACCTGGTACCCATTTTAATTCTTGTAGTGGCAGTCTGTTTTCATTCATCCTAAGTACATGTCCGATATAAGTCCATCTGCTCATGTCCACATATACTCACTAATTCTAATCATGTCTAGATCTAACTATTCATTTCTTGACAAATCTGCTGTTTTTCCTGCTTGATACACTGTTCTAACATTTCCATATTAGATTTTAAGGATATCTCTTGGTCGCAGAAAACTAGATTAGATCATCATAGATCTTTTGTTACACCAGCATTTTTGCAATGTCTTGTAAGCTTGCTGATACTAATGTCCAATCGGTCTTTAGATGGTCATCGGGACCAATTTGGTGTGTTTGTGATTAAAAGTTAAACACATCATCAATCTTATTAAATCATTAAATTACCTAATAAAATTTTCAAGGAAGAGTACTATTTATATTTCCTTCAAATTTAGTGATGTAAAAAAAAAAATACCAAAGCATGTGAATGCATTAAAATTTAAATAGACTGACATTCTTCTGTGTTTGCAGCATGCAGTCCAAAGAACAGAATTCTGTTGCCAGGATGTTATTGATTTTTAAGTACCCAGAACTAGAGAACAATTTGGAATTAATATTTGGAATAATATGCAACATTGATAACCTTTACACTGGTAAAAATTAATGAGCAAATATTTTGTTGCATTGGGTCATGGTATGTTAATGCACTTGATTCATATCTCAATGGGTCAGGTTTGATTTCCAACGTAACTGGAAATGCTAGATCACAAATAGCTCCTAGGTCATAACTATAAATTTAACATTCATTGTGTTATTTTTTTCAACACTTTTGCTGTTATCAAGGACATTTATTGTCTGTATTACTTATTTTACAGAATATTGTAAACCCCCCCCCCCCCCATTAGTACTACTCCGCACATTGTTAATTTTATTTTTAAATTACAAAATTGTGCCAAAGTTGGATGTATCATGCCAAAAGGTACAGACATCGCAGCTAAGCTGTAAACCCTGACACCATGTATTCTGTTCTCTGTACTACATTCTATTCTACATAAGTTTGAAACAACTCATTTCCTAGATTTTCAAAATGGATGCATCAGATTTGGCATCAAGTTAGAGATTTTATTGCATATTGTTCAATTTGTTACCAAATAAATGTCAAAATTAGCGAAGTAGCCGATGATAGATATAAAAACTATGATTCACAGATAAAATGGACTCTGGATCAGATGCAGAATTGGCCTATGGTTCCTTAAACTATGGTCATGGATTGATGTTTTTTTTATGGAGGAGAAATAGTGAACCTCATTAAAAAAATGAGTATGCCAATCTAGATAAAATAGCATAATAAATGTCATATGCAAATTATTATGGGTAGTCCACTCTTGGCAGTAGGAAAATAAATGTTAACATTTTTTGAAGGCTACATTTTCTTTGTGGTTCAAGTCTTCCACATTTATTTACATGGTAACCAACATCTTATAATCTCCATAGTTGCCTCCTACAACATGCACAAATAGTGCTACTATATTCTTCTCCCTATTCAGATCTGGTACTACACGGGAGACCGAGGCATCAATTAGGATATAATAAGACGGCTTTAGTTAAGCACAAAATTGTTAATATCATATCCTTTTATAACTAAGTAGCATCAGCGACTTCACTGATTTTTTTGGTTACAATTTGAAAAATATGCAATAAATGTGTTGTTTCGAGATTTTAAGTTTCACTCAAAATAGGATTATTCTGCCTCTCAATCACAAAAGCCGGCTACCTAATCATTTAGTTATGTAGATATATATATGGTCTACAACAAATATACAAAAATACAGTAATACAATGAACATTGATATGTGATCAAACCACAAGATATAATTCACTAAAATAACTTACAAACGACATTTCCAGGTAACAAAATAATGTCATTTTTATTTTATTTTTTAAAGTTATGCAAGAAATGGACTGCTTCATTACATAATTTACAAAACAAACTGCTGATGCTTATATAACATGTGCAGTCTAGAAATATGGTACCATAATAAAATTTAGCAAGCCTTTTTTAGCCTGCGTCCAAATACAGTGGAATCCCATTATAACTTGGTCCGGACCGACAAATGTAATAACTGAAATTTGCTATATACAGTATGAACAATATAGAACAAATATAATTAGGAATTTTGAAATGTGTTGCTATATAGTGAAATTTGTCATAACAGAATGCACTATAGAGAGATTCCACTGTATACATGATTCCAGAATTACAATTTCAATGTCATTCAGGTATTATTCTAAAAACATTTACGCTATCCACACACAAAAATACATATTTATCCTGAAATAGCACACGCATAAATAAATGGAATATTTTTATAATCCTGTAATTTCATGCTGGCATAGAAATGCACTATTTTTGGTATAAAGACAAAAACAAATGTAAAATATAGAAGCAATAACTACCTCTTCGAACACTCCACAAAATATCTGTACAATGCATTGAGAAAAGAGCTGAGGGTACAACGTCGCAGAAAGGTTCTTTATTATGGAGTCAATCAAATACATTATCGGGAGCTTCCTTGATACTTGAACCTGTTAATTATATCAAATATTAAACAAAATTAGGACAATTCAACAAGGACTTCATCCAAATTCCGCCTTCAAATTTCTGCTTGACATCCACCATCCTAGGATGAGATTCAGCTCTCAACACATAGGGAAATGTAAGCTTTCAATCTGCAAGCAGAAAATGTAAATGTTAAAATTTAATGACACTAAAGATGGAAAAATCTCACCATCAACTTATGGGGGTGTTTAAATTCTAATGATTGAACATCATTATTGGCAGCACCAACTTCAAGCATGAGAGATCAGTTTTCCATATGCTCTCATTGAGGTCATGTACAATGATCTAAATATAATTTAGACAAGATAATTCTCTTTCCAAATAAGTATTAAAATATCACAAGTTGTTAGGAAACAGACTGTCAATGGCAATCTTTTTTCAACACTCATCCTCAATCTCCTACAGATAATATGCGCTCTAGAGAATAGAATGCATTGTCATAGTTTACAGCTTGGCTGAGATATCCTCACATTTAGTCTAACACATCTGACTAAAGCATGGCTTCTGGGTCACTTTGACCTATGAGATAGCCAACTCCAAAACTTTCTTAGTTGCCTCTTATGACATGCATGACAGGTGTTACTTTTCTTTGTTCCCCTTTCATACTTCAGCAACACACTGGTGAGTGTCCATATTGTTGTACTAAATATTTGGGTACAGTACAAGAAGTGCCTACATTTTGCCTACACTTGAATAGAACTACATTATTTAACAAAATGAAATATTGGTAAAGATGCATTATTGGTAAAGATTATCTGCAGGATGCATCATCGTTCTGCACAAAGGGGCCTCCTTGCCCTTGAATGAACCTGAGTGTGGGAGCCTATTATGTAGAGCGCAGATCGATTCATCCGGCAACTGGCCTAGCGATTTTTTTACTCGGTTTACTAGTGACGTTATGAAAGCTGCATGCACTATACCAAAGTTGGAACGGAACTGACATATAAAATTGGAATGTAGGCACTTCTAGTACTGTACCAAAATTTGTACTATCACACAAACTATCCTGGTCTGCCTGGTGTATTTGCCATAATCGTGAAAGTCCAGTCACAAGTAGGCTGAAATTTGATATCTCCAAATGGTTGCAAGACTACGTGTGATTGGTTTTGTACAAAATAGTAAAACTTTCATTCTACATACAATCAACTTGAATCTGCAGAGTGCACTCTCAACTAACCTTAAAGCTAATTGAGATTGCAAGGAGTTTTAGATTAGCCAGTGTACTAAATAAAGGCAGATAAACTTATAAACTTTATTGAACTAACATGACAAAACACTAATATTCTACCCAATTTACAAAGAATGTCATGTATTTTTCTCAGAGTAACATTGGCAGTTAACTTGTGAGAAAATTGTGTTCAATAACTGAAACAAACTACTACACTCTCTGCCTCAACACAATTGAATCCATATTTGTACAGCAAGAAATATTGGTCAAAAATGGATCTGGACCACTAAGTTTAAATATTGCAGGAAACATTCTCAATGACAACAGTTATGAGACTAGAGCATAATATTTGATATTAATGTGCTATAAAAAGATGCTAAGAATTGGACAGAGAGATGATCCACCACAGATGTCTGCAAAGACCTGAACAAAGAGGAATACTAACTTCTCAAGATTATTATTTAATAAAAAGCATAAGCTAGCATAAACTGGGCATATAAAAAGACAAGATAGGTAAGATTTACCATGGAAGGAAATTTCCAGGAAAGAACAAGAGGAAGCACAAGAACATAGCATTTTGAGAACCTCTTGAATATGATACTGGAAGAGACAGGGCAGCCTGTACAGAGCTGAGAGGCTTACAGAATGGCAAGGCCATATGGTCCAAACATACATTTCTTTCTTTGTGCTCTCAAAATACATTTTTGGACAAAATACAATTCAAATGAGTGATAATTGTCTTATTGACAAGTTCTCTCTGGTGATTGTATTATATGCCATGTTACAGGAATGATGCTGTGTTCATTTTTATTTGTTCTTCCATTTATTTTTCCTTATGTTGCATGTAAAATATTCGACAAATTTATGCAAATCAAGTATTCAACGAAAACCATTACCATATTTCTTCACCACTTCAATCACTTCCACAATCAAGTAAGAAATAAACTCTAATACAAAATACACAAACGTGAACAGTGAGAGAGGAACAAAAAACCCCTATTATTACTACATACTTTATTGTTATGTTATAGTATTTAGAGTGTACTCTATTGATTATGCAAAAAGTGATGTGGGTCCAATTGTATGTAACACCACCTGAAGGGAGTTTCCATCAATCTCACAGAAGCAGTTTCAAGAAAATGTGAAAATATATATTTTATATATGCTGTAAGTCTTCTCTAGGGAAACTAAGGTTGCAAGTTGGTTCCCCGGTTCTGTCTAGCTCACATATGGCTCCTCTGCTTGAGTAAAACTGCACAGTCTTCTCATGTAACAACTTTAGCTAGTTGACTTTAGTACCGGTAGCTAACTCTGCAAGATGACCTGTAAATGACATCGAGTACACTGAAGTTCTCCATAATGTACACAATTGCTGGTGTAGAAAGGTGAAGTTCATAATGACAATGGCTTCAAAGATAAGAGTTGGAATGGCCCTGTATTGGAATGAGGGCAAACCAAGTGAATGATAAGTCTAAGAATGGTCGATAAAGCAAAGACAATCCATGGAGACTTATCCAATGCCATGAAAAACACAATACTGTAAGTCTTCAGAGTTAAATGTGTAGCCGTGTCCAATTCAGATAATTGGAGAAAGAGAAACAAAAAATGTACAACTGTCATAAAAGAATACATATAGAATAGAGGAGTGAAAACACAAGATCACAATGATGAAATGGAAAGAAATAAAGTTGTTGACTAGTGTAAGAAACAAGTATACCAAAAAAAGGCTGTCAAGTCTTATCAGGGTTGCTTCTGAGTAGACAGATACCATTAACCAGTACTTTACCAGGAGCTGAAAGGGAAGTAAAGGATATCAACAGATCAACAGTGACTTTTGAGGCATGTAGGGGGGTTTTATGAGTGGGAGTTGGTTGTCTCACCCCATGAGTGAAACAAAAAAAGACATAAGTCATGGAGATTTTGGATATTTAAGACTGAAAAGTCTATATCTAATATGGTAATGAGAATGCATGCTGATCATTTCTGGTAGATGCTGATTCTCATAGGATTTTCTGACTCCATACTGTATACTGTAGATGCTGAATAATACTTGTGCAACATTTCATGTAAAATTCCATTATTTGCAGTGTCACCAAGAGGTCCATTGTAACTGCATTTATCTCCTATTGGAACTTTGATGCAAGATTTTCTGCATTCATTACCTCATCCGGGACACTACATGTATTTAAAAGTCATTGTGTCATAATCAGCTATAAAATTCCATTCACACATACTAAAATGTCATTTTGAATCACTTTTCATAAGATTGAAAGCTGACGTGTTGATAAATGGAATCTCAAAAAGCCATGTGGGTAACCAAATGGCCATAATCTACACCCTCATCTTGAAAGTAGTCATATCATTTTTGTTCCATTCAACGGACCAACCTCACTGTACTAAAGAACTGTAACCAGTTTTCTCACCACAATTTAGACTCATTCCTGTACACAATATCTTCTCATATTAGCTAATATTAATTTTTAGATCTAACCTTTGCTCAAATTATATATTCAAACACTAGTCTTATGAGCGTCCAACTCAATGAATGTTATCTATCAATTTAAAGAAAGCTGCAGAAAATAATACAAGTCAATATTCCACTATGACAGCGAAATCAAGGCAGACAAAGCTTTCCAGAAATTAGGCAAATGTAAACAGTGCTAAGAAATTACCAGTCCACATACTCATAAAGACACTATAAACATATACTAGAAGTTAGACTCAGCCTTATGAAGGTATTTTACTGAACCATGGATGCATATTCCAATGAATGAGCACAAGTATGTACTGACAGATGATGACAAGCTTATTAAATGACAATTGGACCAAAGTGCACAAACCAACAGGTTACCAAATCAGCAACCAACTATCACAACATAAAATAGCTGTGCGGTGCATCCCTGCACATTCAAATACACTTCTAAATGGTAAGGCAAAGAAGCTATATGTGATCAAAACAGCCACTCCTAGTTGCAATCTTCCACACAAAGAGAATTTTTTTAATGTTGCCAGTGATACATCACTGGATATAGGTACCAAGAAACCAACCCGAACGCTAGTATAATGATTGTACAAGGAGAACACAGAACACCAGTTGTTTTAAAGTAAACAAATCACTTAATCATTAACAGAATTAACTAACAATAACATTTCTGAATGCAAAACAAGGACATACTATAGATCACACCATTTGTATACTTAGGAAAACAGAAATTCAAGCAGAAGATATCCTGCAGGAATTGAAACACTACCAATAAATTGATCACGAACAGATCACTAATCCACAGAGACAAATTCATGTCCTCATGAGCTCTAAAATGCAGCAACATTTATCTGAAGAACTAGACTTCTTGTGTGGACACAGTTAAAGAACTGAAAACAAGATTAACATTATAGATGATAATGTTCCTCCTCAAGCGAAGATGAGCATGACATAAAGGACAATAAATGTAATGAACAAGTAGAAAAAAACATTTGTGATTGTCTAATTGGATTTGTGAGTTTGTAGATGCCCGATGAGTCAAGTTTGTGCCATGAAAGTTTTATTGCAGAGCATGCAGATTGCAGTGTGTGTTTGGGGTAGGAGAGTTTTTTTTAATTATCCTTCCATTTCTATTACTTGTAAATTGCCCGCAGTGTTCTTTCTTTCAAATTGAATGATGCCAGCAGTGATCTGGGTGTGCTAAGCTGAGCGATCAAGGGCTGTAGTCTCCCAGGGCTAAGATCAATGCTGCATTGCTTGAGAGTTTTTAGGTGATCCTTGAAGCGCTTTTTCTGCCCTCTACTTGAATGTTTACCATTGCACAGCTCCCATAGAATAAAACTCTTTGGAAGGCGCTTATTTGGAATACGGAAGATGTGGCCAGTCCAGCAGAGTTGGGACCTAGTTAGCAGGGCATGGATGCTTTGCATACAGGACTTTTGAAGGATTTCCGTGTCTGGTACTCAATCCTGTTAACATATTCCCATGAGGTTTCTTAGGCACTGAAGGTGGTGTTAAGCTGTTGAGCATGTCTCACATAGACAGTCCAGGATGATGCAGCATAAAGCAGTGTTGGCAGAACCAACGCATGGTACATATCCAACTTAGTTGTCAAACTGAGACCATGCCTGATCCCGACAGCACGAAGGCTCCCAAATGTCACACTGGCGTGAGCAATACGTGGGGCAAAATCCTCATCAATTATCACAGATTGCAACAGAGTGCTGTCGAGATATACAAACTTCTTGGCATTATTGAGTCTTTGTACCTTCACTGTCATTACTGGGTTCTATGTAGGGGACACTTGGTGCTGGGTTGATACATTACTAATGTATTCACAGTGCTGGCGGTGAGACCGAACAGACCAAACAAGAGGTCCATGCTGTCGTGCATGTCTTTCAGACTGGTAGTGTTTAGTTTGCACACAATGTCAATCTTAGTATTGGTCTTGGCATTCAAGCTACTAAAATTGTAGAACTACAAGCATGGTGCCACATGTATGGGATCTTTCTTCAAGTCCAGATAAATAATCACATCTCACAAAAATAACTTGGTCCTGACAGAGGAAATATGTATGTTATAACAGAAACTTGATATACAGACCAAATAATATAGGTAGAATAAATATAATTGAGGATTTTGAAGTGTTGTTAAATAGGGAAATTTGTTATAAAAGGATGTGCCATTGAGGGATTCCACTGTAGAATACATTGAAAAAATTCAATAAACATGCAGATTGTCAATGTTGTTGTGGACCAAAAAGGGAGCAAAGAACAGCAACCACAATGTTTATTGGAAAAGGTGATCAAGATCTGGAGGAGATTGGCTTTCTCACCTAATAGGTAAGTGATCTAAAAGGCACTCGCTGAACCTGGATGTTTCGGGTCTAAACACTGTATTCAATCACCCAGACTATACATCAATACAGGTATAATCAAATACAATGAAAATATAAGGGCTGTGGTAACAGCAAATTCAAGTACGAATGGAATACGTTAAAGGTGTTACCAAAAGTAAGCACAATATACTAGCAACACAACACTATGATTAACTTTTGACTTAAAGGCCATCAGGATGAGACAGCTGGTTTAAGGAAAAGCTAATGGCCAGTCCGCTATGTTGGTCAGTGACTACAAAAACATACAAAATGAACTAATTCACAGAGACCAGAAATATTCAGACACTGCATAATCAACCAGATATCAATTATTTACCAATTTAAAAAAAATCTCCTTGTATGTACAATTGAATCTACAGGTGATCTTTGTTATAATACTACATAAATTGTATGAAGACGAGAAATATGAAATCAGATTCTGGGACAAGCTGTCCCTGTGCACACGGAAGAGGTTTCTTGATCAATGAGATTTACCGGTACATTTTTTTTAAATGCATGTTACACTGAAGCTATAATTAGGAATGATACACTAAAGTGTATAAATTATTCTATTTCAGAAAGGTTCTTTGTTGCATAGTGGTGACACCATTTGCCTTGTGTTGACAGGTCACAGGTTTATTACCAGATCATGAAATGTCTTCACATTTCTGAGATCCATGGGAATTATCTTCAAAGTGAAGCACTTATGTGCTCTGTTGATTTGGGTGGAGTACATTTGGATATTCCAATTACAATAAAGTAATTCCTCTAAACGTTTGAAGAATGCGACTCCGCATTTATTAGACTTCACAGCCTGGATAGCTAAAGAACTTCTTGTGGTGTGTTTCATTTCAATGTTCATATTAATCTTCGTTACATTATTTAACTGAAATAAATTTTAATAAGACTATTTTCACTGATATTATTTATTTCTATTTGGTGTACGGTGGATGCTTACCAATCCAACTTTTGCCATTATTGTTAAAATCTAAAAAAACAGTTCCACTTTTAAAATGCTTAACATCCACACAAGATGGTATTGGAAAGTTATGAGACTTGTGAAGTACCCTTAACCAATACTGGCACTGAATATTACTATTCCTGTCTCCTGAAATATGTGTCAAAAAGTGTCGTTTCTACACACCCTAGAGGACCATCCACATGTATTAACAGGCAATATTTACCAACCTTCAGTGATGTTTTTGTGTTATGCCACAAATGGATCATTTCATTAGATTACCTAGGTTACCATTTTGAATATTTTATATGGTAACTAAATTTGAATACAACAAAAACCGCTGAAGACGGATGTGTCGGGCCACTGGACCAAATAAAATGGCGACACAACGCATTTCCATTCTCTGGACTACATCCTGCTGGAAATCTAGAAAGGATCATGATCCTGCTACAAGAGAGATCCAGCAGGAGATTGAGAATAAACGCTGAAGAAGAATACAACAAAAAACATTCCTTAGCTTTGGTGCCAAAACTTTCCAATACCACATAGAATGTATTATTTTGTATGACAGCATTATATTCTATACCTGTAGTATGTGAGATTACTAAAGATGTGTTATGAAGTAGATTACATCACGCATACATTTGTATTCATTGATATAATCCAAAATATGGACAGAAGATGTATATTTTTCAAATTTTATTGGACCATTTCAGGAGTAAGTGATGTGTATGTGCTATTGCAGAAACTGCATTCTTGTATTTGAATAATACGGTGTACAATATTTTACAAGCTAGCATGTAATTATTAACTTTTAACTTCATATAAATATCTTTTTTTTTACATATCACATTTTGCCATTTTTAAAATATATTCTTTTATAAGCCGACAACATGATTTTAACATCCAAACTGTGACGAAAGTCGAAAATCCGTTTATAGACAAGATCCCATTATTAGAAGAAAGGACAAGAAAAATCATGCTAAATGTAATACATTTTTAGACTCATTCCATCCATGTTTTGTCAGCGCCTGAAAAGGAATAAAGAAAAGCAATACTGTTTACCTGCCATACATGTCATTAAGAGGGGAGTAACGGGGTTATGGGATGGAGTTAGCTGTCACATCCCATATATGATCAATGTGCACCGGAAGGTGTCAGGCGGAAAGGCGTAGATATAACAGCAAAGCAGTAAACAATGACAGCATATTTTCTCTGGACTACATCCTGCTAATCTGCAGAAGTTTGAGAACAATGCAAAAGTAGACTCCTTTGATTGTTTTGGGTTTTTTTTGGAAGTGATAAATCAAGAAAGTTTAGTCCAGAAAGTGCTGAACCGATGAACTCTTGACGCATTTTATGAATTTCTTGATCATCATTATCCTGGATACATTTTATTTTGTTTTAATATTGAGTAAATACCTTCTATATAATCGTGACATAGATGTCAAGCAGCAGTACATTATTAGCGACCAGTAAAAGTTGGCTACCTCCTATTTAACCAATTGCTGCATTATTTGAGAAATGGAAATGAATAGCTTGTGCATTGTATGTAGGTTCAAAGCGAAGAACAGTCTTCATCTTAAGTTGCAAATTTGCTGTACTCAAGACTAGACATAATACAGAAGCAGTCAATATCTGTCACTGGTTGACCTGCAAGCTGTGGTTTCTGAACTCATCTTGACAAATATGATCTTGGTGGTGACATCCATTTCAGGTTCTCTAATTCATTTTCCAATTCTCAAATTTTGCAGCAAAAATAGTTTTCAGCTTATGTATTTTTTTTTTATATTTAAAACTGTGTGTTCCTTTAACATTGCTAATGTTTGTGCCCAAAAGGGAGCAAAGAATAGAGAATAGTAACAATGTGAATATATTAGGCATGAAGTAAGAGGTTACTTAGAAGAGTTCGAGATGGTGTTGCATATTCTCATATAAAGTTGATCCAAAACAGTCATGCTGAAGTTGAATGAATATGACCTAAAGACATAGATATAGCAAAGTGAAAAACATGATGCAGCACATTCTGCTCTGTACTACATCCTACTAATCTGCAAGATCAGATTGAATACTGATGTACTATTTTGTCGATCAGTGTTGCCGACCCGAAAGAAGCAAAAATTGCAACAATTTGACCTGCCATGCAAATTGTCATAGTTGACCAAGATTTAGAGTGCTGTTTCATCGCAATATGCAAGTGGCCCAGAAGTCATGCTGAAGAATGATGTGTTAGGTTAAAGGACACAAATATAGCTGTTACCCAGCTGTAAACCTTGAAACACATTCTGCTCTCCAGACTATATCCTGCTATAGCAGGAGTTTGTGAATAAATGCTGAAGATTTTGCTATATCTGTGTGAGATGTTAGTTCTGTCATATATGTTTCTGTGCTTAATGCGTGTATAAGAATAATTCGTTTCTGACTATTTTGTAGGATGTGATCACAACCAACAAGAACACATAACACTCAGGACAAAACAATAACATTCTAATAAATTTAGCAACAATATAGCACAAAAAGCACATGAACAACAGTGTATCAATATTGACATGAATGATTAGAAAAAGCGCAGTTGTCTAATATATTTATTATTGCATTTACAACACAGTTGACAATCAACTGAAACAAATCAGTTCAGTCAGAATGAGCACCTGTCAGTCTGAAAAAAATGTTGCGTTATTTTCAATGGCATATTACTAGTCAATATAGAGCTAAAATTTCACTGAACCCTAAGATCTCAATTTTTTCAATTACATTTTCGCCTAAATGTGATTTCGCTATTATCCATATCATTTTCATTAAGTTTTTGGTGCCAGAAGACGCAAACAAATCAATCAGAATTCAACCAACAAAAGACCAATATAAATTATGAATAGCCCAAATACATAATTATACAAATCTAACTTACCAGCCGCATTTACATAAAATTCAATATTGGAAAAACAGCAATTTGTATACGTGGACAAATACCAGATTGAATATGTACTTAAGAATTCCCTAAATTATATACAGAATTGCAAATCACTTTAACGAATACTGAAACTAAAGCTTAATGGTGCTCTGAATAAGCTACAAATGACAAAATTAGGCACATTTTAAGTAAATGAAGCAAGAAACTATTGTTTTGATATAACGACTGACAAAATAAATTAGTTATAACAAATTGGATCGCTGGAACCTGCCGAAAACGGATGTGTCTGGCCAATGGCGCAAAAAAAACAACTGACAATGCATTTCCATTCTCTGGACTACATTTTGCTGGAAATCTTGTAGGAATGTGGTCTGCTACAAGAGAGATCCAGCAGGAGTATGAGAATGAACACTGAAGGATTGCTGGAAAGGAAACGAGTAAGACAAACACCTGGAAAAAGGTAGAAACAATTACAGGAACAGGTAAGACAGAAATAAATGAAACATAATAACCAAGAAAAGAGAAAGCTTTTAATTTAGATAATGAAGAACTGCCATAATCAGTTTACAAATACAACTTTCCAATGGATGCACATCAAAGCAGATGACAATAGCTCTTCTATACAAAATTTGAGCGCCTGTCTGTAGCATTCCTGATAGAAACAACATCAGCGTCTCAAATCAGACATGTACCATATAATAATAGATATTGTATATACAGTAATCGCACTGTAGAATACCTTCTCTTGATTCTCTTCTTGATTCTTGATTAGAAACTGGCTTCACAGCACGCGGGACATTCCCATAAGTGCTCCGTCCTCCACTCTAGCAGCCATCACAGTGTATGTAGACTGAAGAGTCCAGGTCATGTGTTGATTGTGATCTTCAGGACTTTCCAAAAAACTTATTTTTCCTTTCCTCACCTCTAGATACTCCCGTTTCTAACATTCTATATTAAGTGTATGTTCTCATCCTCATTGACATCTGCATCTTGAAATGAATTTATTACTGCCTTCAATAAGTCTGCTTTATCTCTTCTCAGCAATGTGCCGTATATCGCTGCATTGCCTGCCAATAAGTCAGCTCTCTCGTTTCATCTGACCCAAGCATGACCAGGGCAGTATATCCATGTAATGCTCTGGACAACTGAGTTGTTCAATAAGTCCCACCATTTTTTTCTTAGCATGAACTTTTCTATCTTCCGCAGCATGCTTTGAGAGTCTGTGAGTATTACCGAGTGTGCTGATGTATCAGTTAACCAATTAAGTATTGCTGTAACTCCCTCTATTTCCATCCTCATGCTCGATGTGACAGTAGAATATGCTGAAGATTTCTCAACCAACTTCACACCGTTTCTGTAAGCAACAAAATCCCAACCGCTTTTTATGTTTTAGAGAATTTGTACATGTATCTTAGACTGCAGAGCACATTCCTCAAAAAATCTCAAATATGAAATACTGAGGCATACACAATAGCCCAGAGAAACAAGACTAGAAGCAAAACTCTACAAACCTATGCAAACCTACATGAGTTACAAAATGGTCAAATTTACAAAAGAAATAAAACTGTAGTCATAGGCATATTCTGAGCAAATGAAATTAATCTTGCAGTGTACGATCAACTCTAAAATCATGAATTATCCCTGGGAAGATATTCCAAAAAGTTAAATTAACTTAATGTAATTGTATAATTAAATATTTGCTCTATTCACGTAAAATACCACCACATAACTTTTCTGCCTGTTTATATTGCAAATATTTGTGGGGTAAGCATAGAGTTCAGTTGTACTAAGACAGCAACGCATACGTAATTATTTTCCTAATTTAAAAACACATTTTGTACACTTTACATTAAAAGAAATCTGCAGAGGTCCATTGAATAATAGATTTTAGACAAGTATCACTAGATACTACATTGAAAAAATCTGAAAATGATGATCCAAGTAGCACAGGATCCAATCATCTATGCAACACAATGTCATTGTACAGCACTGACAAAAAATTACTTCTGGTTAACAGATCAGCTGGAAGCCAATCGACCATAATTAAACAGACCATATGCATAGCAAATTATCACAGTAGAGCATAAAGTACCTAAGAAAACTTAAGATGCAACACTGTAGTGTTATAAAAGGAATGTAAAAGTCTACCCACTGCTCTCATGAGAATGTCAGTGATCAATGTATTGTGTTGCACGGGCAAAATGTGGATCAATGTATAATAACACACCAACTTGCTATGAATGTCCTTAAAGGTAACATACTGAGGATTGTTATGAGGTTTAGTCAATACACTGTGGAATCATGGAACATGAGAAAGCAGATGCCCTGGCAAAAAACAGGAAGCGAAGTGGAGCAACACAAGCACCTGTCCTATGGAGAAGCAAAAACTAACCCAGAACATATACACAGCAGTGGAAGAAACAAATGGAAATGGAAGACAAATATGATGCAATACATCACTTTCAAAGATATCGGCAGACCACAATATTTCGCCTTAGAACAGGCCACTGCAGAAAGTTGGATCACCTTTACCGATAGAGGATCTCATACACAGCTGAATGTCCATGTGGATCCGAAAAACATACTTCAGGACTGCCCAACATACAAAGAGCAGAGAAAGCAGACCTAGCCAGAGGATACAGACTTGAGGCAAAAGCTATGGGGCAGCTGCTCTGCCCTGGAGAAGACAGTGAACTTCGCCCTGACAATATAACAACCACAGATTCCATACCATAAAAAAATGATAACCCACTGACTACCGGGATCACACGTAATGTGATCCGCTCACCCCTTGCGATCACAACTTTGGGCACTCCGTATGTATGAAACATCCTGATATGTGCCGCCAAGCAAATAAAAAATGCAGGCCCATTCATTTCTGTTTCAATATGAGAACAATGTAGTAACATATTTCATTGAATTTACTCCCTTGTTAGTGACAAGAAATGTATGATAAACAACGGTTTCTTCTGATCATATCAAGGAGAGGGATATTTATGAAGTTTGATGACATTTCCTTTGATTCTTACAAATTAACTGCAGAAACGTCATTGTAGTTAAAAATGTTAAATTTATTTAGGTCTAAAAGTGTTCAAAACTGATTTCAATGTGTCTAGGAAGGATCTATCAATAAGTTTTTTATATAAAATTTAATAAATGTGGTTGCATACATCTTTATTTCTTGTTTGATTGACACTGACACGCATACAGTTGCATCTGTGGGTCTCACTATTGCTCACTAGGAAAATCACCCATGCAACAGAAAACCTTAGATGACATGCCGTTATATTGAGGTTTCATCTTATAGAAGTTTCGTGGCATGTCATCTATACACTTATGCTTCTCATGCTTGTATTTTGTTGTTGCAATGTGTTTTATTGCTTTGCTATTTTTACTTATGTATGCATCTTCTGTGGTTGGGTGGGGAGCCAGAGATGTACTGCACAGCAGTTTTTTCTATGGCTGAGGCCCATCATTAGATGCACAGTGACTCTGGATGTAACAATGCTTTTGGCTTGAATATTTTCATGCCAGAGAATATCTTAATCACCAGGAAGGTAGGCTATGCACTGCTCCGAGCCACTGCAGCCAAGATAGTTCATTGTGCTCATTCCCTGCCACCAATTGACAACTGGTTATGCCAAACTTCTCTATTGCTCCAGGCTTCTTTCTGTCCCCAACACCGAAAGGTACATGTGGAAAAATAAAGACTTCCCAGCAATATAATGCAAACAATGGCATTGGCTCAAAGAACATGAGCCCATGAACCACGGGGACAGCAACCAACAACCATCACGGTTTCAATAATTTTCAAATATAATATACTACAATGGAATGGTTTTTATCATTACTGCAATAAGAATTATGATAATCTAGTGTCTGAGAAAACCTATTTTTAGCTTTATTTGGACTACTTTTACTGCAAACTGATGTGCATAAAGCAATATTTTATCAATTTTAGTTGAATTTTGTTCATTTTTGTGCATAATTATGAAAAAACTAGATTATGATAAATATGTGTGTGACAATGACATTTTTAATATACCCTTGAAATCATCAGGATCTTCTTTCATTCACTTGAAACATGTCTATATGTATCTGGATCTAAAATGGCTTTCTGCACTAGTATTCAGCGGGTTAAGAGATCAAAATTTGTCATGCTGAAATTGCATGTGCCTGCCATAATGTGCAAATATCACAGCTAAACTATAAACCTGCAAAATGCAGTCATTTTCCTGACTTCATATTACTATAGACATGAGATTGAGAAATGAGCACAGAAGAAATATAATATGTTGCACATTGCTTTTGTGCTTAGGAATATAATACATACAGTAATGCACCGTGGCAGATCCTGATGCCAGTTCAGTGTTTTAGGGACCAAACATAAGTTGTCAATGTATGCACTTCTGTGTCCATTCTCTAATGTCTACAGATTACAGGATGTCCAGAGAACAGAATGTGATGTGTCATGGTTTACAGCTTGGCTGCGATATCAGCTGAAAGTGATATAAATCCCTACTGCTAAATCTATGTTCCCTGCAAGGAACTCATTCCCAATAACAGACAGGACTTGTTGACCATAATATCTAAATCTACCGGTCGATGTCTTATAATTTTGCAATGTAGAGACCCAAATACCAGTAACACAGATTTACCAGCACTTCACTTCTGAAAATGGAGTTGCTTGTCACAGGTCTCTAAAAAAAAAATGTGGTAGCGACAAAAAAAAAGGTTGAGAACCAATGTTCTAGGAAAAACAAGTCTATCCATGAGCAGCACCTCATTGAACATAGATGACACTGACGAAATATGAGGGGACTGAAGAAACTTTAGTACCTAAAAAATCAGATGGAATCATAAACCACCTTAGGACATAAAAGGTCTATCCTACAGAAAGTATACGACCACTATAGACGATGACTACCAAAATTGTTGAAATATCAAGTGTGCAAATATAGAATTTTCAGGGAGATGGGCAGAATATATTTATGTTCAAATATAAAATGTTTTCATTATAAAAACTTACAAACTGTTTCTGCCACCCATATTTTATAAAATAAAATTGTCCCTCTTTATGAACTACAAAACGGTCAAGTTTATAGATGAGAAAAACTGCAGATATAGGCACATTTCAGGTGAGCGTTATGAAATATAATTAATGCAAAAATGCTGCTGCTATAGAATTTCGGACGTTACCAAAATTGTGTAATACTGTGGAACTATGACAATATGCGGAACACTAAGCCCACTAAACATACTGATCTGTCGGAGTCTACAGATAGATAACATAGGAGTAAAACAAGTATTGGAGTTCAAATATCTAGGTAATATTTTCAATATGGAAGCTAAAAGACAAATGATTTACAGTATATTCCTACCAACACTATTACCAGTCCCAAACCTGGTCTCTATCATCTTCAGATTACAGAAAGATAGTGATGTGAGATGAAATGCTTGAGGAAAGCTGCATGGGTCACCAGGCTCGTTAGATTACAAATGAAGACATCAGGGAAGGAATAGGTATAACACCTTGCTCAGAATACACAGAAAGGCAGCAGATCAAGTGGTTTGGCCACATTATGAGAATGCATCACAACAAGTTGCCCGTACAGGCCTATAACCAAATGAGATCAGTGTACAAAGCTAGAGGAAAACCACGAAAAAGATGGATAGAAAATGCCATGGAAATCCTGAATAAACTGTCATAGTACACTTAAAGCCACACATCTGGCCTTGGAACACAAATTCGAGCTCCAATCATCCCTATGCTTAACGGCAAAAGTGAACAACAAATGGCCTGGGAAAATTGACCGAAATTGGATCAAAGAGTAGCGCTAAAACCTATCATGCCATGTCGAAGTAGTGACTGAATAGGGTTGCCTACCTAAATGGTGTAATTTACAAGAATTTTTAAAATAATGACTGATGACAGGAAACAAAAACCTAACTTGAACAACTGAAAACTAGTGACTGTCTATACATTATGACTGAATGGTGGATAAACATTATAAATGTATAATAAAGTAATTATGTTTGTGAAGAGAAGATTTGTTCCTGTTCTACAGGCCTATGTACAAACAAAGAACTGACAAAAAGATCAGGGCAGCTAAAATATATATAGGCATATCGGTAACTAAAAAGAACAACCCAATACATGGTTACCGGAAAGTTTCTGTACAATACTTTGAAACTAGGACATCATTTTTGTGGTAATTTCTGGGGGAAATTAGTATTAATAACTACCAACAATGTTACCGCACCATCTTGTATCAAGACATGTCTAAACATGTCTCTTCATATCGAAGACCGTGTTGCACGTGTGTTGCCAGGGTACAACAGAGGATCACATCTCTCTCTAAGCAGGACAGAAAAACGTGTTGCAGTACTCGTACACAAATCTTCCATGCATGCATGTCGTAAGAGACAACTACGGTGTTAGGTGGAATTGGCTGTCCCATCCTATTGAGTCAGTGACACAAGCCATGCTGAAGTTGGATGTGGGTGGCCAAAAGGTGCAGTTATCGCAGCAAAGATATAGTATTCTGTTCTCAAGACTACATCCTGCAAATTTGCAGAAGTTTGTGAACGTACTTAGAAGAATACCTTGTGAAGGGTGATCAGGGTTATTTGTTGAATGTGGGCCGTGATTGTTTTATTTCAGTTGTATTATGAGGTACAGATATTTTGTATGGATGTAAATCGTTTTCAGAGTATTGTGAATCACACTCCTTGACATGAATATCTCTTGCATAAATCTTCTTACAGATTTACTTGGACGGAGTGCTGAAAATTTTGTCTGATTTCTATCATTTCTGTCTAAAGGCCTGACAAACACTGTCAGTTTTGTAAAATTTACATATATTTTTACTGCACTGCTGTGAGGATACTGAACATCTGGAAATATTTCGTGATATTTAAGAATCACATCCTCTGTGTAATGAGGCCTACTGTCATTACAAAATACACTCAAAACAGAAAAACTTTGAATTATTCTTTTTCAGTGTTCAACTCCTGCTGGATCTCATTGTAGCAGAACAATGGCCCTGTTAGATTTCCAGCATGATGAAGTTGTAGAGAATGGAAATGAGTTGTGCTGCCATTTTATTTGCACCTATCCATCATCTGCGATTGAAGTATTTAACACTATTATATTTCAAATTAATAAGATTTCGCATGTAGCAGTAGTGTTCTGACAAATGCATTAATTGGGAAACAATATGCGTGATGGACAACATTAATACACTAATTCATATTGTTTTGATGGGCGTTATGAGGGGAAAAAAAAACTGTCCGTGTACAACGTATATGGGTTGAAATGTTAAACATGCTAACAACTGAAACTTATAACTGCAACACTCATACTGTCAGTTGAACATGTTATAATTGTGCAAATAAAGATATAGGCCCTAAAGCTTGGAGCTCTATGGATCAGGTATATACCGCACTGGATGTTGATTCAGTCTCTAAAATAAATATTGCTAACAGAAGATGATGAGCATGAGTTGCTCCTTTCCCAGAAATATTCCGCAACAATCACGGATGTGTAACTTAGGGTTCAGTGAATAAACCATAAATTATTCAAAATAAAGCACAATTTTATGCATATATACATTAAAATTGTTAAATATAATTCTAATAATAGTGGTTTTAATAGGCTATATCAACTGCTCCACATCAGAAAGTTTCCAGCTGGTGGTCAGCTAAGAACTTAAATCAAATTATACAAATAATTTAATAATACCAAAGTTGCTCCATCATGCCCCATCCCGGTGTAGACATGCTTCTACTATGCTAACAAATGTGCACTTATTCCAGGCCAAAGTAACAACTTAATGTTATTATCCTTGCACTATCTCAACTTATATTAATTTTTTATGTAGGACTATGCCTAGACTAGACTTCAACTCAGTGTTTATAATAAAAAAGGAAATAGGCGGTGGTTGTTCCCACAAAAGTCTAAACGTCCTGAAATGAACTCTGGAAAAAAAATGTATATATACATTTAATATTCCTTTCAAATACGCTAACATATTTTAGACTCCTAGATATATTTAAAATCGTGCACAAATCATAACCTTTAGGTAAATTTTAAAAATATAAAAAACCCACACCCAAAATAATTCACAATCCTATTATCCTGGAATATCTAGGTTAGATTTATTATCTCCGGATATGACAAAATGCATGAAGACGTCATATGACGTTTCAACACAGTAATTTGTAACAAAGAACTGAATATTCACTTTATACATCGGTGTGATATATCACTCCGACAAGCAAACTCGTAATATAAATCTAACTGCACATGAACAATACGACAAACACAAATCTGAACCTTCTTGATCTGCTCTTCAATGACCCTGACGATATCGCTTGCAAACTGCTCGTGGTCTTCGGCCAACATAGTAAGCATACTGATCTGTGGTTTGCTGTTCATCTTTAGATCATCAAGTGATGATCTGTAGCTATCTGTAACATCGTCTGACATCTTGTAACGATATATGAAAACTTGATATATAAAGTAGTTAATTCGTATAGTTCTGCTGATTCACGTAAACATATTTACTCTTAAAATGTCGTCAGCTCGCTGTCGTTGTCGTTGAGAAATGATGCTTTCTGGGATAGTTGTGCCAGTTGAAGGTGATTAACCAATGAGTTGCTTTATTCTTGATCACGTGTGTGCGCAGTTTGTGTAATGCGTATGACCAATGTTGAATTTCCCATCATTCATCTTGGTTTAGATCTAAAAATACTCAATTACGTATTAACCTTAGATAACTTCCTTGTTGGGGTTCATCATCATCAGGTGTCATGCCAGCTGGCGTAGGCGATCATGGCTCTCCACAGCTCTCTGTCTCCAGTATTATGTATTAAGCTCGTTGTTGTTTCCCTCCCGTGCCAGGTTGTCAAACTGTCTCATATTTTCTCACGTTGTCGCTCTCTGTCTCTGTTGCCTTCAATCTTACCTGTTGTGACTATGTTCTCTAAACCTGCCTGTCTCATGAAGTGGCCAAAAAAAAGAAGATTGCCTTTTTCTTATATTGTTGATTAAGGTCCGTTTCGCATTTGACTCGTTCAACACCTCTGCATTAGTTTTTCTGGCAGTCCATGGTATTCTCAGCATTCTTCTGTAGAACCACATCTCTGTTGCCTCTAATTTCCCACTTTCCAGTTTGTTTATTGTCAATACTCACGTAGCATGACAATGGAAATTATTGCAGTGACCAGGGATTTGAACTGGATGGGTACACAGAGTGCAACTCAACTTACAGATATCGAAGGAATACTGGACTTGGTTACTACTGAGGCATCACATCTGGCCTTGAACAGAAATGTACAGCTCCTAACCCTACTCTTAACGGCAAGTGTAGATTAAATCAACAAGTTTCCTTCTGGGGACAGACAATAGACAACAGATATATCTAAGGAATACCTAGACAAAAGATCAATGAATATGTAATGTATGGCATTTTGTGCCTTGCAGACGGTCATTTAGCAATAATCCGTTGAATATTTGTTCATGAATTGTGACTTTTCAAGCGATCATATCACAGCAACGGAAGATTTTTGTTTGCGTCTTTCTCTTTTTTTCTTTTATATCTTTAAACATATTATTTCTGAACAATGCTGCTCCCGCATGCAGGTGTTGCTTGCAGGCATCCCTAGTTTCCGCAGTGTTTTCCCAGTTTTTGGATTCTATATGGAAGCCTTCCATTGATGATTTACGTATGTCTTTATACATTAGCATTTGTCTAACGCGGGCTCGATGGCCTTCAGCCAGTTCCCCCCCCCCCCTCCCGAATAGTACTTGTTTTGGGATGCAGCAGTTTGGCATTCTGCAGACGTGACCCAGTCAGCACAATATATTGAGTGTTTCCATGGTAGATGGGTGCAGCGCAACACTTCCATGTTGGTGATTTTGTCGTGCCACAAGATCTTGCGGAGACATCTTAGATGAAAGATGTTAAATCTTCTCTCATGTTTGGTATAAGTAGCCAATGTCTCAGATTCGTAGCATAGTGTACTGAGAAAGCATTATTGATAGATCTGTATCTTTGTTTTCAATTTTAGCTAATAGTTTTTCCAAGCTCACGTTGACAGTCTGCCAAAATGGTAGCCGCTTTCCCTATATACGTACGTTTATTTCATTGCCCAGGGAAATGGTGGGTGTAATTGTAAATCCTAGGTAACAAAAGTTAGCGACTTGCTTTATATGGGTGTTGTTTAGAGTGATGTTTTTGGTACTGTATATCCCTGACACATTGCCACAGTTTTAGTGATGCTTATTATATAGAGAAAAGCTAGCGGACCTTTGCCATGTTGTAAATTTGGGACTGCAAGGTGGACTCACTGTGTGCCACCAGTGCAGCGTCATCGGAGGAGAGAAGTTCTCTGATGAGTATTTCTGATGTTGTCGTCTTCGCTCTGAGACGCGAAGGATGAAAACGTCACATGCATAAGTGTGCTGCATCTGCAAGATCGTGTTTCAGAAGCGCTACGAAGATGATTACGAAGAGGGTGTGGGTTATAGCTCAACCCTGCTTTATTCTAGTCTTTACTGCAAAGCTATCAGATGTATTTCCCTCAAATGATACATTTGCGCGCATATCTTCATGAAAGGAAGTAACGAAGTTTAGTAGTTTTGGTGTACAACCTGTACATTTTAGAATCTTATATAGAGCTGATCTACTAACAGTGTCAAAAGCCTTAGTTAGATCCCTGAAGGCCACAAAGAGTGGCTTCCCCTGTTTTTTGTGTAGTTGACGAAGGGTAAAGATAATGTCGGTAGTATATCTTTTAACTTTGAAACCACACTGTGACTCTGGCAAGACACTTTCGGCAAGCAGATGGAGTCACTTTAGAAGGATACGAGCAAAAACCTTCCCGGTGATGCTGATGAGGAAGATGCCTCTGTAGTTGTTGCAGTCACCCTTGTTCTTGTAGAGAGTTACTATCTTTGCGTCCCACATATCTTGGGGGATTTTGTCTTCACTTCAGCACGTTATAAGTAATTGAACAGGTGGGAAACAGTGACATCTCTGTTTTCCTTAGGATTTCAACGGGAATGTTGTCTGCTACTGCTGCCTTGCCGCTTGCTAGTTTATTTATAGACTAAAGGAGGTCAGCCTCTGGGTCCATCATTCAATTCTGTCATTTCAGGTATATTCTCAAGTATATGATCTAGTTGTAGGTCTGCAAGTCTGTCTTCGGAATACAGAGTTGAGTAGTGTTCGATCCATCCTTCAAATTGTTTGGTTTTGTCTATTATAGGCAGGGGCGTAACTAGAGTAAGTACTGCTCGGTGCGATGAAGATTTTGATGCCCTACCCCTCCCCGAAATAGGAAAATACACAAGAAAATCACAAGTAAAATTGAACAAGTTTACCATTGTTATCGATTTTATCCACATTTAAGCAAGATAGATATATATTTTAAAATTTATATTTTAAATTACAAGTTCACTTTACAAGCTTTTTGACTAGCGAAGTCATTAATGACTGCGTCGAAGCTCACATCATTGACCAGTACATGTTTGATTGACATAATTGCTAGGTTCATTCATTCATTATGATTGAGCATAGGTCAATATCGAGAATGCGCGAATTGGGAGTGAGGATGGGCGTGACCCGTAGAGAACACATGATAAATATTTCAAGAAGAGCAGCGAATCAACATAGAACCGGAACCATCAGCCGTTATACCATGAGAGATTTACTGAAGCGGAGATCTGAGCACATATGGACGTGTCCAGTGTGCGAAGAGGATAATCAACATACCTAATATCTAATACCTAATTGCGAGGTTGTTCAATCTCAAGTTGTTCATAGTTGACCTGATATAGTTTTTGATTAATAGAGTTTGGAGAAACTCCTTTCACATGTAGCTATACTAACTCCTAGAGTTAGGAACATACGCACTTAAATGAATGTTGGGTACTGAATCGGAAAGCTGATGTTTCTGAATGCAGGCAAGTAATTCCAAAGTCATTTGATCCTTCAAGTTCAAGGCCGAAGATGCTGCGACAAATTTCATTAGTCGCTTTCTCTCGAGTAAAAATTCATCCTTGTCGATGTCATCATCAGGAACGTTGTGAAGATCAATGTCGATTCGATCGTCAAACAGTTGCTTTAGAGAAAGAAAGCCAAACTTGTCAGTAACCTCATGCAGTTGTTCAAATCTTGTTGAAACCTCCTGATTCACTCTGTCCACCGAAGTTCATTTCTGTAGCTTAACCCGACATCGGCGGCTTCTTCTCCAGACATCTTCTTTTTACGACATATTCGCCGATGTGGCTCTGTAGGAATTTCAAGTTCAGAATGCACCAAATGCGCATAGCTTAAACTCGCATCGGCTACTGTTTGCCTCGAAGTCGTGAGGAATTCACTTAAAGCTTTCATTTTTGTTGCATAATCCCGAACGCTCAAGCCCTTCTTCTGCATATATGCCTGCACGTCGTTTATTTCCGTTAAAACTGGAGACAAGAACCCTAGATACGCCAAGAACGTGAATAACTGCAGCGCTACCAGCAAGCTGTCAGCCATGGATCTCGTTTCCGAATTTTCGGTTCTCTCAGTTACAATTTCAAATGTTTCTAGAATATTCAGAAAGTGGCTTTTAACCGTTTTGACCACTTCGCCTCTCGCACTCCAGCGTGTTTCGGCTAATTGCTTGAGACTCGTTCCAGTGGTTTTGATCAGCACGTCCCAGCGGTGATTGGAACTGGAGAAGAAGGTGTGCAGACGATCAAGCGTGCCGAAGAAGGTCACAGAGTTTAATTCTTCTCGTGCCGCATGGATCCCAGCTAGGTTTTAACTATGGTTCGAACATGCAATATACTGGGCTTTTGGATTTATATAGCAAACCGTTTATGAACTCCCGAATGTTCCCATTTCATCATCGCAGCGTTATCGTGCCCTTGACCTCGACAGTCCATAATGTCGAGGTCGTCCGTCTCTAGCTTCTTCAAAATCATTCCTGCAATCTCGTCGGCATTTTCCTTCTCGGTATCACCAAAGTCGATAAAAGACTCTTCAACAGACACACGAAGGCCTTCCATCACAACATAACGAGGCACTTGCGAAGTTTGATACATGTGAGACACATCGGGTGTGCTATCATATATTATGGAAACATTTTTGGTTTCTTTTACCCGCTTGACAATACGACGCTGAACTTATTCACCCAATAAATTGATGAATTCGTTTTGAACATTCGGGGACAAATAAGATGGTTGTGGAGCACCTCCAAGTTGGATCCGAAGAGTGTGCTCTTTGAGAACGGGATCATACTTCGACAAAATCGTGCCAAATAAATGTGCTTAATAAGAATAAAAATTTGATTTTTTAACGGTGTGGGGCATCAACTCTGGCACGGCAAATGCACTTAAACCTCATTTCAAAGTTTACATTATTTTGAGAGGCATTTTGATGCCCCTCAAGCCTTGATGCCCAGTGCGACCGCAACCCCCGCACCATCCTCGGTACGCCTCTCAAAGTTATAATTAGGTTTCATTTATGGAATAGGTCAATTTTTTTATAGACCTATAAAAAATTTAGGGCCCCTTTATGGGGGGGGGAGGGAGACATCAGAATTTTTGAAAGATTGAGGTGGGGAAAGGTTTAAAGAAAAGGTTGGGTAACACTGCTATAACATGTCAGGTTCAAGGAGTATAACATTGGATGAAACAACACCCAGAGTTCTCCAGCAAATTCTATCTTCAGCAACGCAGATGAGTGTGAAAATACCTTGACCTATCCAGCTCTTGATGCTGCCTGTCCATGATTTTCTTAGTCTTCGTCTGCTTCTTCCCACCTCGACTGATCCCTGTAGTATAGTTTATGACAAATAATCATATCATAGAACGTCCAAAAAACCCATCAAGGCCGTAGACAAGTTTTCATTGAGGAAGGGGTTTACCTATAAAATAATGTGAAAAAAGACATTCGTCAATTTTTGTATGTAATTCCCTCTTTATGATGCGAAAGCTGATGACTTTTTTGATGAGAAAGGTGATGACTTTTTTGATGCAAAAGCGGATGACTTTTTTTATGGTGAAAGCCGATAATTTTTTTGATGCGAAAGCTGATGACTTTTTTTGATGCGAAAGGTGATATGACTTTTTGATGAGAAAGGTGATGACTTTTTTAATGAGAAAGATGACCTTTTTGGGGAAAATCGTTAATGTAGGGGTTTCATCCCACATTTTGGCTAAATTCCTATCAATAAAAAACATGTTATGATTTCCTAAGGGTGGGAGGGTGGAGATGAACACCCACCTCCCTTAACAACAGACCTATAAACCATGCAGGTAGGTATATTTGTCGTTTTACTATTGGTAGTAATGATTCTTATAGACCTGTATAAATCTATTTTATTTTGTAACGTACACATTTGTCGCTAGATGGACTAGTATTGTGGCTTGGTAAAAGCTCACCAACCAAGCTTATTGACAACATGAGAGGCAGAGAGTCGTGGAGAAACATGATCGCCTATGCCATTCGGCATGACGATTGATTGACACATTTGTCTCATGTTCTCTATAGGAGATGCGCAGAATTCGTCTGTAACATTTGTATTCGAAGGTTTGTAACCTCTCTTCACGACAGCTGTGAGTGATCAGCTTTCACACCAATACAACACAATAGACAACATAAGTGAGTTTCAAAGTTAGTTTTTCACACTAACACTGATTTTGCTTTTCCACATTAAAGTTAACCTTGACATATCCGCTACATCCATCTCCAGCCGTATGGACCTATCTTTAAGTCTGTTTTGCGTTTTCGATGGCTGCATAGGCCTATGCAGGATCCTAGGTATTCGAAAATATTCAAGTCCTCAAATTTATACCAATTTATCATATTGTTGGTTTGTGCTTCTGTACCTTCGCTGTTAACCAAGAACATATTTCATTCAGCGTTGATTTTGGTCTCCGTGCTAGCACAATGTGAAAACAATTCTGACAACACTGTGTATGAAAAAAAAATTATGGTGCTTTATGGGGGCCACATCACGTGACCATAGTCCAACTTTTTAATATTGTTGAGTAAGAAAGACATCTCCAAATAATCACATGTATATTTTGATAATTTTGTGTTTCTTGTTTATGTGTGGAGCTAGTGGAGCGCATGGTCATGTTGTTAGAACTCCTTTCTTAGACCCTTGATGTCCTGGGTTCAATCCACGGTTGGGACATGATTTTATCTTTTGGAGGTACAATTAAAATCCTTCCTATATATGATGAGGCGTCTGCTATGGCAAAGCAGCTTTTATTTCCACACCCCATATAAAGTCTCTCTGCACTCCATCACAGGAAAACATGCAGTAACAACAGTTGTAAGTTTTTCTTGTTTATGTGTTTCTTGAAAAAGATCCCAGTTGGACCGCAAAGTAGAAAAAATGTCTTTGTTCTTTTGTTTATTATTATTTATTTATTTTTTACATTGATAGTTAGGCTATAACAGTAACCATTAGTATTTCATACAGCTTTTGTGACTTGGAGATTAAAAAATCACAACTTCAGCTGCAGATAAATTGAGATGCATGCAACACACTGAGTGGCACCCCTACTAGGTTCATACTGGGGTCCTCTCGGTGCGTAGAGTGAAGATAATTGGATGTAGCGATTTATTATAAAAATTTCATTTTATTTACTACTGTATGGTGTGTTTAGTTATTGCATGTCTCCCCGTAATTAACAAAAATTTCACAATAAGAATTCCTAAGACACATTCATTTTGTGATGCTTTTTTGTTCAGTGGGACAGTTTTTTAAACGATACCATGCTACCAATGCCAAACATGGTCTTTAATAGTCTCGCAGCAAAGAAAAATTACTACATGTGAAATGAAATGTATGAGAAAAGCTGTAATGGTTGCTAAACTAGATAAAATAAGAAATAAAGCAATTGGGAAAAGGATAGGTATAATATCATGTATTGAACATATCAAAAGACAGTAAGTAAAATGGTTTGATCACCTTTTGAGAATGAAACTAAATACCAATAAGAGCATATAACAAAAGAGTATCCGGACATAAAACCACAGGCAGACCACGAAAACGGTGGATAGAAAAAAATCAAGATAACCTTGAACAAACATGGACTCAATTCAACCAAGGTGACACATCTGGCCCTGGATCGACAACACTCCATCCGAGTAGAATGCTCCTTCATTAGGCATTTGCATTAAGCCGAAGTCTCCTGGGTATGAAGGAACGCTCATAAAAACCAGCCCACTGTACATAGGAAGTAAGAGCTAATCGCTTGCAATTCCTGGTACTTGAAAGAAAGAAGAACGGCAGGTGTGAATACTATCAACCATAATTCACCTGGAGAAAGACAACAGATTTTAAAAATAGGTTTAGCAAAGTCCAAGATGACTGGTTAAATGTAACTGTAGGGAGCAAGTCCAAGATGACTGGATAAATGTAACAGTAGGGAGCAAGTCCAAGATCGCTGGTTAAATGTAACTGTAGGTAACATTGCTAGGATCTGGGAAGTCTTTTACTTTAGAGAGATCTTTGCTGTGACCATCCTGCATTTTTGAGACAAACTGTTAGGTAAAAAGGGTTGATTCCCTACCAGAAGTTCAGGCATGATTTCTTCCCAGAGGTCATTGCAGAAAAAATCACGAGGATTGGTAAAGTGGAATTCCTCTATAGAGAATCCTTTTATAACACATTTCCCTATATAGCAACACATTAAAAAATCCCCAATTATATTTATTCTTTATTGTTTGTACTGTACATGGTAAATTTCTGTTATTACATACATATTTTGCTGGTCTGGACCAAGTTGTTATAAGGGGATTCCACTATAATAAACCCTACATCTTCTTAGTTTCCTCCCATAGCATACATAGCAGATTGTAGTATTATTCGTCTTTGCTCCACCATTGAATCACTGTAACACAAGCAGTTAATTTTCTTTATAAAAATATAGCATAACTTTCTGTAATATTTAGAATTTACTGACTGGCTTTTTGCATCTTGCAGACGATCATTAAGAAAACAAACAAAAACACGTCAAAGAGCCTTTTCTCATTAATTAATGGAAGACTTTCTAAGCGATCATGTTGTTAAAGCAACAGAAGATGTTTGTTTTCATCTTTCCCTTTTATCTTCCATATCTTTTATTATATTGTTCCTAAACAACATCGCCCCAGCCAGCATGCAGATTGTGCCTCCAGACAGCTCAAGTTTTGGCCATGTTTGTCAGATTTTGAAGAAATCATTCATTGATGACTAAAAAATGTCTTTGTACCTCAGCATGTGACTACCACAGGCCTTCAGAAGCTTCTCTGAATAGTACTTATTGTGGAATGCAACAATTTGGCATTCTGTGGACATGGTCCAGCCCACGCAATCTATTTTTATTAAGTGTTTCCATGGCAGATGGTAGCTGAGTGTGGCGTAAAAGTTCTATATTGATGATTTTATCGTGCCATTTAATGTAAGATTTTACTGAGATATCTTAGCTGAAAGGTGTTTAGTCTCCTGTCATGTCTTGTGTAGGTTGTCCATGTTTCAGATCCATAATATAGTTTGGATTACCCTATTGTGAAACAGACATTAGTCATTTCAGCAATATTCTTTTGTATAGCTGGTCGATTATACTATCGATATAATCACAGTCGTACACTGTTCAGCAGATGTAAAAACATTGAATGTATTAGTTACCAAAGCCAAAGTTGTCAGGCCATTGGTGCAAATAAAACGGCAACACAACACATAACCTTTGTGTGAAATACATTCTGTTGGAAATCTTGTAGGATCACTGTGCTACTATAAGAGATATCCTTGGGAGTTTGAGAATGAACAGAATAAAAAAGACCTACATAGTGTATAAACAGAAAACAAACATTGTATTTTTTGGTTCAAAATGTATTTAGATTTGCACACTAACATTTCTTTCCTCACACACTAACGTTCCTTTCCTCATGTACTATAGCATTGTGGACTGAATATGGACCAATGAATATGGACTGGATATAAATATCCAAAATACAAAAACCATGATAATCAGCAAAGACACAGAAGAACAGGAGGTAAACATAAACTTACAGGGAGAAAAACTACAAGTAAAACAGTATCAATATCTTGGACACATAGTCACACATGATGGCAGATGTGAAACAGAAGTTAAAAGAAGAATAGGAATGGCTAAAAGTATCTTCAATGACATGAGGAAATTATTAATATCTAAACAAATTACAAACAAGTTAAAAATGAGAATTATAAAATGCTACATCTATTCCATATTAATGCATGGCTCAGAAACATGGACACTAAATAAACAATTAGAAGACGAAATTGATGCCTTTGAGATGTGGGTATATAGAAGAATAGGGAGAACATCATGGAAAGAGAAGAAAACAAATAAAGAGGTGCTAAAGACACTTAATATGAAGAAAGAACTACTAAGAGAAATAAATATCAGGCAAATAAAATATTTTGGACACATTAAAAGACATGACACCTTATTGAAGACCTTACTTGAGGGTAAAGTCAAAGGGAAGCCAGCAAGAGGTAGGCAGAGATACATGTGTGAGAGTAACATCACACGATGGATAGGTTACAGTCTAGCAGAGTGCAGCACCAAGACAAGAGACAGGAGATGTTGGAGATACGTTGCAGCCAACCTTCGTTGTGGAGACGGCACTTAATGATGATGATAGCATTGTGAATGTTTATGTAGTTGATGGATCGGTTATTCTTATGGTGAAACCAATTCCATTCTTGATTGTTCTTCACATAATCATCATCATCAGGTGCCATGCCGGGTGGCGTAGGCGGTCATGGCTCTCCACAGTTCTGTCCACAGTATTATGTATCAAAGTCGTTCTTGTTTCTTTGCCGTGCCAGGTTGTCAAACTGTCTAATATTTTCTCACGTTGTCGCCCTCTGTCTCTGGTTCCTTCAATCTTGCCTGTTGTGATTATGTTTTCTAAACCTGCCTGTCTCATGAAGTGGCCAAAAAAAGAAGATTGCCCTTTTCTTATATTCTTGATTAAGGTCCGTTTCGCATTTAACTCTTTTAACAGGGCAGGTATTAATGGGAATAGATCACATAGTACAGAGATGGTCAGAATATATCAAAGAACTTTATGATGACAATAGACCAGAAATAAACATAAAAGATAACGGCGAGGGTCCATCAATACTCACAGCAGAAGTAAGGGAGGCACTAAGACACATGAAATATGGCAAAGCCCCAGGTCCAGACAATATCACATTAGAAGAATTAGCAGCTTTAGATGACTTTGGAGTTGAAATAATCACAAAATTGCTGAATGACATATATAACAGCAGAAACATACCCGATGACTTAATGAGATCCATATTCATAGCATTACCTTCACATAATACATTCAAGTAATAACTGTTTCTCATTGATGGTACAAAGACTTGTCTAGTTTCTCATTGATGGTACCAAGACTTGTCTAGTTTCTCCATGATGGTACTATTAATCTTGTCTTGTTTCTCCGTGATGGTACCAAGACTCTTGTCTAGTTTATCCTTGATGGTACCAAGACTCTTGTCTATTTTCTCCATGATGGTACCACGACTTGTCTAGTTTCTCCTTTTATGGTACCAAAACTCTTGTCTAGTTTATCCTTGATGGTACCAAGACTCTTGTCTAGTTTATCCTTGATGGTACCAAGACTCTTGTCTAGTTTATCCTTGATGGTACCAAGACTTGTCTAGTTTCTCAATGATGGTACCAAGATTTGTTTAGTTTTTCCTTGATGGTACCAAGACTTGTCTAGTTTCTCCAGTAGTTTGCCATCTCTCTGAACAATATGAATATACAATTGTCTGCGGTGAGATTTGAACCCAGTACTTTGGCCATCACAGACTCAAGAGTTTGTGAGCTGGAGGAAGTGAGAAGAAGCTGTGAATGGGTGGTATTTAGCAAAGATAGAAAATTATTGACAACATCTGTGATTCAGCTGGGACGAGAGTGCAGTGACTGGGCTGTCAACAGAACAGAGGGATGATCCAAGAACTCATACTGCAGCACTTGAAGCTACATATAATTTACACAGATGGCTCAGTAACACAAGAAACACACATGTGTGGTTGGGGTTTCGTGGCCTACCAAAATGGCAGGAAATTAGATAAGAAGTGAGCTGCATATCCCACTATAACATCAAGTACAAGAATGGAAATAGAGGTAGTGACAGCAGATCTCACTTGGCTGGCAACGCAATCACCAACAGACTCAGTGATTTTATGTAACTTTCTATGATGTGCAAGATAGAAAAATGTTATGACCAATTATACTGTACGCCTAAAGAAATACTACAAAGGAGGTACATCAAATGTAGTACCGTAATGACACTGACAGATTATGGGTTTATGAATAGATGGTTCATGTGTCATGTCAGAGGTGTTAAGTCTAAGGTATATGGTTCTTGCATTCCATGTACCCAGTCTGAGTATTACTGATTGCTTGTTTTGTCTAGGTAATATTCATTCATTCATTCATTTTCCTTTTGCGCTGAAGTTAGCGCATAGGACAGAGGTCAGATCTCTCCAATTCTGTCTGTCCAAAGCTATTCTGTGCAGTTCTTGAATAGTATGAATATTGGTTGTTTTACTTTCTCTAAGTATTTTTCTTCTGAGTGTTTCTTTTGGTCTACCCCTTGCTCTTTTGCCTGTAGGTATCCATTCAATAGATTGGTGGTGTATTCTGTTGGTGTCTGCGCGTAGGACATGCCCGATGTAGGACCAACGGCGTTTTCTGATAACATCTGTGATGAAATTTTGATGTGTCTCTTCTCTGATTTTATCATTCGATTTGAATTCACTCCAATGGGTGTTAGTTATCCTACGAAGACATTTGTTCTCGAAACTCAGTAATTTCTTTTCTGAAGATAAAGAGCTGTTCCAGCTCTCACATCCATATGATAGCACCGGAATAACGCAGTAATTAAATAAGCGCATTTTCGATTAACAGATATTAGACAGTCTGTTAAATACACTTGATGCTAGAGCAATGCGAGTTGTAATTTCTGCCATGACATCCCCGTCGAGTGTTAATTATGAACTGACTTCTGTTACACAAATCGGTCTTTACGATGTTAGTTGATTCATCCAACTATCGACGGAATGACCTCACTACACCTAGATTAGGTACTATATAGTACCTAGATTAGATACTATACATTATTAAAATCAGTTTTCCAATGTTTCATCTATTTCAATGTGTCCAATGAAGCAGGCAGAAATAATGGGCAACACCTAATAGCAGTGCAGATTATTCCAGGTGTTAGCTGACCAGTACTACTAAATTGCTGCTCTCACTGAAATGAGTGACTCGTAGTGAACTTCCACCAATTTAAGAGAAATTGAAACTTGCAAAGTAAACTGTCCTTTTCCGTGTTGTGTACATGAAGAGGCGTTCTTCAAGGTATGGTGGAGGTTGAAAGAAGACTAGGAGGCCAGAAGAAGACATGGCTAGATAATATCATTGACTGGGCAGGGTGTGAAGTTTCAAAACTCATCAAGATGGTAGAGGATATAGATGTGTGAAAATCTTTCTGTACCAAATTTATCAATGTGACACTCCTACGACCCTGACGGACTATGGGTTTTATTACTATATCAGTATCTTTTCCCCACCTCATCTTCTCCTACACTGCCATTTAACTATGATCAAATTTTATGACGCGACTAATGCATGCAATGACATCGCAGGTACATTGTGAACGATTGGCTTTCATCCAATCATACCGCCCGTACAACGTGAACGATTATTCAAACCACAAGCTAATTCAACCAAGTTGGGTCTGTGAAGTGAACCAAAAAACCCCTCTACCACCGAGCCAACACATGGAGAAAATGTGTGTTTTTAAACAGTGTTCCCCGCCGAAGACGGATGTGTTGGGCCATTGGCGCAAATAAAACGGCGACACAACGCATTTCCATTCTCTGGACTACATCCTGCTGGAAATATAGTAGGACCATTGTCCTGTTACAAGAGATATCCAACGGGAGATTGAGAATGAAAGATGAAGAAGAAGAAGAAACAGTGTTCAGAACAGAATAGACTTCTGGAGATATTACCCACTGCAAACGTTTGATATTCAACACTAAAACAAAAATTTTTTACTTCCAAGGTAGGAAGTCTCCATCTCCTGATGTTTTTGGCAGTTGGTGAAAACTGACTTTATTGGCACTTCATAGAACTAAAAGGTTTAGCTTGATGTGCAATTTTAAATTTAGCTAGCTGACAAAATTAGGTTTGCCTCTTCTGCTCTAGATGTAAAACTGGTTACCAAATAATGTAGCAAATGTTTGTAGTGCTTAGATGGCAGGAGTAAGTTCAGCCTACAACTTACAGCTGTATATTTCCATGTGACAAGACTAAAAAACCTTGGCGGAGATATCCACAGAACTGTAAGTCATTAAATCTTCCATTCTTACAGTGAGTTCTAAATATGACAGGTCTGAAAAAATCTTGGTGGAGACACCCACAGAATTATATGTCAATAAATCTTCCATTCTTACAGTGAGTTCTAAATATGACATGACTGGAAAAATCTTGGCAGAGACACTCACAGAACTGTTAAGTCAATAAATCTTCCATTCTTACAGTGAGTTCTAAATATGACATGACTGAAAAAATCTTGGCGGAGACACAGAACTGTTAAGTCAATAAATCTAAATTAACATTTTCATTTTCATGTTTTGTGTCTTACTAACTCTAACCTTGTGAAGTAATCATATATGATCAATGTACGTATATATTCATATTCTGTATCCATTCCTCTTTCCAATGATATATTACACATACACTATTTATCATTATTAGTATGTCAAGTGATACAATGAAAAACACATGTAGGGAAATTTTTCTACCCCTGAAATATTTTCTTATTTTCATTGCTTCTGGTGTCAATCAGAAAAATGTACATAACTTTAACATTTATTGTTATAAATTCATCAAATAAAATGCACAATGGAGAGAATTGGATATACTTGTGTAAACATTCTTGAAAAATGGATATCATCAATGACAAGTATGGATACATTTGGGTAAGTCACAATATTTATACAAATAAATTAACATTTTCATTTTATTGTTTTGTGTTTTACTAACTCTAACCTTGTGAAGTAATCAAATATCATCAATGTACTTATATATTCATATTCTGTATCAATTCCCCTTTCCAATGATGTATTACACATGCACTATTTATCAATATTAGTATGTCAAGTGATACAATGAAAAACACATGTAAGGAGATTTTCTACTCCTGAAAATTAATTTGGCCCAAACCTAAAAATAATCAAGGCCTGAGTTAATATACATACAGAGACTTATATAGAGATGTCTATATCTGTAATTCTTTCTCCTGAATAAAACTCACTGTCTTTTGTAGTTCATACAGTGGCCCATAGAGCTTTGATTCCAGTTTTGTTTCCTCTGGCCAATATGTCTGCCTCAGCGTTTCATATTCAGAACACTCTTGAAGTATATGTTTGGCACTCTGTGCTGCCTGTCCACATGGCCGTGTTGCCAATCTTGAAATTTGTGTACATATGACTGCGGAGTCGGTTGTGTCCTGTTCTGAGGCTTATAATTACAACTTGTTCTGATCTGTTCATAATGTGATAGTCATCTTGTGTTGGTGTTTGTGATTTTCTTATTGATTGATCATCTTTTTTTTCTGATGGTAGGTGATTGGTACATCTGGTTGGTATTCGGCAACACCTTTCGTATCCTATCGGTCTGCTCTTTAATTTCCTGGTATTCCACAGTGTGAGGGTATCCACTGCATATTTACCCTATACTGGTAAGACCATTCATTAAGTAGTTTTTGTAAGTCTATTAGTTTTCCAGACTTGAGAAATTGAGCACTGACCTTGCATCTGTCAGGAATACCACAGGCTGTGGGTCAGGGTTGTTCAGCAGTTTTTCAGTTGCCACCCTAATCGCCTGGATTTCTTCATCATATTTATTGCAGAATTTCCCTGTTGGTGTTCTAATCGTACCTGTATATATACACCTGCACCTCCATTCCTCACTGCATTCTGTGCAGTATTATAGTATTCCTTTTACGTGGGTCTGGATGCACATTGGTATTCCATACCTTTCACTCCAAGAGATTTGTTCTGTTACAGACTTTAAGGGCTGTCAACTTCACTTAGATCTGTAACGCAAAATCAGGTAAACAGGTTACTAAAATACTTACCTAGCCTATTAATAAAAATATATTTAAAAAAAAAAACATACAATAAAACTAAACAGGACAATTCTCAACGTATCGGCTCAAATTGAACCTTTTTCAAGAGACAAACAACAGAAAACGACAAAATAAAAAACAAAATAGATGTCTATATTTCATCAAGCCCCCGTCTCCATAATAGCGCAGGGATGGCAACGCATCTAGTAAAATAGACATCTATTTTGATGAAATATATGAGAAATATATTTCATCAAAATATATTTTGATGAAATATAGACATTGATGAAATATAGACATCTATTTTGTTTTTTATTTTGTCGTTTTCTGTTGTTTGTCTCTTGAAAAAGGTTCAATTTGAGCCGATACGTTGAGAATTGTCCTGTTTAGTTTTATTGTATGTTTTTTTTTTAAAAATATATTTTTATTAATAGGCTAGGTAAGTATTTTAGTAACCTGTTTACCTGATTTTGCGTTACTATTTGTTCATTAGGTTACTGCGGCACCATCCACTTTGTCGGACACCCTCTGACCATTTGGTTATTTATATTTCACTTAGATCTGTACGTTGTCTACGGAGTCGTTTCACTTGGTCGATAAAGCTGCTTCTTTTCAGTCGCCCCATTTCTAGATTTTAGAATCTTTCCTTCATTGGATGACATGGCATACACTAACACTTTTCTGCTTGTATTATTACCTTTGAATCTCTGCGTTCGTCAAGTGTTTGCATTTCCCCCATTTTCTGCATCTCTACTATGGGTGTTGATTTAATTACTCCCAACATTATTCTAAGCGTCTAGTTTTGCACTCTATCTAGATCATGTAATGTGGTGTTTGATGCAGGACACCACGCAACTGAACCATATTCCAGGTGTGGTCTTATGGTTTGCTGGTAAACTTTACGGAGTATATTATCACTGGCTCCCCTTGTGGTTCCACTTAGTTTTCTCAGGATAGCTAAATTCCTCTTGGTTTTTGTTGTTGCTTTATTTATGTATTGCTTCCATGTCAGCTTATCAGCAAAAGTACTTCGAGGTATGTGGGTTATTTGTCTTCTTTCAAAAGCTCTCCATCTATATTGATAACACCAGCTTTTTGTTTTTTTTTGTGGGAGGGTAAAGAGTGTAGTGCTGCACCAATCTGTGTTAATTCTGACGCACAATCTATTTGCCCATAAGGTTACCATTAATAGCTATTTGTATTTTTTTAAGTGGCCACTGTCACATGCTCTTACGTGAACCAGGTCGTCAGCATACATTGCCATTTTGATCCCGCGTGGTAGTAAAGGAACTAGGTCATTGATGTAAACCAAGATAAGTGTGGGTGACAGGACTTCTCCCTGGGGGACTCCATGGCGCAGTAGGACTTTTTTGCTCTAGCGACGAACCAATTGCACCCTGGCTCTTCTATTATGCAGGTAGGCCCTATGCTTTTACTCATTTGTACATTCTTGAGTTAACCCTGCAATTTCACAATTTCTTTAAGAGTCCTTCTTTCCAAACCTTGTCGAATGCTCACCTGAGGTTTATCCATGCTGCTAGTACCAGTTTATTATCTTGGAAGGCGTTCTCAATCTCTTGGAAGAGGTAGGTTGCCTTATCTTCAGTAGAGTAGCACTGTCTAAAACCTGCTTGCTGCAATACTAGAAGGAGAAGGTTTTCACTTTCAAGGTACCACTGCATCCTAAGATTGATAATGTTTTCCATTGTTTTGCATAGGCAGCCTGTGATGCTGATGGGCATGTAATTGGAGACTGTGTTCTCATCTTTTCATGATTTGAGGAGTGTTATCATTATTGCTTCCTTCCATGCCTGCGAAATACTACCCGTGGTCCAGATGCCGTTGAAGATCTGCAGTAGCCTTGCTCTTGCTGTAGTTCCCGGGATTTTAATCATTTCATTGGACACTCATCGTCTCCTGGAGACTTTTTAATTTGGATATTGCATGCTCCAGTTCTTTCATTGTGATTGGTGCCTCCATAACTTCAAGTATAAGTACGCATTGTCCAATTTTTTGCATGCTGGTTCTCTCAAACCTCATGTTGTTTGTCTGGGCTAACTTTGACGTTAATGTCTTGTGCAAAGGAATCTGTAAAGTAATCAGCTGCATGTTTACCTGTTAAAATGGTTCTATCTTTATAAAGTGGGATCCTTGTATTTCTTCCTGCACCTTCATCATTTAGTTGTTTTACCAGTTTCCAAAATTTCCTAGTGTCTCTTTCAAGGTTCAGCGATTCTGGTTATTTTTCTGTCCAGCTGCTCCGTTTGGCTTGTAACTTGGCTCTGTGAAATTTGCGCTTTATTTGTTTATATTTGTTATGGTGTTCTTAGCTAGGTCTGTTCTCTACCTACTGTTCATATGTTTTCATCTCATTTTGCAGCTCCTCCAGTTCATCATTCCAATAGGGTTTGTAATTTTTGTGTGCTCCCTGGGTATGGTTTTACTAGCAGCTTGTAGTATGCATTTGTTAAATGCACTCACTGCTCTATTAATGTCTTTGTCCACGTTTATATCCTTAGCTAGAACACTGGTTAAATGTTGGTACATTTTCCAGTCTGCCCTCTAATAGTTCCACCTAGTGGGTGTGCTGATGTCCTTGGTAAATTCATTGTGGGTTTCTAAAATTGCTGGTCTCTGTGGTCACTACTTCCAAGCTTCTGTCCAAGGACTCGTGTGGTCACTACTTCCAAGCTGCTGTCCAAGGTCACGTGTGATGTTACTTGTGTGCGTACTTCGTCATATTTTTCATACATTCATTTATTCTCATAATCTTAGTGTGAGAATTATATTCCAGGCCTGGTCAGTGGAATGCCAGGTCTGACGTAGAGGTGGTGTGTCATGCTCTCGAGTAGAAGGTTAGTGGGTCTGCTGGCTGGTTAATAAGTATGATATTATTTTCATCCTGCTAGCTCTCAAGTTCCTCACCTCTCTTGTCCATGTGATCGTAGTCCCAGCTCTCAAGTTCCTCACCTCTCTTGTCGATGTGATCGTAGCCCCAGCTCTCAAGTTCCTCACCTCTCTTGTCGATGTGATCGTAGCCCCAACTCTCAAGTTCCTCGCCTCTCTTGTCCATGTGATCGTAGCCCCAGCTCTCAAGTTCCTCACCGCTCTTGTCCATGTGATCGTAGCCCCAGCTCTGAGAGTGGCTGTTGAAGTCACCACACATCATAAGTCTCTCTTTTTCTGGGACTGTGTCTAGTGCTAATGGTCTATAATATGGGTAGTAGTAGTTCAGGAGATGGAATTATGTACTCTCTCTTTTAGATGGAGCATCTGATATATAATCTGCCCTATCCATATACTCTTCCAGCTGACTTGCATTGACATTTTTAAAGAAGTGTCAGAATTCCACCCTTTCCTTTGTCCTTTCGATCTGATTGGTAGCACCGGTAACCTGATTTTAAAGGTTATATTGCTGATGAGATGTGTTTCTTGAATACATCATACATTAACTTGTTCTTCACATAGGATATTTTCAAACTCCAGTTTTTTTTACTGTATCCATCTCTTTTGCTATTGACACCCTTAGCATTCCAGTGCATTATTTTTATTGGTCATTGGTTTGTTGAAGCGTAACGCTTCTACACAACAATCAAAGTTATGAGAACCAGAACAGAAAATCACGATCCTACAGAACTAATAAATGACAGAGAAGGTAAGCCAATTTCAAATAAGCGAAGAACATTAAAAAGATGGAAAGAATACTTTTCTGAGTTACTAAATGCAACACCAAGCAATAATACAGCAAAAGAAACCATAAAGAGGTGTAATGAACAAGAGCCAAATATTCTCATAGAGGAAATTGCCGAGGTCATAAAAAAGGCAAAAAATAACAAAGCTCCAGGGATAGATAACATACGACTAGAAATTATGAGAGCAGCAGGAGAAACAGGATTATATTGGCTACACATAATTTTTAACACGGCGTGGAGGCAACAGACGACACCTACAGACTGGAGAAAAGCTATCATAGTGCCAATATGGAAAAATAAAGGCAGCAAAAGAGACTGTAACCAGTACAGGGGAATTTCCTTGTTAAGCCATGCAGGAAAACTATATGCAAAAATAGTAGAGAAAAGACTGAGACCTGTAATAGAACAACAACTTAGCAATACACAAATGAGTTTTAGAAGAAACAGAGGATGTACTGATGCAATATTTATTCTGAAACAGTTGGCAGAGAAGTCAATAGAATACAACCAAAACTTATACATATCCTTCATAGATCAAGAGAAAGCATTTGACCGAGTAAACAGAGAAAAACTATGGGAAATATAAAAAATTTTTGGGGTATGCCAACATTTAATTAACATTTGTAGAAGTCTCTATAACAACAGCAGCTGCACTGTAAGAACAGAAGCAGGCTACACAGAGGACTTTGTGATTAGCACAGGAGTAAAACAGGGATGTGTATTATCCCCACTACTTTTTATTACATACATGGACCATATGAACAAAACAGCAAATTCTAATGAAGCAAATGAAATGCTTTTTGCAGATGACCAGGTTTTATTTCACAACAGCATTAAAAACATGCATGACCACCTAAACATAATAGACACAGCAGGTAAGCAATTTGGAATAAAAATCAACATAGATAAAACAGAAGTAATGAATATTGCAAGAAAAAAGGAGCACATCAACAATAAACAACTAAAACAAGTAGATGAATTCAAATATCTGGGCTGCACATTGAGATATGACAATAAACAAGAAGCAGAAATAAACGCAAGATTAATAAGGCCTGTCATGTCATTGGTCAATTAACACCTTTACTAAGAAACCCCTCCCAAAAAAAAGACGACCTTCAGATTTGCTCTAACTACCGAACTATAGCCCTTATAAGTCAAGCAAGTAAAATAATGTTAAACATCATAATGCAAAGAATCAAACAGAAATTAGACATGGAGATAAACGAAACACAGGCTGGCTTCAGATCGGGCAGAGGAACAAGAGATCACATTCTTAATTAACATGAGATTGATCATAGAAAAGTGTAGGGAATTTTCAACTGACCTGCACATTTGTTTCATAGATTACTCAAAAGCGTTCGTCTGCGTCCAACACCAGCAACTATGGGAGATAATGAACAGCATGGGTTTCCCAAGACATCTGATTCATCTAATAGAGGAATTTTACCAAGATCAAAATGCTGCAGTGAAGTTAGAGGACGATCTCTCAGAGTGGTTTGAGGTACAGAGTGGAGTACGGCAAGGATGCACACTCTCCCCATACCTGTTCAACATCTACGCTTAAAGTATAATGAGGAACGTGAGAGAAGACATATACAACACTGACTACCACGCTTTAAACATAGGTGGATTCCTAATCCCGGAACTACGCTACGCAGACGACACAGTGCTTCTTTCAAATGATATAAAGGGATTGGAACAACTAATCAAGAACACAAAGAAATATAGCGAAGTACAAAATTTGTATTTAAACACGCAGAAAACAAAAATCATGTCAACACATATAACAACACAACAACCAAAAATCAGAATAGACAATACAGAGATAGAATGTGTGGATAAATTTGAATACTTAGGAGCAAACATCAACGGTGCAGGAGACTGCATGGCAGAAATAAGGAAGAGATTGGCAATGGCATATTGCAAAATAACACGGCTGAAAAATATATGGAAAACAACAAAATAGAAACGAAAGTGCTAATGTTACGAACTTTTATTTTTCCGATTGCAACATACGGCTGTGAAACATGGACTCTAAGTAAAACAGCGGCAAAGAGGATCAACGCCTTCGAACTGAAATGCTACAGGAAGATACTTAGAATATCATGGAAGGATAAAATCAGAAACTCAGCTATTATAAACACACTGAATATTCCAGAGTGTTGGTTACTAAACACAATAACAAAAAGAAAACTATGTCTTTTTGGTCATATAAAGAGACATAACTGTTTAGAAAGACAAATAATGGAGGGAAGAGTACCTGGGAAGAGGAGAAAGGGCACACCAAGAAGACGATGGACTGACGACATTAAAGATAACATGAATACATCGCTAGAAAATGCAAGCCACATCGCCCAAGACAGAGAGAGGTTCAGAGAGTTCATTGGGAAGACAACGTTCTGGAAGGAATACGTCACATGACACTAAGAAACAAAGATATTACACTAGAAACAAAGAAAGCGCTTTTCAACACCATTTTCTTACCAAAATTGTGTTATCAGTGTCAAACTTGGACATTAGATTCTAGAACAATACATAAGATTAACACCACTGACATGAAATGTGTGAGACGTATGATTGGAGTTAGTTTGAGAGACATAATCAGGAATGAAGCACTAAGGAAACAATTAGGGATCAAGTCAACAATAGAATACATCCAGAAACAACAAGTTGAATGGTACGGCCACATAACCAGACAGAAAGAGCAAAGTATTATCCAAAAAACACTTAACAAACGATACGAAAACAGTCGACCTATTGGATGCCCTCGTAAAAGGTGGGTAGATAGTGTATTAGAGACACTCGGAAATATAACAGCAGAAGAGGCAAATAGAAGGGCAAAAGACCGTACACTCACTCTCCCCTCAACACCGAAAGATACATGAGGACAGAAAGAAGAAGATTGGTTTGTTTGGCCAGTAACTCTATTTCCTCGCCTCTTGGCTCATTGGGGCAATTGAGAAGGACCTCCAGTAATTGGGGATAGGCCCTTTCGAGGAATAGGGCCCGGCACCGTCCCTGCCTAACGTCCGCCACAGGGTAAGCACCGTAAATATTATTGGATATAGACATGTTCCCATTGTGCATGACATCCTAATTAATTGTGCGCCTTCTGGCTGGTTGCCTCCGTCTTCAGCACCATGCATACTTGGGTAGAACTGTGGTCCCGCTCAACTGGGACTGGCCCGACTAGTCTTAGTTTCCAGTCCATGCTGGCTGAACTAAGCCCCATCACCACTTCAAGGTGCTAGCCTCGATGGGGAAATACATTTAAAAGAAAAAGTCGTTTGGCCATCTAGCAAGAATGAATCCACATCAACTCCCGGCGGCAGCTTAGACCTACAATAGGAAAATGTCTGGATATAATGCGAGAGGCCGCCCAAGATGCAGGAGCAACGCAAACTAGATTCCACGGAAACCTCCCAAATGTCAAAGAACATAAATCTTCGGCTCCGCATGACGTCTCACATGTCTATAAAATAAAGTAGAATTTCCGGAGGTTGTCGTGGCTGGAGTACAAGAACAGCGACGTCTATTTTTTGATGATTGTAAAGTTCCGATGTTACCAAATTGGGATAACATCCGTGGTTTAAAAGAGCGCAATTCATCATTTTTTTAATAGATGCATTTATTCTCATAATCTTAGTGTTTCTCTGTGTATAGAGAATAGCAAATGGGTCAGGCGTAATTGCTGAGATTTCTCATGTTCATCTTAAGAGGTACATTTTACTTAACTAATAAAAGGCATATATCTACCTAAACTGAACCCCCATTCACATTTAACTACGTTGGAACTACACTAAAGGTAAAAACTCTACCTAATTTGGAACAACATTCCGCCGAAGACGGATGTGTCGGACCACTGACGCAAATAAAACGGTGACACAACGCATTTCCATTATCTGGATTACAATCTGCTGGAAATCTAGTAGGACAATGATCCTACTAAAAGAGAGACCCAGCGGGAGTTTGAGAATGAGCTCTGAAGAAGAGGAAGAAGGAACAACACAAAAGGTAAAAACTAAGTTTTACAGAATGCCCTTTGGAAAACCCCATTCGTATTTTAAGTGCAAAACGTGATGTCATTAGCTACCCGGATGTTGGTCAGCATTTTATGGAAAGAATTCTAGATAGGGTTGGCTCGTATCATTTTGTTTTGTCGCCTACCAGCAAATTAAATTGTCACTAGCGTTTGACCATGACAACCCCAGCCAGACGGCGACTGATGAGAGATTTTAAAAGGTAGATATTAATATTTTTACTGATATGATTTTTAAGAAATCTGTCTCATTAGCTGAATATTTTAACTCGGTGTAAATTTTGCAATACCAATTGATGATGGAAACCAAAAGCAATATGGCTGCTCTCAATCACATTCAATGATTAATGTTATTAGATTTTAATCGAGTGATCTACAAAAGAAATTTATATGGAAATTATGATTCCGGAAATATTGATGTTTTCACCAAGTTCAGAGTTGAAGACCTCAGTTTCTAAACTATCTTTGTGACCAGCTTAGGTGATGTAAACTAAAATTATGTATTGTTATTGTTATGAATGCATTGAATGGCTTAAAAAAAAATCATGATAAACTAACTACGTAAAATCAATTGCGAAGTTCATGTTTTTGTTCTTGTCAGAGTAAATATTATGTCTTGCTTACAATTTAGTAATCCATTCAATAGTATAGTTTAGGTTCTTCTTTTACTACAACAGACGATTATAATTAATTATAATGTAAATGGGGATGGGGGAGCTAGTAAGTGTTTTGACTGTTCTATAATCTATCTATTCTATTTCGAATTATAGAATTATATATTTATTAACTATAAATTATAGAAACAAATATAATAATACTGTTTTTGTTGTTATTGCTTTTAACAGTAGCATATAACACTAGCATATATTACCTAATTTGAATTGTCATATAATTCGAATCAGGCCCTGGCTAGACTAATGTCAAAGCAGCTAAATTACAAGCAAGCTAAAAATGAGAATTATAAAATCCTACATCTATTCTAGGTGCAAGTAAAGTATAGTTCTTCACTGTGACCTTTGTTCTAGTTTTGAAGCATTACCTAAACTTTGTTGTGTGATTTAGCAAGCTTAAGTTTAAGCTTGCTCCGTGTATAGCGCACAGAAATAATGAGCGCTCAGTACAAATCATTGGAAAATTTTTAAAAAATATGTGAATTGGAAAAGAAACAGATTATGCACAAGTTCATCTGTGTCTAATGTAGTTGAACTCAGTGATTGTCGAGATGTGACGTCACGACAGCCATTATTTTCATTGGTGTTACACGTAAATCTGTGACGTTGGATAGTAAAATTGTCAACATTGTGCTATTTATAGCACAGTGAAGAACTAATCTTGGTGAAAGTACAGAATAGCTCTCTGTTGTGCTATAAATAGCACACTGTTGACAATTTTAATGATCCAACATCATGGATTCCCGTGTAACACCAATCAAAATAATGGCTGCCGTGACGTCACATTCTGACAATCACACAGTTCAACTCTAGACACAGACGAACTTATGCCTAATCTGTTTGTTTTACAATTTACACATTTTTTACAATTTCCTATTATTTGGGGTGAGCGATCAGTATTTCTGCCCGCTACACACGGAGCGAGGTGCGCGCACACATTAGAAATATTATTTCTAATCCTAACCTTACTCTAAGTACTTACCCGTAAGCTTGCCAAATCACACAACAAAGGTCAGAAAACACATCGAAACTAGAGCAAAGGTCACAGCGAAGAACTGTAATGTACTTCAGCCCTAATCTTTACTTTTGCCTCTATTCTATATTAATGTATGGTTCAGAAACATGGACAAATAAACAAACATTTAGAAGACATAATTGATGCCTTTGAGATGTGGATAGTCCTAGAAGAATAGGAAGAACATCATGGAAAGAGAAGACAATAAACGAAGAGGTTCTAACAACATTTAATATGAAGAAAAAATTATTAAAGGAAATAAAAATCAAGCAAATAAAATATTTTGGACACATTAAAAGACATGACACCTTATTGAAGACCCTACTTGAGGGTAAAGTCAAAGGGAAGCGAGCAAGAGGTAGGCAAGATACAAGTGGGAGAGTAACATCACACGATGGACAGGTTACAGTCTAGCAGAGTGTACCACCAAGACAAGAGACGGAATGTTGAAGATCTGTTGCAGCCAACCTTCGTTGCGAAGAGAGCACTGGATGATGATGATGAGTAGAAGGCTCCTTAAATAGGCATTGCACTAGGCTGAAAGCTGATGTATCCTGGGTATGAAAGAAAACTCAGAAAAACCACCCCACTACACATAGGAAGTAAGAGCTAATTGCTTGGGCTTCTCAAACAAACAACCCCAAGTCCAACTTCCTTGGTCAGCTCTTATGACATGAGTGAAATGGGGTAGTGTTATTGTTCTTTGCTTGACTTTCTCGCCACAGCAACACATGAGATGTAGGCTGTATGAATAAGGTGCTGTACCATAGCAGTTAGATTTTTAATTATACGCCAGGAAGAGAAAAATCCATTGGGGTTGTTATTTAGACATGTGCCAGCATAATTATGAGATCAGCATTCGAACAAGTTTGTCCTGTGCTCTACCCAATCAACCACATGCTCCACAATGTCAAGTATGTAAGTTGAGGGTTTTTGTAAGTTCTTTAATATTCCATATTGATATGGATTCAGGAGTGTCAAACCTTTTTCTGGGTATGGTATTTAAAATAGTGTTATTATCCAAAGTTTCTCCTGTGTTGCCAGGACCCAAAATGGGAGCAAAGAATGGTAATACTAACGCTTGCAATGCAAGTCAGAAGATGCAACTAAGGAGGATGGGTGTGGAGTTGACTATCTCCAAGACCCCAGGATCTCCATTAGAATGAAGTCTGCTGAAGATCCATATCTGGACTGCTGGGAGAGAATCAATAATGGTACCTGCAGCATGCCCTGAGATCCCAAGAAAATATTGAAAAGTTCCCCATGCAGTGGAAGGCCGTCTAGCTTCTGGCATTGCACTCTACAGTCACATTTAACAAAAGACATTTAGGACTTGGAAAAGCTCAAGAAAGCCTCTTCATATATAACACAATTTTTTTAAAAGGGCAGAGAAGCACCAACCTGGAGCTTAAATTAAAATTCCACTGCCTGGCATAGGGAACTAGATTAACAAACTTGTACTCCCTCAGTGTTCAATCATCATCATTATTCTCCAAATCTTAGTCTGCAAGCTTGGTTCTTACCATGATGTACTATACAAATTGTGTAATTTGGTACTCCGCTGTGAATACTCACATGTTTCTGTGTGGTTGAGCAGGTTTCATCTAATGTATTTTCCTTACTTCTAGATTACAGGTAGATCCACCAGCAGGAGTCAGTGGTGCCCCTTCTGATAACAATATTATGCTATGGAATGCAGTTATATTTGGGTATGTAGCCGACCAAGTAAATAACACATTTTCAGTTTCCATTGTGGATGTTTTGTCTAAGTATCCTAATTTTGTATTTCTACTCATTTTTATTCTATTCATTTCACTCATCTTCTTTTCATCCATTGTCACCTATGCTGTTTTTTTTTCTTCTTGAACCTGCCATTGACTCTATATAAAGGCTAGTACATAAAAAATTAATTTTATCATGTGGCTAAAAAAAAAAATAATTAAGTTACTCAACTGTAGGTCTGAAACTTTCCTTTAAATTATGCTCTGTGTGATAACACGCACTTCTCCCAGCATTCCTTACATTGCTGGAAGACCTAATTTGAAATAGAGTACATTTGAACCGTCACATTTTGGATAAAGTCCTCTATTTACACAAATATATGGAGAATATGGAGTCTGATGATGCACATACCTGTTGTGTTTGGCCAAGAAAGCCTGTATCAGATGTGGCCAATTCGTGGGTGCATTTTCATAATTAAGCTTCGCAATTTTCTGTTGCCCACAGATTGGTTGTTGTCATCGAATAGCATTGCAAAAGTGGCAGATGACCTCCATGTGGTAATGTTTTGACCTTGTGTGTTCTCATGATGCACCACCCCACAGAAGTCAAAGGACACGGTTAACATGACTTTGACTATGCTATGCACCTGCCTTCATTTGGTCTTGGGGACGGATGCATGTTTCCATTGTGACGACTGTACCTTCGTTTTAAGGTTATATCTGAGCACCTACAACTCATCACCAGTAATCATTGTGTTCAGGAAGTTGTGGTTGCCACTTGCAAAGTACAGCATGTCCTGTGAGACTTCCACACATTCACTTTTTTTCCATTGTTAGCAGTTTAAGCATAAATTTTGCAGAGACCTGTTGTATGATCAAATTCTTAATCATAATGAAATGGGCTGAACAAATGCTTATTCCCACCTCGTCCACAAGTTCTCAAATGGTAATATGATGATTCTGCACGACCTTAGTCAAAATTTAGTTAATTTCGCCACTTTGGCTTTTTGAGGGCCCATCAGAATGTGCTATTTTTTTAACTGATGTGTGGCCATCTTTAACCTTTAGAGCCCTGGCTTAAAATTACAAAACTTCCCCCAGGGCCTGACTTAGTTTTTGGAAAATTATGCGTTATTGATGGTGGGTGTTTTGAAAACGTCATAACTTTTTTGTTTTAAAAGATATCAAAATAATTTTTGCACATCTAAATAAAGGAGTGAATAGTGAATATTATCGTGTTTTTGTTGTTGTTGTATGTGTGATATGACAGTTGTGAGCAAGTTTTGAAGTTGAAAATTCTGGCGAAAAACACAAAACGTCATTTTCAAAATCGCAAATTATCTTCGTGACGACCCTAATACATGAGAAATGTGTGACAACATTGATAAAATCCTCATAAATACCTATACTTATTGAATATATATATTGTTTTATATCAAAACTAATATAATATGAACTAAAAAACTAATAAAACTTGATGAAATAACATATAACGTCCGTCCGGTCAACACTAGGTCTATGCCGACACGCAGCGTAATTATTGTCCATGCACACACGTGTCACCCCTGATACATATTATTTTTGTGCTTTTTAATGAATACACACACATTCTTATCAAATAACAACATATTAAACACACAAAAACAACAATTAAAACATGTAGTTTATAAGAAATCGCATATAACGTCCGTCCAGTAAACACTAGGTCTATCCCGACACGCAGCGTAATTATTGTCTAAGCACACACGTGGCACCCCTGATACATATTATTTTTGTGTTTTTGAACGACTACACAAACATTCTTATCAAATAACAACATATTAAACACAAAAAACAACAATTAGAACATGTAGTCACGATCACTTACCCATGCCACGCGGTACTCAATTTGATAGTAAAATACGGCCGAAAATGGCTAAAGTCGCTCTAGAAATGCGTTGACAAATTCAACCGGCTTTCTCTCTCTTACAATCGTAATGAGTAAAGGAATTTGACCTTTAAACTGTGACATATTCCTAGCTTCGTGTTGCGGGAATTCTACGTCATATAAGCTTTAACTTCGTGAAGTTCCGTACTTGGGAATGGAGTGATATCGTATGGCGTGTGATTGCGACCACAGGCAATACGGGATGCACACGCAAGGTGCATTGTTGCGACCATAGGGGCCTAAAGGTTAACACGATTGTACAACTACCTAGTTTGCTCAATGATCATACAAAATTTGTCAGAATTGCCTGTTGAATCTTCTGAACACATCTTTCTTTGGAATCTCATAAATCCTTTGACAAAATTGAATGCAATACTGCTTCAGTTTTTCATTCATTCTACAAAAATGAAAATGCAATGGCTGGTCACTACATACCATTACTCTAATGCCAAATGCTAACTACTGGTGCTATCTAGCATAGACTATAAGTGACAAATGCGTACTCCTTCTGGGCTCTATCATCATTACACTGCGAACCTCTGAAGAAGATTAAGCCATCATTTTACCAGTGTTATAGAGTGCTTGAAGAGATATTAATTTCATCTGTTATAGACTCTACAGAGCCTAAATATTGCTGCTCTTTGCTGAGCAGGTAGTATGCATCATTTTTCTGGTAACTTTTGGGCTCTCAGTATGCCATTAGTGCTTGTATCTACTTCCTGCCGATGTGTTTCTGGGGTCCAAAAGGGGAGGAAAGAATAGTGACAGGACTACTTGTCATGCACATTGTAAGAGGCAACTAAGGAGGTTTTGTGGGTGGAGTTGGCAGCCCTATCCTAAAGAAGAGTTAAAATGACAAAAAGCCAGATTTTCATTCTTTTTTCTCGCTTTCAAGCTCTTGCAGAGTAGCAGGACGTGGTCTGGAAAACAGAATGCATTATATCATGGTTTACAGCTGTGTTGTGATATCTCTGCCTTTCAGACTGAAAAAAAGGATTTCATCATGGCTTCTGGGTCGCTGACTATATGGGATGGAACAGTCAGCTCCATCCCATAATCTCCTCAGTCGCCCCTTATGACATGCACGGAACGTAAGCAGCGTTGCTATACTTTGCTCCTCTTTTGGGCCCTGACAACACTGCGAGAAGTTATGCTGAAGCCAGATGTGTCAGGTCAAAAGGCACAGCTATCACAGCAAAGCTGTAAACTATGACACAACATATTCTGTTCTCTGGACTACATCCTGATAACCTGCAGAAAGTTAAGAATAAACTCAAAAGAAGAAGCAACTACTTAACCATCAGAAGAAACAGATGATCAAAGCAACCCAATAGCGACAACACAAGATGATTACTAAATTATGTACAGATTCAAAATATTTGTCATTCTATGCCTCAGAACATGACACAACTGACCTTAAAAGCCACATTTATAGAACGGTCAAAATTCATAAAGCATTCATTTGCACATGTTGACATACACATCAGACTGCAGTGTAAATACATCAAGAATGTCCAAATACGAAATTTTGAGGCAAACACACTGGCCGATAGAATCAACACTGGAACAAAAGCTCTGTGGATCTCTGCACTAGTTACTAAACAGTGTTAAGTTTGTAGAATAGATAAAATTACAGATATAGACACATTCCAGGTAAACAAAAGAAGAACCACCTGCTTCCAACAAATATCTTTGACTCTTTTCTTAACCCCTTAGCTGCAGAGGCATTCTTAAGGATATGATGAAAAGCCACTACCATTTTGCGGAGATCCTCCTCTTCTTAGCTTCCCAGTGAAAAAATCTGTCTGGTTGCATATACTAAAGCATTCAGACTAATTGTTTCCCTGCGAAATTAAGAAGATCTTGGCAAAATGATAACAACCCTTATTTCTTTCATCATATCCTTAAGGATACACATCCACAGCTAAGGGGTTAAGTTACTATATTGTTAAGATTGACGGAAATTGAAGTTATTTGGTGTCGCTAGAATGGACCTAGTTCAATTCCCATCAGTCTTAAGAATGTTTTAATTTAACCTCATACTTCCTACTTGAATTTACTTGTATAAGTTATTATTATTATTGTTCAAAGAAACAAAATAGCACACCTTGCAAGATCAAAGTGAATGATATAGTATTAAAACAGGTCCACCAATTCAAGTATTTAGATACAATGATTACAGCAGATGGAAGAAGTTCAACAGAAATAAGATGCAGAATAGGACAGGCAAAAACAACATTCAGAAAAATATACTGTGTAATATGACCTTGTCATTAGAGGTGAGAAAGCGAGTTCTGAAGTGCTATATAACCCCTATACTAACATATGGGTGAGAGTCTTGGACAATAAACTGGAAAGTGGGAAATTAGAGGCAACATAGATTTGGTTCTACAGAAGAATACCATGGACTGCCAGAAAAAACGAATGTAGTGGTGTTGAAAGGGTCAAATGCGAAACGGACCTTAATCAACAATATAAGAAAAAAGGCAATCTTCTTTTTTGTCCACTTCATAAGACAGGCAGGTTTAGAGAACATAGTCACAACAGGCAAAATTGAAGGCAACAGAGACAGAGGGCGACAACGTGAGAAAATATTAGACAGTTTGACAGCCGGGGAGCATAGAATAGCAACACTTTACCTTCCACGCATGTCGTAAAAGGCGACTAAGGAGGTTATGGGATGGAGTTGGCTGTCCCATCCTATATAGGGTCAGTGACCCAAAGCCATGCTGAAGTCGGATGTGTCAGGCTGAAAGGTGCAGATATCGCAGCAAAGCTGTAAACCATGACACAGCGCATTCTGTTCTCTGGACTACATCCTGCTAATCTGCAGGAGTTTGAGAACAAACGAAGAAGAAGAAGACAGCCTGGCACGGCAAGGAAACAACAACGACCTTGATACATAATACTGTGGACAGAGAGCCATGACCGCCTACACTAGGGCTATTCAATTGGCGGCCTGCATGCCAAATCCGGCCCACGGAGTCCTAGTAAGTGGCCCGCGGATCATTGCTAAAACTGAAATAGTTATTAAAAAAACTAAATGTATATTACTATATTCGTACCTCTGGCCCGTGATGATCCCCATTTTTCTACATTTTGGCCCCTGAGTAAATATAGTTGAATAGCCCTGTCCTACGCCAGCTGGCATGGCACCTGATGATGATGAAGTTATTATATTTCTTATTCATTCTACTTTTGTTCTAAAACTCCTTCCCATCTGGTGAGTAGAATGATGTGTGTCATGGTTGGCTACAATATCTGCTTCTCTCGACCTCACAAATCAGACTTAAGCGTGGCATGTTGGCCACTTTTACTTATGTGATGGAATATTCAACTCCACCACCAAAACACCACATGTCTATTGCATGACAGGTTGCATTATTGTTATTCTTTCTTCCCTTTTGGGTCTCAGCCATGTGGTTCACTGAAATGACCTGGTACAAAATACATTTTCCTAGGGGATATCATTGGCTAAGTTAGTAAGTGCGCATTTTTTTTCTTCAAAGCAAGGCAGAGTTGTCAATTAAATGAATTGTGTTTGATTCTTGTTTACCATAAAGTGCTAATGTTACGAACTTTTATTTTTCCGGTTGCAACATACGGCTGTGAAACATGGACTCTAAGTAAAACAGCGGCAAAGAGGATCTCGAGCTGAAATGCTACAGGAAGATACTTAGAATATCATGGAAGGATAAAATCAGAAACTCAGATATTATAAACACACTGAATATTCCAGAGTGTTGGTTACTAAACACAATAACAAAAAGAAAACTACGCCTGTTTGGTCATATAAAGAGACATAATTGTTTAGAAAGACAAATAATGGAGGGAAGAGTACCTGGGAGAGGAGAAAGGGCAGACCAAGAAGACAATGGACTGACGACATTAAAGATAACATGAATACATCGCTAGAAAATGCAAGCCACATCGCCCAAAACAGAGAGATTTTCAGAGTTCATTGGGAAGACAACGTTCTGGAAGGAATACGTCACATGACACTCTTGTTTACCACCTGATTTATAATCTATTGAGTACATTAACCATCACAACACACTCTACACATCTACATCACAACCGAAGAGTACCTGTGCTCTTGTCAGATAGACTATGGCTGTCTAGAGCTATCTTCTCACAGCTAAAGGAACTACTTATTTATCATCATCACCATCATAGAGTATGTTTATTGTTTATTTTTTTTATATTTGTTTTTCATTTAGGCCTCATGATACACCATTTGAAGATGGTACATTCAAGTTAACAATTGAGTTCACTGAAGAGTACCCAAACAAGCCTCCAACAGTCCGATTTATCTCAAAAATGTTTCATCCTAATGGTTAGTATCTTGTTCTTATTGTCTTTCATGATAGAAAAATATGGCATCAATGTGCTTTGTATCATAATTTCATTGATTTCACAAAGGCATTTGATCATGTGCTGCACCAAGGTTTGTGACAGATACTGAGACAATATAACTTTGACACAAACATCATAGAAGCAATTGAAGCGCTGTATAAAGATGCAAGCAATGCTATTTTCATAGATACATTTTTGAAGACGAATATAGGAATGTGTCGGGGTTGCATACTTTCCTCAGTACTTTTTAACATTTATCTGGAATATATAATGCAGGGGGCATTACAAGATCACCAGACATCAATATCTATTGGTGATAGACCACTTTGTAACTTGCGTTGTGCCGTTGATATCAATCTCTTGGCTGGTTCCTAATCTGAAAAGATGTTTGTTGGAAATATAGCACAGAAATTAGCATTGATAGAAGCAAGATATTTGTGACAAGTGAAACCAAGCACGATCACACGAATATCCGGTTAAATGGTAGTATAACTTGAAGAAGTTACCACCCTCAAATACCTTTAGTCCCAAATATATGATGATGGTAACTCGCTTAATGAAATCAACTTAAGACTTGATATGGTGAGGACTGCAATGGTAAGATTGAATATAATTCGGGAAAGTAAAAGATCCGTAGTACAATAGAGATCTATTAGATTGCTAGTGTTAAAGATACTTTTATAAGGATGTGACAGCTGGACACTCAGACACTCAATGCAGACATGGAAAAAAGGAGTCAGAACTCGAGATATAAATTCGTCCGTCAGCAAATAAATCTTGCAGGTTATCAAGACCTACTTTTGGCAGTGGTGAAATGCGTAAATTTGTTTGATTTGGACGTGTAACGAGACATGCCTCACTTTCTAAAACTATTTTGCAAGTCAAGGGTGGAAAGAAAGAATTGGACAAAGAAAATCCAACAAGACAAAAAACATCAAGGAATTGTCTGGGCAGAATTTTTCTACACTCATCCGAATGGCTGTTGATAGAGGTGTTTTTTTGTGTTAACTTCAGTGTGGCGCCCCTATGACCCTGATAGGATGTGGGTCTTATTATTATTATAAGTAACTAAGAATTGCTGTACTGAATCCAGATATATCTGTCAGAAACTAAGAATTGCTGTACTGAATCCAAATATGTCTGTCAGAAACTAAGAATTGCTGTACTGAATCCAGATATGTCTGTCAGAAACTAAGAATTGCTGTACTGAATCCAGATATGTCTGTCAGAAAAACACAGATACTGCAGCGACCCTGAACCATGTTGCAATTTGTTATGTTCTCTGGGCTACATCTTGATAACCTACAAGATGCAAGAATTGCTTAAATCCTCAGGAATTACAGGCCATTAGCTCTTACTTCCTATGTGCAAGGGAGTAATTTCTCCAGAGCTTTATTTCATACCCAGAAGATTCCAATTATCAGTGGTGTGCAATGCTTTGAGAATTCTCCTACTCACAGGGGTTAAGATCTTGTGAGTTTTGTGGTTGAATCAGATCATTTCCAAATTCATTCGGGAGTGAGACAGGGATGTGTACTACGAGGGGGAGTCAATAAGTAAGTCACAAATTGATGTTGGATGGCAGGAAAATGCAGTAGGTGGTTTCTAAAGCTGTGTATAGTTGATATCATCATAGAACTTTATGTTTATGTTCGCTAGATGGCGCTAGCTGTACCTTGCGCATGCGCAGCACAAAAAACAAAATGGCTACTGTACTTACAGAGTGTACAATCAATGAACAACGTGCTGTTGTGCGTTTTTTATGGGCAAAAGGACTGCCTGCAAAAGACATTCATAAAGAAATGCTTCCTGTTTATGCTGACAATTGTTTGTCCCATAAAGCGGTGCACAGCTGGGTAAACAAATTTTCTCAAGGACGCTCTAAAATTGTTGACGAAATCCGATCTGGTCGTGCTGTTGAAATTGCAACAGACGCATCTGTGCAGCGGGTTGAGGAGATGATTTGAGGTGACAGACGAGTAACGATAGACACTGTAGCAGCTGCAATAGGGTGCTCACATGGTTCAGCATCATGCATGACCGATTGAAATTTAAGAAAGTGTGTTCAAGGTGGGTGCCCAGACAATTGACGGACGAACACAAAATGAACCGATTAGGCTTGTCATTGGAGCATCTCTGTCAATACGCAAATGAAGGAGAAGACATGATGAACAGGATTATTACTGGGGACGAATCATGGGTGCATCACTACCAGCCTGAATCAAAGCGTGCTTCAATGCAATGGAAACATCCTTCTTCGCCTTGTGTCCAAAAATTCAAGGTTACACCATCAGCAGGGAAGGTTATGCTGACAGTGTTCTGGGATTGTCAAGGAGTGCTTTTAACCAATTTCAAAAAGAAAGGTGACAATGTGAATTCTGAATCATACTGTGAAGTTCTATCAGTGCTTCGGGATGCAATTCGAAGAAAACGTCCAGGGCTGCTGACTAGAGGAGTGCTACTCCTTCATGACAATGCTAGACCACATACGGCTCGATTAACTCAGGAGAAAATAAAAAATCTTGGTTGGAAAATTCTGGAACATCCTCCTTACAGCCCCGATTTAGCCCCTAGTGATTTTCACCTTTTTGGTCCACTAAAAACCCACCTTGGCGGGAAGCATTTCGCGACTGACGCAGAAGTTGAATGTGAAGTGAAAATGTGGCTTAAAAAGCAGAGCACGCAGTTCTACGCAGCAGGTTTGGGAGGACTCATAAAGCGATGGGATAAATGCATCAATGTTGGTGGAAATTATGTTGAGAAATAAAGGGATAATGTATGTGTAAAAATAAACAGTTTTCAGGTTTTTATCGTCTTCAGTTTTTTTCTAAAGAGCCATTTGTGACTTACTTATTGACTCCCCCTCGTATTTCCCCCTGTTGTTCATAGCATTCATAGATCACATTTGCAAAGTAGCAAAGACAATGGAAGAAAACAATTTTAAGGATAGCTTAAACACACTGTTAACTGCTATTTGCAGACGACCAAGTACTAGTAGAATCATCAGAAGAGAAACTACAAAGACAAATAGACAGATTATGCCAAACCTTTAACATGAAGATAAATATAGAGATGACCGAAGTAATGAAAGATAGAAAGAACAGAAAAAAACACCAACATATATATTAGAAACAACAGACTTAATTACAAGTGACAGAATTCACATACCTAGGAAGCAATATAACAACAGATGGCAGGAGCAGCATAGAAATACACACTAGATGTAGTAAAGCGTACCAAGCCCTAGGACAAATGACACCAATCTTCAGAAAATAATAATTTAGATTTAAACACAAAAATAACACTATTCAAAGCAATTATTATACCAATGCTGTGTTACCAATGCCAAACATGGACAATGACAGCACAAGATAAATTTAAACTTGTGACAGCTGAAATGGCATGCTTGCGCAGAATCCTAGGCAGGAATATCGCTAAGAGACAGTGAGAAATGAAGACATTAGACAAAGGTCCGGTACCACTTCAATCTTGGAATATATTAAGAGACAACAGATAAAAATGGTTTTCACACATCAGCTGACTACCATCAGACAGCATACCACGGCAAGCTATGCTACACAGATACAGTGAGGGCAGACCTTGGGGCCTACCATGAAAATGATGGACCACCGAAATAAAAAAGGCGACAAACTCCACAATATATTCAGCACACAAGAGGGCCATCGCCAGTAAAACTCTTCTAACCCTGATGCTGAAAGGCAACAAAGGGTTTAGCAAATAGATAGATTCACCGTATTGTTTTATATGTTTTTTTTTTCCTATTGCCACTTACACAATTTCTGTGTCTACAGTGTATGCAGATGGCAGTATATGTTTAGATATATTACAAAACAGATGGAGTCCCACTTATGATGTGTCAGCCATATTAACCTCAATCCAAGTAAGTTAATGACGATAATAATTTCTGTGTTGTTAAGTCAGTGGTGAACTTGTTTTATTGTGTTATTAATACCCCTTATAGAACCTGTGACCCGGCCAAGCAAGATTCTATTGGTTTGATGCTACAAATCTTCATAACACTCAGAAACAATTGGAAGAATGGAATCTTTAGCTGAAACCATCCAATCCAATATGTGATAACACTATATATTTCTAAAGTTTGGCAGATATAGCACACAAGAAAGAGCGACTGACTGTGCCATCAGACTTTAGGTAGCAGAGAATGGAGAGTGATGAAGCACAGCTCAAATCTCTATTTTTGTGACATGTCCTTTATAGAACGTTGTCCTCACTGCCACTCTGTAAATCTCTTGGTTCTGTGCCCATCTTCTTTCTCAGATCCCTTCTCATAAATAAAAAGCACAGTTTCACGAGTTAGAAAATGGTGGTTCTGGTTTCAGGCCCTACTGTGTTAGAGTCTTTGCTCCAAAACAAAATTGAAGGCAGAATGTTTAGCTGGATAAAAGATTTCCTCTACTACCGCACTGCAAGAGTAAAAGTAGATGGTAAACTAAGCAAACGTGTTACTCTCCAACAAGGAGTACCTCAAGGAGGAGTGATCTCTCCTACCCTCTTCCTAGTATTCATCAATGATATGGGAGAGAAACTGTCACATCATATTTCAAAGGCTCTTCATGCAGATGACTTTGCTGCCTGGAGTGCAGCAGGAAACCTATCCACTGCAACAAACAGAATGCAGACAGCACTTGACACCTTAAGTGAATGGGCATCTGGGAGTCCAGATCAACCTCTCCAAAACAGTGACAACCATCTTCTCACTTTCAAACCACCAAGAAAAAGCAAATCTTAAAATAAATGGAAGTGAGCTAGCACATGTGAAGAACCCTACATATCTAGGGCTCACACTAGACAAGCGACTCACCTGGAAACCACACCTAATAACCACTGAGCAAAAAGCAACCAGGAGGCTATCCTTGATGAAGAAACTTGCAGGAACAAGCTGGGGAGCAAATGGAAATATTCTCCGAAAAGTCTACATGGGTACAGTCAGACCTGTAGTAGAATATGGAATGACAGCCTGGGCATCAGCATCAAAAACAAATACTGATCGCCTATCTAAAGTACAAAATGCAGGACTTCGACTTATCTCTGGAGGGATGAAAACCACTCCAATCCATGCAATGGAAAAACATGCAAACATCCGCCCACTGGATGACAGAAGAGAAGAAAGAGTGCTTGTTCAAAGGGAAAAAAATTAAGCGCATGCCAAACCATCCGATGTATGCACAAATTTCTAGATCAACCACAAGCAGGTTGAAGAGAACCAGCTTCTGTCACATCTCTAAAGATAGCCATGAACAACATAAAGAAATCCTCACAAACCTCCCAAATGAAATTGAAACACTAACAGACTTTGAAGAGCCAGGCAATAGTCTCCAGAATGTCTTCATAATAACACAGGTTCCTGGAATAATTAATAAGGAATACCAAACTCCACCTCAACTAAAAGCATGGACACTGGAGATGATAGAAATAAAATACAATCCCAAGGATTGGACACATGTCTACACAGATGGATCGGCAGAAGGAGCAGTAAGGAATGGAGGAGGTGGAATTTTTATAAGACTCAAAGATGGGAAGACAATATCAAAAGCTTTTCCAACCAGGAAATACTCCTTTAATTTTATAGCAGAAGCAGTTGCACTCCATCAAGCACTGAAAGCCTTCACTGAACCAGGACTGCCAAGACCAAAGAAGATAGCCATATTCACAGATTGCAGATCCCTACTGGAATCAATCCAGAGCAACAGAAACGAAAGCCTTATGCACAACATCAGACATGAACTAAGTCAGATCCAAAAATCAACAGCTATTGCCCTTCAGTGGATACCATCACACTGTGGAATCATGGGAAATGAGAAAGCGGATGCTCTGTCAAAGGCAGGAAGCGAAATGGAGCAACACAGACACCCACTGTCTTACGGAGAAGTAAAAACAATAATCCGCAACACATACACAGCAAAGTGGAAGAAAGAAATGGAAGGGAAATACGAACATGATGCAATACATCTCCTCCAGAGATATCAACAGACCACAATATTTCGCCTCAGAACAGGCCACTGCAGACTGTTGGGTCACCTTTATCGATTAAGGATCTCATACACAGATGAATGTCCATGTGGATCCGGAACCCAGACTCCAGAACACATACTTCAGGACTGCCCAACATACAAAGAGCAGAGACAGCAGACCTGGCCAGAGGATACAGACTTGAGGCAAAAGCTATGGGGCAGCCACTCTGACCTGGAGAAGACAGTGGACTTCGTCTTGACGACAGGTCTTACGGTATAGCATGACCACATGCTGAACGCAGAAGAAGAAGAGTCTTTGTCTGGATTTAAAAGCAAGCTCTATAAAAATAACCTCAACGTGAAATTATCTTATCACTACTAACACTCATTATCCTACACATTCTCAACCTGGTGCTCATGAGCTGACATGCTCATTCCACCCTTTGATCTGCTCTTTGATGATCTCAAACACCCACATGTTCCGGCATGAAAATAAATGCAACTACTTTCAAACTCGCCTTTCTCAAGGCCTCAATCCACTGTTTGTGAATGAGACTGGTACCTTCTTAATCATACTCATAGAGTCACTCAAGATGCAGATTTGAGTTGCCTTCTGTGTGTATACCCACTCAAATGTCCTGGTCACCGCCATAATTTCGATGGTCATGCTACTCGTAGTCACAGTAAAGGCCCCATTCTCCTCACTGATGGTTTTACTTGTGGCACTGAGCTATGAAGGCCCAAGCACTGTGAACATGTCTAATCATAGATCCATGAGTTTATATAATCACATCCCCCTTCTTTGGTATTCTCACTGACCAAAGCCTACACCTCTTGCTCCACAGTCATGGGACACCCTTCTCTCCATTCCCTGCTAAGTGATATTACTACTCTCAAACAAGTTTTGAAATCTGTGGGTAGACTTATCCATTCCACACCTGCTGCCACATCTTGCAATCTGCACACAATTTGTATGACATCCTATCCATGACTTCCCTCTCTAAAGTCTGCTACCTTTAACTTTCTGTATTTTGGAATGCAATGGGTCTATCTTATCTGCATGTATTTGAAGGTGTGTATTTTATACTGTGCTGTCATTGGACAGTCGAGTAGGTACTGATATCTCTTGTCAATGTGTCAACACTGTATCTGTCTTAGGAAATGGTTCAGAGAGCCATTTGAGGACAACAGCCTTGACCTGAATCTGCATATTGAATGTAGTTGTCCTGAATGCTTTTGTTACACTCGACTTGTTCTAAAAAATGTGTTAATATAGTTTATGCACTATGTTTATATGTTGGAATTTCTTTCATATTTCATCATCATCAAGTAGCATATCCTGAACAGGATGTAGCAGTTATCACAGTCTTTCGAAACTTCTATCTTGAGCCAGTCTTCCTGGTTCTGTTACTGTCATGTTCAGGTGGTCTTTGATGTCTTGCATCCATCGTCCTCTTGGTCTGTCTATTCTTTGTCTCCCTGGCAACATCCCCTTCATTATGGTCTTCTCAAGGCTGTCATAGTGTTTGATATGGCCAAAATACTGTTATTTTCTGGAAAGAACCATGCTGTTTATCCAATTTTCTTTCACATTCATTTCTCTCGGGATCGCTACATTGGTGATATTTTTGGGCCATGGAATTCTGCGATTTTGTTGTAACATTTTGTTTCAAATGCTGCTATTTTATTTTTCACTCTGTTGGTGATTGTTCATGATTCACACATATATTGCTACTGGGAATATTCAAGCTCTTAGGAATGTTAGTTTTGTAGCAGCCATATTTTTTTCATTTGTATCACCTTCTTTGATGCGATAGTCAACCTAGTTCTGACTTCTTCATAACACTCACCATTACTGTTGATAAGAGAACCAAGGTATTCAAAACTGGTGACTAATTCGCTGTTGTTGATACCAATTGAGAACGTGCTAGTGGTTTTGTCGCTTGTCATAATCTTGGTCTTGTTTCCATTCAGAAATAGGTTTTATTTTTCCACTATGTTCTTTAATGGAGTTTATGAAGTGTTGGAGACCCACTAGACTGTGTGCCAATAATGTTGTATCATCAGCATATCTTAGTTCTTGTATCTCATGTCCTCCAATATTGAGTGGGTTGAAGTTATTTCTCTGTTGGTCATTTCTGTATTTCTTTCTTTCATTATTACAAATACTGTATTACTAATTCTCAAAATATTAATATATTGATTTCATTATTGCACATACATATATTACTAGTTCTAATCAATATAAAGTTTCTTGCAATTTAATTTATGCGTCTGTATGTTCTCCCTTCCAGTCTCTGCTACATGATCCGAACCCAAACAGCCCTGCCAACAATGAGGCAGCTCAGCTGTATAGAGAAAACCGGCGGGAGTATGAGAAAAAAGTGGCTGCGATTGTTCAAGAAAGCTGGAACGACAATGATGAGGATGAAGGAGAAGAAGAGGAAGATGACGGGGAGGGTAAAACAGGGTCTTAGCATCATGTGATAGAACTTCAAGTGTCTGCACCTGAAAATCTCTGTAGCGTAAAGATTTTCTTAATCTTTCATTGTTTTGTCTGAATTTGCAATTACCTTTCCTTCTGACCTGTGCACAAGTGTTAATTAGCTGTGACCTTAGCGGTGGATATATTTGCATACACTGAAGATAAAACAAAAATAGCTTTAGCTAATAGATCCACATCGTCATTACTGTTAGCTGAATGTTGCTTCTATTGAAAAATTAAATTATGAAAAATAAACATTCTTTAGAAATTTAAATCTCTGAAATCTATAATTTAGTCATCAGGGATAGAATGTTTTTGTCATATTGCTTTTCAGCGTGTCTTTTTAGTCGTATATTTTTTATGTTGGAGATAAATTGTGTTGTGAACAGAAAAGATAAATAACTGAGCAATGTTAAATAATAAAAATGGATTTTGTTATTGAATGCCCGTGTGTTGTCGGGAGCCTGAGAGGGGAGCAAAGAATAGCAGCACTGTTTACCTTCCAAGCATGTCGTAAGAGGCAACTAAGGAGGTTGTGGAATGGAGTTGGCTGTCCCATCTCATATATGGTCAAAGTGACCCAAAGCCATGCTGAAGTCTGATGTGTCAGGCTGAAAGGTGCAGATATCTCAGTAATGCTGTAAATCATGACACAGTACATTCTGTTCTCTGGACTACATCTTGCTAATCTGTAGGAGTTTGAGAACAAAATTATAATGAACATTCACTCTCAATTAACAAGCACAAATTCCCATGTGATTTGGAAGGTGGAGAGCATGAATACATTGTGTTGTTAGTTTACAGCAACGATGCAATATTTGCAGCTTTTGGCCAAGCACATCCAATTTCATCATTATTTTGGTTAGGGTGATCATCCTTGGATGTTGTTGAACTGACGTATGACTCCAGACAGAAGCAGAGGACAAAGGGATTGTTTCTATGATTGGTCAATTTTCTTCTTCAGCGGTCATTCTCAAACTTCTGCTAGATCTCTCTTGTAGCAGGACAATAGTTGTACTAGATTTCCAGCAGGAAGTAGTCCAGAGAATGTAAATGCGTTGTGTCTCTGTTTTATTTGTGCCAATGGCCAGACACATCCCTCTTTGGCAGGGTAAATTTTTTAAAATCCATTTGGCCGCTTGGGTGTTATATTTTACTTCAGAATTCTGTATATTGCAACTATTATCAAAGGCCTAGCCCATATGCAACAGGCAATCAACAAACAACTACTATGTTTCTCCCTTGTACATCTCCAGCATGACCACTATATTGTTTCCTTATGAAATTTTGCTGTTCTGATCATGAATATTTTGCAATTATGATATTGTCACATAATGGTCTACACTACCATATTCAAATTCCAGCTGGTTATCAGGATGTAGTCCACAACTGAATTGAATGCATTGTGTCATGGATTATGGCTTGGCTGTGTTGTACGGTATGTTATTTGAGCCTGACACATCTGATCAGCATAACATTCTTTGGTCACTTTGACCGTTTGCTGGATGGAACTATCCCACACCCAGCCCTCCTTAATCATCTTTTATGGTGTGAATTTCTGGTGACTGGTACTATTCTTTGCTCCCTGTTATCTATCTATTTATACGCCATGGCCCTTGTTTGCCTTGCGGCATCAGGGGTAGAACAGTTCTCTGGAGATGGCCTTCCTGTGTGCTGTTTATAAGTTTGTTCCTGTGGCTTCTTTGATTTCTGTGATCCATCTCTTACATGGTATCACGATACTCCCTGTTCGTACCCTGGTCAAATAGATGGTGAGTTATCAGACTATGAAGATAGCTTGTTTTAGTCATGAAGGGGTTCTGCTGTTTCAGTTACGAAAAGGACCAGCTGTCTTGGTCATGAAGGTATTTGCAGTAATGAGACAATCAGATGTTATTTGTCTGTGTAGTTGTTTGCGTTCTCAATCTCCCACTGGATCTCTTGTTGCAGAACAGACGTCTTGCTAGATTTCTGCAGGACATAGTCCACATAATGGAAATGCGCTGTCCCGCAGTTTTATTTTGCGCCACTGGCACGGCACATCCATCTTTGGTGTTGTCTATGTAGTTGATATTGATGATTTGAACTCAACTAGGATTATAATAATAATGACTGCTGTGTCAGACTGTGGCATGGAGTTTTCCTTCCACACCCTAAACGTGTGGGAGGAGTGTGCATGCAACATTGCGCAGATCTTGCCAGTCAGACTTGCTTCAAATGTACTTACAACAATGAAAGATTTGCACGAGTGAAATCTGTATCCATTGATTTGTTTTCTTTAATTGGATATGAAGAGGTACACAATATTGATATATTTTCTTCCTTTACCATAATTAGTTAGTCAGTTATCATATTTGATGTCACAAATGACATCTACATTCATTCTGAATATCCTGCTGGTTAGCAGGATCCTGAGGTCAGAATGCATTGGGCCATGGTTTACAATGTGGTAGCAGTATGAACACATCCAACTTGAGTATGGCTTTTGGGTCACTTGATCTATGGGACGGGACAACCAATCACACCCACCCACAAACATTCATGGCAGGTCAATGGTGTTGCTCATCTTTGCTATCATTTTGAGCCTCTCTGGCAACAAACGTCTAATTTTCAATTGGAGAGATTGAGTTCTGAGATGTATACAAACACCGTACTTTTTTTTTTATCTACTTGTTTGTCATGCAGCTCTTCATTATTAGTCTGCAAACGAGAGACATGCAACCTTTTTTGGGATAGCCAACCAAATTTAGTGCAGTGGAATCCCGTTATAACAATTTGGTCCTGACCAGCAAAATATGTATGTAATAACGAAATACGCTATATACAGTACAAATAATATAGAATAAATATAATTGGGGATTTTGAATAGTTGTTATATAGGGAAAGTTTGTTATAAAAGAATGCGTTATAGAGGGATTCCACTGTATTATTTTCCTGGGTTAGAGCAAAACAAGATTTAATTTTTTTAGATTTTGAAAGTATAAGCTATAATGTAGAACTTGTTGCTAACTGCCTAATGCTTTTCTAACATCAAAAGACTTTCAGTTTCTTGTGAAGTAAAATTTTATTTGCATCTAGTGTTTAGCATCACAAGGTGACAGTAAGCACTCTAGAAACATCAGTTTGATGTGGCATTGCACATTATAAAGTGAGGGCGAGTACTTTAACAACTCAGTTTGATGTACAATTTCCATTTTTTAGCACAATATTTTACGATCTAAGATCTTGTGATTTGGCATTTCATCTGAGCTCAGGGGTAGTGCATATAGTAGTTTAAAATCAGCATTGAGGCCAGAAAAAAATGGCATTGCGAGCTGTTTATATTCACCCCTGATATAGATCTTCGTTAAGTCTTGTTTCAATATGTAGCTCTTTATTGAAAGTCTGGTTTCAATATTTAGATCTTCATTGAAAGTTTTATTTCAATATGTAGATATATGTAGTAGCAGTCATTCTTGTACTTGCTGGTAATCAGCTGAATATGTATGTTTGCAATTTTGGGGTGTTTCCTTTTATATCAATGTCTGTAGGAGAGAATATTTATTTCATGAAAATTTGTGTTTGCAAGGTCATGCATGAATTTAGGTGAGCATTCAATGTTTCCCATTGCCCTTTCTTAATAAAGATACAAACATACGCAATGCACATGGAAAATAGGCAATGTATATGCTTTTAGTACATACATATAAAACAGGATGGGGAACCACAATATTGGTTGTTATATAGGATCAGAGTGACAGGGGCTACGATATCATTTTCTCTATCAAATCCCGGTATGGCCATGTTTTATTTGTGCTAACAATTTCTGAACTCTTTGTCTGAAGGATTGATATTGGCATTTGTAAGCTGTATATTGTAGTGCCATTTCTGAGGTTTTTGCGTGTTCATTCTCTACTATGGGGGGAAAGGTGCAAAATTCACAGAACATGTAAACTGTGCCATAAGTTTGTAATAAGGTAAGATTCCTGAAGTATGATTTGCTGGGCTGAAAATTGAACATATCAAAGGTTGGCTGCAAACTTCAGTGTAGTGTTGTCTATGTTCAGATTCTAGTAACACACTATAGACCAAAAAAATCAATGTAGTTTATGAGGTGACAAGTAAATAAGAGGAAGACTTAGCCACAGTTGACAGCTGAGGAAAATATTTGGGACTGTTGCTTTGACATGAAGAAGACTGGGAGGTCAATCCTGGCAGCTAATTTTAACATGAAGCAAAACCGAAATGCAGAAGGGCAAGAAGTAACATATCCATTTTCATGATAACTTTGTCTGGGTAACTTGTCTGAAGAAAGTAAAGAAGAATTCGAAATTCTAGTGAAAGATAAGTCCATTCTTTTGGCTGAATGATGAACAAATCATGCAGAACTGTAATTTGTGCATACGATATTCTACTCATATTTCCGCCCATGTGTTGCTCGCCCAAAAGAACAGAGAATAGCAACAGTGACGTGACATACATTTCAAGAGGTGATTAAAGCAGTTGGGGGCGTATTTGGCTGTCCTGCTCTATATGTCGAAGTGACCCAAATACCATGTTAAAATTGGATGTAAGGTGCAGATATTGCAGCAACGCTGTAAACCACACCACAATGTATTCATTCTCTAGACTACATCCTGCTAATCAGCAGAATCAGTAAATGCAGAAGAAGACTAAGAGATACAAGTGCTCTTCTTACAGCTGTCACACACAGCATCGAGAGCTAGTCAATGGATGACAGAAATTGCTTATCAGTGGATCAACCAGTTGAAAGCAAGGATTGAATTGAATATCATTTTTGTGGTAGAGAGGGACTAGTGTAGATAGAATACGCTAATCCAGTAGTGCACTATATTAATGGGCCGGGCACCCAGATAGAAAGCAATTCAAGTCCACCAAAGTTGTTGGAGCATTACTTCTTGTCGTGTGGTGAAATTTGGTGACATTGCTTATTCTCACATGGTTGTGCTGAATTGAACCCATGACCGAGGGACACAGAAAGAAAGGTTTGGTCTCATCTTCTGTGTTCAGATTGGGCTGGATCCCCAAACCTATCAGCGAAATTCCCACTTTCTTTTCCACGTTAATGCAACTACCTTATAACCGCTCATTTCTATACCAACTCAAATGTTGTCAGAGTACAAAGATTAGTGCTGAAGTATGCTATCTGAATTCTACTGTATTTGTTCAAGTATAAACACTTAGATTTTTAGTTTTGATTTGATCTATTCATGTTTTGGCTGCCAGTTTGCAGCACATCTGATATATTTACACTTGTTTGTACTGTCTTTGGTTTTGTTGTTCTGCATCACTTCTAAAGATTACTGCCAATTATTAGAATATAGTTTGTTGAAGAGTAGGATGAGTTGCATTATTGTTTAGTTGCAATGTCTGTTTTAGGTCACTTAATTTCTACAGGATTGGTTAGCCAATTCCATGCCCAATCCAACTTATTCACATCTTACAATATGTATTGCAGTGAGGAAAGTGTTCCTTTTCTTTGTTTATCACTTGGGCGGCAGTACACAGACTGATTTTCAATGGGATTGGTTAATTTACCTCATGCTCAACCGTCCTCAATAACCGCTTATGACATGCATGGCAGGTCAAATTGTTACTATTCTTTACTCCCTTCCGGCTGTGATAACACCAGGCTTGTGGTAATGCTTGAATACCAGATTTTTATTTCGGTATTAATGTCTTTAAAAGGTAGGGATTTATCAGGTGTATGAAACTGCCATTATTTGTGTGAGATTTGATCGGTTTGTTTCCTAGATGATTGAATGATAACCCGCCGAAGATGGATGTGTCTGACCATTGGCGTAAATAAAACGGTGACACAACACATTGCCATTCTCTGGACTACATCCTTCTGGAAAATCTAATAGGACCATGGTCCTGCTACAAGAGATATCCAGTGGGAGTTTGAGAATGAACGCTGAAGAAGAAGAATTGAATGATAACAATTAAAACGGCAACACAACGCATTTCCATTCTCTAGACTACATTCAACTGGAAATCTTGTAGGATCATTGTTCTGTTACAAGAGAAATCCAGTGGGAGTTTGTGAATGAAAGCTGAAGAAGAATAACAAAAGTTCCTGCTGAATGAACTGCCAACAATCTTGCAAATCTTCTACAGCAGACCATTATTTGAACAATTCTAGATATTAATATCATGAAACATTGCAAGCCGTAGGGGCAGATATGATCAGACTGATGTATATGTAGATGATTACAGCACATTTGGAGATTTATGAGTTAATTTATTAAGTGTTGTTAATTAATTTATACACCAATTTGATTTTAACACTTTGCTGACCAGTAATCTGGAACATACTTATTTTGCATTACAGAGAATATTTTGCAAATATTAGCAGAATATTCCAAGTGTTGTCTTGGAATATTCATAAAAAGTTGAACACAAAAAAATAGCAGTGCTATTTGAAAATTTCAGTATCATAATGAATGGTTGCTTTGTCTGCAGTCACTTTTCAGTCCAAAATTTGTTATATTTAGAGTCAGATTTCATATACTATCTTCTTTATTCATTATTTTTAATGTTTAAATCAGGTTCACATGCGAAAAAATAATTATTTTTTCTACCTGAAACATCGCTAACCACAATATTCCATGGTGCAGTCGTATTGGAGTGATGTAGTACACTGAATAAGATATATTTAGTTATTCTGTTGCTATGGGTGCTGTGTTATTATTATTGCTATATTGTAATGCAACTTAATGTAATAGTGGCACCTAAAAATTCAATAATAGTTGAAAAGGTATGTCCTATATAGGATATGCTTCAATTATATTGTAAGGAATTTTATAATCGTCTAAGCATTGTCAATTTTGATCAGTTAATAAACTTCTAAATGTATCAACTGTTGTGAACAAATTAACACAATTCTTTTAGAGTGTATAAACTAATCTCAATATATATATGATGACATCTCTCATGTATGGTCAGACAACATACTTTAAAGGAAGTTATACCAGAAGAGTTATCAGAATTCTATACTTGTCAGGAATGTGTGCTCAGAACATAAAAATTGTTCCAATCGGGTTCCCCTAGAAAATGTAGGTTATTTGATTGATGAAATAGGTGATGTTTATGGCAAGATCTGGCTGCATGGTTTTATTATGAGGTAATTCTTCTTCATCGTTCTTCAGTCAGATATCAGGTTACAGCACCAATAGCTTCAATGAATTGTGTGATTCGCTTCAGGTCATCCATGGAACCCCTCAAGTCTGGAAGTAGTGCCGTCTCAGTGGGCCGTATTTTCTCCCTCTCTTCTTGGTAGATTGACAGGCATGAAGAATGTGTTCTGCAGTCTCTGGGCTCAGTTCATAGTTGCACAAGTCTGTCTCGCCAATCTTCAGCTTTTTGAACATGTGACTTCTCAGTCTGTTGTGGCCAGTTCGTAGTCTGCTTGTTCCTTGCATGACATTTGATGTTAGGGGTCATTTGCTTCTGCAGTTAGGTGCATCTACTACCTCTTTTTCTTATATTCTGCTTTTAACATGGTCTTACTTTCATAGTACATATTATCATTTTCTATTTGTCCAGTGATCCCCCTTTCCTTGCCAGGAGATCAGCTTTTTCATTTCCAGGTATGCCACAGTGACCTGGGATCCACTTCAGTACTGTTTCTTTGGTGGTACTGCTGAGATGTAGTAAGTAGGCTGTAAGTTCATTCATGCTCATGTTCTTTGGATCATTCAATTTATGAGGTAAGGAGTTGTAATTATTTGACTATTCAAAGGTGGATGCTCTAGGTCCAGGTCCATGTCTACTTATTTTTACAAAACCCAATGCTAATCCTAACCCTTTTGCTAAACTTAAACCCTTCATTTGTGTGTATGTGCTCTTGTCTCTGAGTCAACAGTCGTTTGAATAATTTACATATTAAAGGCTACACATATCTACAGCACAATGATGTCTAGAAAATCTTGATCATGTTATCTACGGAACGGAAAATTTCCACAATTTAAGTGATGGAAGTGAAAATCCTTATGTAATTTTTTTTTTTTTATGATAGGGAAAATCCTCACCTTATCATTTAAAGGAGGGAATCCCCCAAACTTGTCATCTACACAAGGGAAGCCCCCCCAACTTGACATCTACAGAAGGGGAAATCCCCACTTGGTCATCTTTGGAAATCCCCACATGAAACCCTGTGCAACACTTTGTTTTGAGCATAAATTCCTAACAAGTACCCAGATTTCACTGAGATGAATTACCTATAGATCAGCCATTAACATACCTGTTCAAGTGTGCAGGTTTCTGTACAGAACACACAGTAGCGCATGGCAAATGGTTAGAGTGTCAGCCTTACAATTATGATGGTACAGGTTCAAATGATGGTTAAGAACTGACTATGCCTTTTGAGCCCTTTTTTTGAATTGAAGTACTCTTTATACAGAATTTATGGATTATTTAGGGCTAATATACAGAATTTATGAGATTATTTTGGGCTAAATACAGATTATGAGTTATTTTTGGGCTAAATACATAATTTGTGGGTTATTTTGGGCTAGAATACATACTTTTAGAAGTTATATTAGACTAAAATACAGAATAATTCTTTGAGGATTGACAGGTAAGAGTTGTATGGGCATTAAAATATCAAGGAAATGAAAGGAGAGAGTATGTGCATGTACAGTCTAGATGTTGAACACGAGGAAATGGAGAAAGTATGAAAAGTCCAGAGAATGAAGAAGAAATTAAAGTAGATTTGTTTTTTTTTTTATACCTGTCTTAATTTGTTCTCAAACTTCTACATGTTAGCAGCATATGTTCTGGAAAATGGAATGCATTATTTCATGGTTTTACAGCTTGGCTGTAACACTTTTTGTGTGGATCCAACACATCGTACTTCAGCATGACATTTGTGGGTTACTTTGATCTTCTGTAGGATGTGGTTGCCAAACCTCCTTAGTTGCCTATTATGACATGCATAGTAAGTCACAGGAGTACTATTCTTTGGGTCCCAGCAACAAACAGGCAATTTATTACCCAGTAAGTCTGCTTTTTGTGGTATAAACATACATATATGTGTCAATGGGTTGTTACATTTTCAGTGTTGTCAAAACGTGGCCTACCACCAATTATCTTTTAAGGTAGTACAGTGCACTAAATTTAAAACACTTCATGCATAAAACCTAGACTGTTGTGTACATGCAATAAGAAGGTCCCCAAGTATCGACCCGAGATTTATTTGTACTTGCAGCTGTGACTGCTCAAAATGCTGTCTGGTCTTCACATGCAGAGAAAAATATAGGAAGGAATGTTGCCTGCCATAATTTTTTTTATGAATCTTGCCTACTTGGACAACAAAAAGCACTTTCTAATTTGTTTCACACAAGTCTAAAGTATTTTAATTGTTATGACTTATTTTGTGGGTTTAGCAAAAATAGATAACTAATCTAATAGCTTTACCAATAGCGTGAAGAATTTGAAGGACCTCACAGGACTTGGTCATGAGGCCAGCATTTCTTCATTCTACAGCTGAAGAGGCTAATATAGATTTCATCAATGAACTGTACTTTGGTCACCAGCCCTGAGACAAAGCCGTAGATCTATTCTGCCAGAACTGTCTCAGATTCCCATAGTTTTCTTCTTGTGGAGTGGTACATTGGGCAATTATGTGAAATATGTTGTGTTTTCTGAAAATTGTCTACAGGGGCACATTTCAGTGTTGCCAACTCTAAACTTCTAACTTCCTGTACATGTGGTGTTTAAGTCTGTTGTAGCCTGTTTGGTCAATAGTTATTTCCAAATTTTCCTTTCCCCTCACTCACTCATTTCACAATTCTAACCACTTGCCCACTACAGAACATACAAGTCACATAATACAGATTGTCTGTATATTGTATAGAATTGCTTAGGTTTCATTGAATATTCCCATGTTGGTCTTGAGTATAATTTATGAGTTCTTCAGCGTTCGTTCTCAAACTCCTGCAGAATAGCAAAATACAGTCCAGAGAACAGAATGCGATGTATCATGGTTTACTGCTTAGCTATGATATCTGTGCCCTTTGGCCTTCCAGATTCAGCATGGTTTCTGGGATCACTATGACCCTATATGAGATGGGACAGCCAGCTCCACTTCAGAACATCCTTTGTTGCCTCTTACAACATACACAGAAAGTAAACACTTGCTATTCTTTGCTTCCTTTTTCGACCCTTGATAACACAGGGTTATGATTTGAGCTGAAAAAAGGGAATGGGAGCTACTGTATACTGCTCAATCTGTAGGCATGCTGCAGATAAAAGGGTTGATTTCCTGCAAGCACTTCAGGCATGGTTCTAAATCAGAAATCATGGGGATGGAGTAGTCACACAACCAACCTCCTTAATCACCACTTATGACTTGCATGGTTACAGCAGTGTAAATATTCTTTGCTCCCCTTTCAGGGATCCTTCTAGCAACACACGAGTGCTTGTTTTTATAGGTAACACCTATCTTTGTCAATATTGCCTCTTTATCAAACCCTAATGGCTTCTGCGGTGAAGTGTTCAGAAAACAATGGCAACCTACGGAATATATTTTTATTGCCTAGAAAATAATTGCAGCAGAAAAATCTCTACATCCTGAATAAGATATGCTACAAAATTTTTATTTTTCTGAAATGGCTCCTAGGTTAACCCAGCTTAATGATATGGTACCAGATCTCCTGGGAAAGTAAAGACTGTGGGTGTGATGTTGACCACATCATCCCTAGGCATGCCGTTGGTCAATGAAAAATATAGGGCCTAACATTGTATTCCCTAACATGTTTTAAAGATGTAGTAAAGGGAACTCTACTTTTATTTTATATGAAAGGACAGTATGATAGCATTCTCGGCAAAGAAAAAAACATCCCCGTACATCTATCGCCTTTCCTTATTGTGAACACTCAAACAAGGCTGATTTAAAAGTATACTTTAAAAAAATTGTCATTAGTTGACTGGTGACCGAAACAAAACATTTTAATTAATATCTTCATTATTTCTATTAAAATAAACTCAATGAGGGTAGGGCTGTGTGTGACAGAAGAAATTAACCCTAAAGATATGGGTGTGAATAATTCAAAGTCTAGTTTGTCGGTATTTCATTTGTTCTTGAAATTGTTTACAATATGAAAAGTAAATAGTATTGCTGATGGCTTTTCAACATTACCCTTTGTTGAGCATAATTGTATAAAATGTAATAAAGTCTATAAGATTGAACTGCATTTGGTTTAACTCAGGTTTACCTTATCATTTGTTGACATGTTTGTATGTTTTGGTATCCAGTAATTAAGAAAAATTTCTTTTTCTTCTTTTTGATCCCCAGGAATTGCGAGCGATTAGCTCTTACTTCCTATGTGCAGTGGGGTGATTTCTCAGAGTTTTCTTCATACTCAGGAGACTTAAGCTTTCGGCTTAGTGTAATGCCTATTGAAGGTGCTTTCTACTCAGGGGGGTGCATTATGGTCAATAGAGCTGTTGTATCTTTGGTACAATGGGGAGTTTTATTCTGAGCTTTATTTCATACCCAGAAGACTACAACTTTCAACTGTTAAACAGATTGAAACATCTGCCCTGTGTGTTGCAAAGCTCAAGAAGGGAGCAAAGAATAGCCACACTGTTTACTTTCCATGCATGTTGTAAGAGGCAACTAATGTTTGGTGGAGTTGGCTGTCCCATCCCAAAAAGGGTCAAAGTCATGCTGAAGTCAGATATGTCAGGCCGAAAGATGCAGATATCGCAGTAATGCTGTAAACCATGACACAATGTTTTCTGTTTTCCGCACTGCATCATACTAATCTTCAGGAGTTGGAGAACAAATGCAGAAGTAAAAGATTGAAACATAGATCAGAAAAAATACTGCTGAAGAACAAGTAGGTTTTCGTTTGTCAATATTGCCTCTTTATCAAACCCCAATGGCATCTGTAGTGAATTGTTCAGAAAACAATGACAACCTATGGAACATATTTTTATTGCCTAGAAAATAATTGCAGCGAAAAATTCACTACATCCAGAATAAGATATGCTACTAAATTTTTATTTTTCTGAAATGGCTCCTAGGTTAACCCAGCTTAATGATATGGTACCAGATCTCCTTGGAAAGTAAAGACTGTGGGTATGATGTTGAAAATTTAAATCGGGTAGTAGACTTCCCTAGTCTGTGACAGCCTTCCTATCTGTCAACAGGCATGCGGGTGTTTAGTGACTCTTTGCCGAGACGATTGTCGTTCACGTCTACTTGCAAGAGGTGTTCCACTGTCTATGAACTTGCCTCGTGTAATTGAGCATTGTGTGCCTATCAGGTACTGCACCTTTACTCATCTGCGAGCCTGGTTCCGGATGAGGAAGAACTCAACAGAAGAGTTGGACCCTGTCTCTTTCGCCTTCTTAGTCGAGGTGTCGTTCACCGATATCGAAAACCCCTCGCCCAAGTTCGAGTTTCACACCACGGGTTTGAGAGCAAGGCGTTCTCAAGCTGAGCGACCGTGTCCTATTTGCGCCTGATCCCAACGGGTACTGAACCCTTTTTCTTCGCAGCATGATTCCGGTATAGGAAAGCTCGACATTAGAGTTAGGCCAGGTCTTCTTGCTTTGCCGGGCGTCCATGATTAGGTCTAGGTCTATGGCCATAACTAGTAACGTAACTAGAAGCTTGTCTCGAGCTAACAGATCTTGTAGTTCCTTGGTACGTTTTCACTTTCTGTTTGCAGTTGTCGCTGCCCTCTAGCGATGTTCTGCCCTTTCATTGTGCTCAGTATGAAATATATTCGTCTCTCGCCATGCATCTACCTTTTCATGCCTTTTTCATTGGCTGCCCCTCCAATGTACGGACTGGACTGACTAGCGTCACTGTGTCGGCGATGGTGTCAGAGATATTGTCTGTCTCTTATGCAGTCAAAACTCTTTCCATCTGCTACCTTCACATTATTGGACACGATCCCCAAATGATTTAGCCAGAATAAGCACGAGCCACTGCTGTATTTCTGTTTCCAGGGTGCACCTCGAGGAGGTACATTTTAGATCTTGGTTGTCTGCTAACCCTGGGTCCGCCTAGAGCATTGCTTTCTCTTTGCACCCCAGCCAAAGACCTTACTACAGACAAAGATATCAATAAGGTAGTCAATGAATTATGTAGATGTGCATTTGTAAACACTACAAACCATATTAGAGTAGTAAACTAGAAATACTGCAAAATGAAGTAGACACTCGAAAATGAAGTAGAGCAGTCAGATACAGGACCATTTCAAGAGCACCACAATAAATATCAACAAGCTAAGCAGCTAGAAAGAGAAAACAGAATCAGTGAATCTTGAGAGGGATACCAGGAAACTGGAAGTTGGTAAAACAACTAAATACTCAGGGTACTGGAAGAAATCAAAACGTCACATTACAAAAAGATGGAAACATCCTTATGAGAAAACAGATAGCTGACTACTTTGCAGATTCATTTTCTGAAGACCAACATAAAAATTAGCCCAGAGAAACAGGAGATTTGTGAGAAAACATTGAACAGATGGAACCATATCTGAAGACATGGAGGCACCATTCACAATCAGAGAACTGGAGCATGCAGTATAAAAAAAAAGAAGTCACTGGTGTTGATGGAGTGTCCAATGAAACTGAGGTGACATTTGAATCCAGACTACCCATACCTATGTGACCGCCGATTTTATTACTGTTCGCTTTCTATTATATGTTTTAAGTTTATTGTCTGTCTTGATAAAGGCCTTTTGGTCGAACCGTTGATTTGTGTGTGTCATTGTGTGTATCAAAACTTTGTTACCCTTTTCCTGGATCTACCTGTTGGATTTTAGTTTTGCGCAGTAAGTACATTTTTCCAATGAAATGATACCAAATCTGGTAATTGCAGAAGAAACAAAGCTGCTGCAGATCATAAATATATGTTGGACTACAGGCAAAGTACCACATACTTGGAGGGAAGCAATCATGATACCAATCCCTAAATCGGGAAAAGACAACATCACAGTCTCCAACTACAGACCAATTAATCTCACAAGCTGTATATGCAACACTATGGAGTTTATTATCTACCACAGGCTTCAAGGGTACCTTGAGAGAAAAAACCTTTTTGTATCACAGTAAGCAGGCTTCAGGCAATGCTACTCTACTGAAGATTAAGCAACCTACCTTTCTCAAGAGATAGAGAATGCATTTCAAGATAAGAAACTGGTCCTAACAGGTTGGATAGACCTGAGGAAAGCTTCTGACAAGGTTTTGAATGGAGGACTTCCAAAGAAATTGAAGAGTGAATTGTAGGATGTATAAATGGACAAAAGCATACCTTCATAACAGAAGAGCTAGAGTACAACTAGATTGTTACCTAAGCAAGAAAGTCCTACTACGTCATGGGGTACCACAGGGAGGGGTATTGTCCCCCACGCTATTCCTTGTCTACATCAATGATCTGGTGGCTGAGCAACCACATGATACAAGAGTGGCAATGTATGCTGATGACTTGGTAATATGATGCACAGAAGAACATGCGACAATGGCTACCAAACAGGTACAGGGAGCTATGGATGCCTTAACCACATGAGCAAGCAGATGATGTCAGCATCAATATAGATAAGTGCAGCACTACTCTCTTTACTCTTTCACAAAAACAAAAAAGCTGATGACATCAAGATAAATGGAGAGCTCTTGAAGGAAGAAAACAACCAACATATCTTGGAGTCACATTTGACCGTAGGCTTACATGGGAGGACAAATATAAATAACCAAATGGTCTGAGGGTGCCGCAGTAACTGATGAACAAATAGTAAAGCAAAATGAATTAAACAGGTTACTAAAAACACTTACCTTGCCTATGAATAAAAATATATAAAAAAGTATATATAAAAAAACATACAATAAAACTAAACAGGACAATTCTCCACGTATCGGCTCAATTGGAACCTTTTTCAAGAGACGAACAACAGTAAACACCACAATAATAAACAAAATAGATGACGTAGATTTCCTCAAGCCACTTCTCCATGACTAAGGCGTTTCCATTCCTGCGTCAAGGAGACGTGGCTTGATGAAATCTAAGTCATCTATTAATAAAAAAAAATATCTAAAAATACAACAAAGCATAAAATACATTGTGCAACAACAAAAAAAGTGTGAGAAGCATAATTGTATAGATGACGTGCTGCCATGAAGCTTCTATAAGAAGATAACATGAATATAACGTCATGTCATCTACTAAGGTTTTTCTGTTGAATGGGTGGTTTGTCTAGCTAGTGGGCCATTGGTGAGACCCATAGACGCAACCACATGAGTAGATGAATCAGATGGGAAACCCATATTATTCATTACCTCCAATAGTTTTTAGTTTTGTGTTGGACGCATTTGAGTATCAGTTCAGTTGTGAATCTAGTTTTAGAAGACCACAATCCTAGATAAAAGTTCGATTAGGTCAAATATAGTTCACTCTTATTTCGCACCTTTTTTTATAATGTAAATAAATTAAAATGTAAAAAGGGGCCTCATCCTTAATAATAAAAGAGGTCATGCATAAAAACAAAATTACGCATACTTTGCCCCCGTCCGGAAATATCGAAGCGACATACGGAGTAACAACAGACAACAACCACATAGATACCAGTAAAGCAGCTAATATTTTTTTATATTTGTAAAACATATTTAATATTAGAGAAACATTTACTGGTTTGTATCGAATAATACATATGTATATATTTTGGAAGAAGTATACATATGAAAATGTATGCAAGGCTAGCAAATGAGTAAAATTAACTCATAATTAACTTAGCATTTGTGAATGATTTGTCTCGTTAGCATGTTTCTGGCAAAGTAAGTATTACTGCGCACACGATTATATGCGTGAGCGTGATGATACGAGAGAACTTGAGATCTAATGGCGAGTTTAGTCAATTGGCAGTATTCGTTTTTATTGAAATTATGAACCCTGTATGGCATAAACTGTATCAGCTAAGAAGTCATAACAGATAAGGATTTGTGTTTTATATGAGTTCTCCTGATAATAAAGGCTCACTAGACGGACAAGAGTCCGCAAGGTATTTAAATTTGTGCTTGTCTGAATTCTGCTCTTGATTTCTTATTTGTTGTTCTCTCAACTTTATCCAAGAACAGCTTACAATAATATATAATGTAATGTATTTAAAATCACTGACATCAGACATGTAACTTAAAATTAGACCATTCAAGTAATGACATATAGATATAGGGCCTAGTTGTTTGTGTTAAAGATGTGGTGTATGAACTATGATACCAGGAAAAGAGGACCCTCGTCAATCTGCATAGCAAATTATGGAATGTCGACCATCCAAAATCATGTTATTTTTATTTGTTTTGCATTCAACAATCATTCTTTATGGAAGCGAAGGATGGACAGTAAACAAAAGTGCCCAAGATAATCTGAAGGCAACTGAGATGTGGTTTTTAAGAAGAATGATGAAAATTCCATGGAGTCAAGAAAACTAATGAGTAGGCCCTAGAACTACTAGAAGTAGAAGTTCTCCTTGGAGTAAGTTAAGTAAGTAAAGCAAAAATTAGAAACAATCAAAATTTTTTAGGGCATGTGATGAGAAAAGTAAAGCGTGAACATTTAGTAATCACCAGAAAGATCAAGAGAAGATACAGGAAAATATTCTGGTTTCTGAGAAATTTCTGGATGGGTTGTCACTGGAAAAATAGAAGTCACCAACTGAAGTTATTAATTAATAATTAACAGCACAAGAGAAAGAGTTGTGGAGAAGTATGATGACCACTTACGCCACGCGCCATGGTACTTGATTGTATATTGGTAAGTATATAGACATTGAGAACTCACAGAATTATCAAATAGGCCTAACACTACACAACGCACTTTTACACACAAACAAATTGACAGACTGGTGTACTAGTAACTAATACTATCAATAATGAGGTTGGTTGGTTGCTGATCTGGCAGGTCTCATGCACTTTGACCCTTTATGGCACTACTATCTTGCTAGGAAGTCTAGGTCCTTACCTTTTTCTACCCACCTAGAACCCAAAATAACTTAGTTACATGAGTTAACCACCTGGAAGATAGGTTTGTTTTTGTGTCAATTAATGCACAAAACTAACAGCTCCAAGTCAGTACATCCAAGGTAGGGTTCACTGTTATCATTCCCAACCGTCGACTGGTTATGCCAAACTTCTCTCGTTTCCAGGCATATAAAGAAATATTCAAAGAAAATTCTCGTGAAGTTGTCATGTCCTGAGGCACTGTACCTATGATAGGTCTCAACTATAGGAAAACTATAGGTCTCAACTAGACTACCTCGTCATTATTGCACTGAACTTCCATTTTTCGGATTTAAAAAAAAATGGGTTTATTTTTATTTAGTCTGCCACTGCACTATAAAGAGCACAATGTTTACATTTTTAACTATGTTGAAATCTGGGAACAAAGAGAATTGGATGAACAGATGGGAGCATAGGGAAGGCTGAAGTAAAGTATAGTTCTTCACTGTGACCTTTGTTCTAGTTTCGAGGTGTTACCTGACCTTTGTTGTGTGATTTGGCAAGCTTACGGGTAAGTACTTAGAGTAATGTTAGGATTGTGTGCGCACATCTCGCTCCGTGTGTAGCGGGCAGAAATACTGATCGCTCACCACAAATAATAGGAAATTGTAAAAAATGTGTAAATTGGAAAACAAACAGATTATGCATAAGTTCGTCTGTGTCTAGAGTTGAACTGTGTGATTGTCTGATGTGATGTCACGGCATCAATTATTTTGATTGGTGTTACATGAAAATCCATGTTGTTTGATAGTTAAAATTGTCAACAGTGTGCTATTTATAGCACAGCAGAGAACTATTCTTTACTTTCACCCATAGGGAATACTGGGAGAAAATCTATAAATATATGATCGCCCCCAAATCCCAAAGACATCATCAACCACCTGGGAAGAAAAGATCAGAGTATCATTTTCTTACTTCGTATAGATGTACAGCTTAACAATCACCTGAACAGAATACAACCACAACTCACTCCAGGGTGCAGGCTATGCACTCATCCCTATGAAACTGTGACCATCTTTTTGAATGTCTAGTGCTGGATGATGTCAGGAAAATGCTTCTCCCTCCAAGGCCTGATAAATGGAACAGAATAACAGCTTACAAACACATGCATATATCACACAATGGCATTGGGTCAAATAGAATGAGCCTATGGACTTCTGGATCAGAAACCAACCACATTTTTTTGCGTGAAATTGAGATGTAATGTATTCAAAGCTTCATTACCCTATTTCCTTCACCTATTTGATTACAGTTTTGATGCAGTAGTTACCTATTATTGATTCAGTTTACAGCAGTGTTTGTAGCTTAGTGTTGACTGTTATCTTTGTCAATGTGATGAACATACTGTGAAAGTGAGTGAAAAAGAATACATTATGAATATGCTTCACATCTATTAAATAGTTAGGGACAAAATGCATAGTGTTAAGTACTTTTGGCTCACAAAACAGACTAATAACACCAACAAATACAGCTAAAAGTTAATAAAACTGGGCCGACATTGTGACCAAAAGATCTTTATAATAAAAAAAATCCCTATAAATCACACAGAAGGCACTAAACAAAACTAATTTCAAATTTTGTCTTTCTGACAGTGACCTGAGTGTAAGCAACATATTTGGTGATATTGAGATCAGTGCAGCAGGAACCTCACAGAATATGTCGTAAGTTTCTTAAATGAAAATAGATTCCATATTTGTTTTGTATAGTTTACGCACTTAACGGTCATAAATATGTTCTGTATAGTTTACGAACTTAACGGTCATAAATATGTTCTGTATAGTTTACGCACTTAACAGTCATAAATATGCTCTGTATAGTTTACGAACTTAACAGTCATAAATATGCTCTGTATAGTTTACGCACTTAACAGTCATAAATATGTTCTGTATAGTTTACGCACTTAACAGTCATAAATATGTTCTGTATAGTTTACACACTTAACAGTCATAAATATGTTCTGTATAGTTTACAAACTTAACGGTCATAAATATGTTCTGTATAGTTTACGCACTTAACAGTCATAAATATGTTCTGTATAGTTTACAAACTTAACGGTCATAAATATGTTCTGTATAGTTTACGAACTTAACAGTCATAAATATGTTCTGTATAGTTTACAAACTTAACGGTCATAAATATGTTCTGTATAGTTTACGAACTTAGCAGTCATAAATATGTTCTGTATAGTTTACGAACTTAACAGTCATAAATATGCTCTGTATAGTTTACGCACTTAACAGTCATAAATATGTTCTGTATAGTTTATGTACTTAATGTTATAGATATGTTCTATATAGATTATGCACTTAGCCTCATAGATACATTCTGTATACATTATGTAGTGGCTGACAAATTTACTTGTTTTCCAATATCTTACATGCTTGTTCTGTATATCATACATAAATGTTCTATATATCATGCATACATCTTATGTATATCATACATTCGTGCTTGTTCTGCATATTTTACATACTTGCTTGTTCTGTATAACTTACGTACTTGTTTGTTCTGTATATCATGCTTGCTTGTTCTGTATAGCTTAGACACTTGATTGATGTGTTATCTTATATATTTCCTTGTTCTGTATATCTTACATACTTGCTTGTTCTGTATATCTTACATACTTGCTTGTTCTGTATATAATAATTGTGTGTTCTAGATATTGTTAACATGATTTGGAAAATTAAGACTGATATTACAGCAAAGATCATTCTATTCAGATCGCTAATGCTAAGTATACTTTTATACAGATGTGAAAGCTGGACACTAATTGCAGAAAGAAGGATTGAAATTTTGAATACAAGTGCTATAGACGTTTGTTAAGAATTAGTTATATAGAAGAAAAATATTCATCCGGCAGAAAATAAACAAACTTGTAAGCTATCAAGAATCACTTTTTGCAATGGTGAAACGGACACATTTGTTTGATCATGACTCACTTTATAAAGTTATTTAGCAAGGAACACTCGAGGATGGATGGAGAAGAGGTGGTAAAAGAAAATTCTGAATTGATAATATCAAGGAATGTTCTGGTAATGATTGTTCTTTTCCTCTGAATGGCAGAGGTGTTTGAAGTTTTTTGTGTGCTGATGTATCCAGTGGCACCCCTACTGCCCTGACGGAATATGGGTCTTATTATTATTATTATATCATACTAGCTTGTTATGTCTGTCATAAATATTTGCTTGTTCTATATATCTTTCATACTTGCTTGTTCTGTATATCTTACATACTCTATTGTTTTGTCTGTATTACATACTTGGTCTGTAGACCTATGGATAAACATACATGTGTAAATTCTTTTGAGTGTGTTCTCAAACTCCTGTTGATTAGCAGGATGTAGACCGGAGAATGTGCTGAGTTGTGGTTTATATCTTTGCTGCATTATCAGCACTTTAAGTCGGACACATCAGTTTTCTGTATGACTTAGCTAACCTTGACAGTTAACATCATCCCTAAACTTCCTTCTCTTACAGCAGACAAAACTTGTGTGAGATCACACACGCTGGTTGTGTACCACAATCACATTTCTTACAGAGACCTATTATGACCATTTATTCAGTTTTGAAAACTGAGAGTAACATATGCATATATTTACGATGGGTAGTGTGAATCCCACATCACACACAATCCTCTTCAGTCATCTCTTGTGATCAAGGTCTCTAAATATATTTTCTGTCTTCGTGAATAAAACAGTGCTATGTACAGCTACAAAACCATTTGTACAAATCATTTTTCATGTGTTATTTTATATGAAAAAAAATATTGGCAGTTTATTTTATTCGAGGGCTAAATTCCATGTCTCTATGATGAGTTGGATCAACCAAGTACCAGGCAGCTTAGCTCTTAGGAAAAAACAGTGTGCTGTGACTCAATTTTCTCATAACTCAATTTACTTTAAAAAAATAAAGTATCAAGATATATATTTAGAACCTTCCTTCCCTTTTTAATATCATTTCAATCTTTTTTTTTTTTTTTTGCTGTTTCAGAAAACGTGTAGCAGCAAGGGGACTCATTTCTCAGTACTATTCCCAACTGACAGAGGGCTGTGGCAATGAAGCTTGCTCAAATGAGAATTGTGCTTCTAGCCATGAGTTCCGATTTAAAGACACAGATAGAAATACTTTAGCAGTACAAGCATTGAATTTTTGCAAAATTAAAGCCAAGTTATGTGAACGCAGACCAAGAAAAATCTCCAGATTGCCCAAAGAGAATGAAGATGGGCCTTCTTGTTATGAACCTGTTGGCTTGGGTGCAAAAAGCAAGATTCCCTCACCAACATCATCATATTCTGCAACTAAAATTGGAGTTGACCAGAACTCATCTAGTGGCGGCAGCATATTTTTAGATTTAGGTAGGCAGCTTATGTTGTCAGTAAGTACATTTTATATTGATTATCTCATACATAAAATGGAACATTTTATGAAAAATGGAGCTTTGAAGCCTGTCATCTATACAATTATATACCCCCTCTGAGTAGAAGGCTCCTTTAATAGGTATTGCACTAACCTGAAAACTGAAGTCTCCTGGGTATGGAAGAAAGCTCAGAAAAACTACCCCACTGTAAGAGCTGGAAGTAAGAGCCATTCGCTCGCAATTTCGGGGGTTCTCAATCAATCAACTTTTGATAGAATGTGTCTGGACAGTGTAGACAGAGATCGAATAAGAATTGATTGCACAAGACAAACAATATCTCTGAATAGTTCCTCTCTGTCTCCACAATCAAAACACTATCACAGTATAGTGTAAGGGAATGGCTGGCCTGGGCTACCAGGTTGTCATGTTTGAAATCTCACGGAAAAGAATAGGGAGAAAGTCTCTGGAGAAATAAGACTTGTCTATAGACCACATGCAAAGGTAGCAGAGCGCTAAAGGAAATCATGTGCAAGCACAAGTGAGAAAACAAAGCATTGTTCATGCTTGTACTCATTATTAGCTGTCTTCTCATAGCAGGTTATGTGGCAAAGAATAAAAGCAGGATATTATACCAGCATGGTCTGAAGAAAAATGTGTGTAGAAGCTCAAACATAGAGTAGGTGTTTGTGATGTAAAAACAAACCCTAGTGAAACTCTGCTGTAGAGCTTTTCTTAGGCCGAAACCAGACTCACAGATAAGAAGAGTTCAGTGCCAAGGACAATGGAACACCTCATATGAGATAGACATAGTTGGCATGGCATAAATCCAGATCCCCACTTATCGTTTCCTCAGAAATTTCCACACAGTGACATGTTTTGGCTTGTAAAGTCCAATGATGCAGTAATGGTGATAAACTGTATGGTGTAGAGTTGATACACAATCGTTGCTTAGTGATAGATAGAAAGGTGGCTGAGATTTGAGGCTCAATTGAATTAAAAGCATGTCAAAACCAAATGCTCTAGGTCCACATGGTGCAAATCATGATACCGTACATTTCCAAATATAAATGTATTTTTAATGTCCAAAATGTGACAAAAATCAGGAACCTGTGTATAGATTGAAGTATAAAAAATAGTACTGATAAAAATATAGTGGAATCCCATTATTACTAGAATGAAAGGACCTGTGGAATATTGCTAAATGGAAATAACACAAACTTAGAAAAAGTAAGATGCAATGTCATTTCTTTTATTTGTCCCACCCAATCGATGCTCACCTAAAATACATTATCAAAAATAATATAGTGCGCCCTTTTTCCTGACAGCATTGTCTGTCTTGATATGATTTATTCATCCATTTAGTGCCATCTCCGTATCAAAGGTTGGATGCAAAGATAGCACCAGCCATTATGGTGAATTAAACACATAGTCAATTAATGGATGAGGTCACCTTTTTGATTATCAGGTGGTTGGTTGGTTTGTTGCTGATCCAGCGATCCATGGGCTCATGCCCTTTTCCTGACGTCATCCATTGCTGGACATTCAAATAAGTGGTGGTCAACAGTTTCATAGGAATGGTCAAATATCAGATAGCATCAGCCATTACATTCAAAGCACACTCACAAACTTACTGGTGACGAGCCATTATAATTAATTTATAGTTTTACTAGCTCTAGTTATTAGGGGATCTGGTATGGTGGTACCCAAAAATAGCATCATGATGTATAATGTAGATGGTACCTCTGTCTTCTTTGATTTGCCTTCAAATCACAGGATGGAAAGAAAGGCGGAAGAGTTTTGTAAAGACAACTGGACATGAGAAAAACATTTCACTGATGTTTTAGGTTGCATGGCAAATGGGACATTCTTGTTCCCCCTTCCCTGATTATATGTAAACGCAATGTAAGTCGCACCATGGAATGACTATAAAGTGTGAGTGGGGACAAGGAAGGGTTCCGTTCTAAATAAACCATCCATGCTAATATGTGACTAGTTTTTGTGCAACGATGCCATGAGATGGGTGCTGTCTGTATCTGTAATTCCAGGGTCCTTACCTCCCCCTTAATGCCATAGTAGTAAAATTGTGTTATGTTGCTATGAAGTTTGGTAACTATGATGAAAAGTTTATATTCATTTTCTTACGGGAAAGGTGGAAATGATAACATTTAATCTAGATTACTCTCAGAGGAAGAAATGAAAATTTGAGTTATCATAGGGAGAACGCAAATTCTCAGATGTAATTATGACAGGATTGCCTGAACTGCAGCTGCATTATTTTTGTTGGTTAAAATATGGTAAAATCAAATTGGTTATGTTCGCAATTGAAAGGAGTGTTCTACGCCGAAGACATGTGGGGCCATTGGCGCAAATAAAACAGTGACACAATGCATTTCCATTCTCTGGAGTATATCCTGTGGAAATCTAATAGGGCCATAGTCCTGCTACAAGAGAGATCCAACAGGAGTTTGAGGATGAGCGTTGAAGAAAAATGGAGAGTTCTTCACCATGAGAAAGACTTTTGTATTATTTAAAAATTATGAGAGGGCAACAAAAATTAGGTTTGTGTTTTTAACTGCATATTCTAGTCTTCTTTTGTGTTGATTATCAAACCCCTGCAGATTAGCAGGATGTAGTCAGGAAAACGGAATACGTTGTATCATGGTTTACAGCTCTTCTGCGATATCTGCACCTTTCGGCCTGATGTCTCCGATTTGAGTATGTCCTCTGGGTCACTTTGACCCTATATGGGATGGGGCAGCCAACACTACCTTATTAGTTGCCTGTTACGACATGCATGAAGGTAAACAGTGTACTATTATTTGCCCCCATTTCGGCTCTTGGCAACACACATGCAAAAATATATTAGTCAAAATATAATATTTGTTTCCTTGTCATTTAAAAAAAATTTTTGCATGTTCATTTTCAAACTTCAGCTTGAAATTGTCTTGTAGCAATACAATGGTCGTATAATATTTCCAACAGGCGCAAAAATGTGTTAAGGCAACCTTTAATTTGCGGCATTTTCATATAATTCTAAATATTATCAAAGTTTTATAAGTTTACAGACATAGGAAAAAGCTGAAATTGTTTTAAACCTTTAATCTTCTTCTTACCAGAAACTCATTTTTTGACGGAAGAAATCCTCAATATTGTCATCAATGAATGCCAATCTACTGGTTCATGGTCAAAACTCGTTCATCTAATTGGATCTGTGTTTAATAATCCAGATTCACTTATTAAAAGCTTTCGGAAATGCCCACAGGTTCCCACATCACAAAATGAAGCTGTTGCAGCAGATCAAGGAGCAACTTCTGCCAGTTTGGCGTATAAGTATTCAATTCAAGAATCTGAAAATATCGGTAATTTGCAAGACAGTAAAAGAGACTTTGACATGACTATTGATCTTCCTTCCCTGCGTCGTGCTTATCAACGTCTCATGGATGTTCCTGAGCAGTATATACAAGGTCCCCTTATAAATGCACTGAAAAGTTTGTCACAGACAGTCGAGATGGAACTTAAATATAAACATGTATTAGAGAACAAGCCAGACTTTATCAATGTGTTTGTTATTGTCATGGAGATTCCCATGCTGATGTCTCCAGAGTATTTAGACAGTGCGTTTCCGTGCATATGTAAAGCTATAGGAATGCTGGACGTTTCTGGTCAAGCTCGTTTGGTCAGATTCTGGGCCATGTTTGGCCGTGATCACCTCAGAGATATGGTACAGTCTCTTCAACAGTTAATTACAATCAAGGTAGGATTTTCATCATGTATATTTTTTTAAAAATTAGACAATTGGGTGTAATGTCTGTTTTCAGATGTAATGTCTGTTTTCAGGTGTAATGTCTGTTTTCCAGATGTAACTGACTGTTTTGAACTTTAATTTTTGTTGTTGCTGTGTCCTCTTCCACTTTCATTTTCGAAGTTTTACTTGTTGAGTAGAATGTAACTCTTAACCCATTCAATCCCTAAGCGGTCGAAATCGTTGGCTATGTATACACATTATCATAGCGACCATTCTCATCGGATTGACAACTGTCTTTTTGATTGATGTCTGTTACCAGTTTCATGCAAGTAGACATGCTAAATTTAGCGCCAACGTTATTACCAGTAATGACGGTTTCAAGCATTTTTTTCTAACAACTGTCATTTCTGAACTGCGCAATGTTTATTATCTTCAATTTTCATCAAAACTTGGTAAAAATAAACCTACTTATGATTCATATGATGTTGATATGCATTTTTTAAATGGAATTCTAGGGAAGGTGAATGAATCAGACATTGATAGGGTAGTGTGGTTCAGTATTTGGGAGACCTAGTTGAAACTAGTGGCGATGTGTAGTGTAGGCCTAATTGATAATGTGTGCAGCCCCGCACGCCACAGACCTAGTAATGATTGAGAATAAACACAGCTGATCTATATCAATATTGATCAACTTCACGAGAAATCAGGTTCTTCAAATGATATTGACAAGATTACCACAACATGGAAGAATAGATTCACAAAACTCAGGCAGGGCTTAGAGGGGTATATGAGGATGATTTAGAATAATGCAGAGAATTCAACATTGACTACATGCATGCTTTATAGGTTACATTAAAGCTTATGACTGAAACATCAGCAAATTATGGGGAATTATGAATGACATGGGTTTCCCAGATCACATTGTACATCTAATTGCAGAGCTGTACAAACGACAAGAAGCTGCTGTAAAAGTGGAAGGGGTAACATTAGAATGGTTTCACCTGTGTGTTGCCGGGGCCCAAAAGGGGAGCAAAGAATAGCAACACTGTTTACCTTCCATGCATGTCGTAAGAGGCGACAAAGGAGGTTACGGGATGGAGCTGGCTATCTCATATAGGGTCAGTGACCCAAAACCATGCTGAAGTCGGATGTGTGAAGCCGAAAGGCGCAGATATCGCAGCAATGCTGTAAACCATGACACAACGCATTCCGTTCTCCGGACTACATCCAGCTAATCTGCAGGAGTTTGAGAACGAACGCAGAAGAAGAAGAAGAATGGTTTAAAGTACAAAAAGGAGTAAGACATGGTCGTACATTGCTGCCATACCTGTTTAATATATATGCAGAGAAATGTGAAACACGAAACAATGCAACACAAATTCAGCTCCATAAACATCGAAGGTCTACAGATTCCAGAAATTAGATATGCAGGTAACACATTGCTATTAACATCAAATGAGAAAGACTTAATGAACATAATAAAACAACAAAAAGCTTTATTGCACAACAAAACCTGTTTCTAAATAAGAAAAAGACAAAAAATAATGACAACCGACAAAGTGAAAACAAGACCTAGAATTAATATTGATAACAATGTTTTAGAAGTGACAAATTACAAATATCTTGGAGCTAACATAAACAGTGCTGGAGACTGCAGTCAAGATCAGGAGAACAACAATAGCAATGTCCAAATTAAAACAACTGAGAAAAACTTTGGAACAGAGCAAACACAGGAACTAAGGTATGTTTGTTATGTACATGTGTGTTCCCAGTGGAAACCTATGGCTACAAAACATGGACAATAAATAAAACTACAGCCAAGAGAATAGAGGCCTTTGAAATTAAGTGCTATTAAAGAGTCCAGAGAATGCCATGGACAGCAATAAAAACCAAGATGTGCTAATAAAAATCAACATTCTAAAAGGCTGGCTTTTAAACACTGAAGAAGGAAGCTAGGTTTTTTTCGACCATGTGAAGAGATACGATGGCATGGAAAGTGTCGTTGGAGGGGGCGATAGAAGGCAGCAGAGGCTTACCAAAACTTCATTTTACAAGAGATATTCATGAGTGCATACGAATGTTGCTAGAGGAAGCAAGGACTACTTGCCAGGGATTTCAGGAGATTCATGAAGACTACGTTCTGTAAAGAGCATGTCACACGAGATGAAACAAGATGAGCTGGATTTGAATTCATGACCTCTTGAGCAACTGGCTTAACCACTATACCATTTAGATGCCCTGGGTCACCATTCATGCTGAAGTCAGATGTGTTGGACCAAAATATGCAGGTATTACAATCAAGCTGAAAACCATGATGTTTTGTTCAATGGGTTATATCTTGCTAAACAGAAGATGAGGTATACCACTTTATGCTTAACCTTATTTTACACCATTTAAGGTTTTCCTTGATAAAACCATATTTACTGAATATTTCAAGTGTATTAGGTGTAGGCATGCATAATATGTTTTTTCATGAGATTTTGGGAGACAATGACACATTGGAAAACAAGAACAGGTGAGAAAAGCTTTGATCAGAGCAAGTCTTTTGATTAAAGAACGGAAGAAAAAATGGTCTTTAGTTCAATTTCCTTCTGGGTAAATTATGACCAAATTAAGATTGCACAACCCATAATTTGACTAGTGAGTCTTAAAATGTTGCCAATATCTGGTTTACATGCATCCTGGACATGTAAATATATAATTAGTTGCTAATTTTCATATCTCTGCTCATAGTATTTGCCCCGTATTACAGTATGCAATATTTTTCCAGTCTGTTAGGTTACTCCAAGAGGATGATGATTTAATCTTTACATGAACAACTCAATAGTTTACAATTTGTAAAAATTGGTAGCATATCCTATCCAGGACGTAGCTATCAACCCAGCATTTGTTGGCTGTGGTGATTTTCTAGGCAATATAAATACGTTCAGTAGGTTGCCATTGCTTTCTGAACGGTCCGGATGCACAATTGCCTGTGGTGAGGAATGAACTCGGTACCTTTGCCGTCACAGACGCGCTCTGTACCACTTCGCCACAGAGCCGGACATTGAATGTTACAATTTTTAACATTCATTAAAAGAATGACTGAAACAGAGGTCATCAATATTATTGTGTAAAATTCGCAATCATTGTTTCGCAAAGATACAAATTGGATGGCTAAACATGAAAATATTCTTATGTCTTTCAAATACTATTTTTAATAACAGAAAGCAACTGCAGATTGATTCCTTTGTGGTGGTATTTTACTTGCAGGTTATCAACAATGAGGGCAAGTGGTCTGCCACATTGAGACCGAGTGATGATCTGGCAATTACTAACGCAACCAAAGTTTTAAAGATTCTGTTCTATGCAAACATTTTAGGAGGCAAACTAGACAGCCCTGACCTAGTAGCTGAAGAGAAAATGATGAATGAAGCTGAATCATTACAAGATCATATGCAGGGTCCATTTGGCCATGAACCTAAGGACACCACACCTCCAAAAGAAGATCCTCTAGGAAAAGAGCTTGGAGTTGAAGTGATTAACTGCAGGGAACCGCTTATACCTTACGAAGAATTCGTAAATGAACCCCTGAATGATAATTTGGATATAGGTGTTGACTACACAAACTACAGATTAGAGTCTGAGAAGAAGTTCTCATTTGTCCCCTACTGCTTCATGTTAACCACAGCGTCCAAACATACCAGCATGTACTATGATAATAGGATCCGCATGTTACAGGAGAGAAGGACAGCATTCGTGCAGACGCTGGTTCATGGTGGTCCACCTAATCCATTTCTTCGAGTCAGGGTGAGAAGGGACCACATCATTGATGATGCTCTTGTCAATGTAAGTTTGCTTATCTAAAAGAAAATTATTGTCATATTCCATCACTCATTTATTTTCCCAGTGTGTTGCTTGGGCCCAATAGGGGAGCAAAGGATAGCAACACTGTTTACCTTCCATGTATGCTTCCATGCATGTTGTAAGAAGTGACTACTGAGGTTATGGGGTGGTATTGGTTGTCCAATTCTATATACACAGCGATCCTCAGCACACTTAATTTTAACAGTAGGCGTAACCAGCTTGACTATTCCGGGAAATTTTACGACCCAAGTCAGGAATTAAATTCAACACAGGTAAAGGTACAATTTGGAAATTATCACTTTGACAATTGTCAAAACAATGTTTATTTTGCTACATTTCATACTTTAATGATAATTACACATGAAACATTCTAAAGAAGTTCTGTTAGGATTAAATTCCATCTAGATATGTGCACTGTTAGTAGCTATAAATTTGGCTCAAGAATTATTATCCTTATTGAACTTTACTTTATGATTTCTTATTTGACTCTTGACAAGCAAAGTGGTTGAATGTTTTCTTTCACTATCGTCCTTGATACCACCGTGTGGCAACCAGAGCCTAGACTTTTATCAGAGCGCAAATAAATGGCCGCTATCTTTCCAGGCATGACGCAGGAGGCGACTAAAGTAATTTGGAGGATAGGATGCTCACCTGTTACCAGTGAAGAAATTGTCACACCTTTTCTCATATTCTTACTTTTATGAAATAATCAGAAATGAAAATGTATATGGGTGTTAATTAAAATATAACTATTAAATACTTTTAATACTTTATCCTTATTGAATCACGGTGGCTGAATAATATTTAGTATAATTTACATCCTTGATAAAAATTGACAAATTATTGTTATACCAAACACGTTAGTGCATGCTATAAGGAATTAATTTACTTTAGATTTAAATAGGGTCAATGTATAATTCTAGTCATATTATAACTAGGAATAGAATATTTAATACTAAATCTAGTTTCGTTATTGTTAATGGTGCATTAATGTATTTTAATTTTTTATGAATATTCTGTAACATAGATTGACTAAAAAAAAATGAGTTTGTGTTCTATAAAAAAAAATTCATGTTCCTAGTATGGTCAATGTATTATTCCAATAATATAATAAAATAATATATCTATCGTCTTTTCTCTGCTTTTGCTGTGAGGCATCGAGGGTTGAATAACAATAGGTTTCGGGCTACTATTTATTCTTCTGGTAGTTCATGATAGCTTCTCTGACTTCTTGTTCCAGGATTTCAGGTTCTTTTTCATTTGGATATTTTAGTTTGATTAGTGCAATATCTCTTTTCTGGTATGTTCAAGGGGTCTTTAAAATATTCTTCCCACCTTTCTCTGATCTTGTCTTCTGACCGGATGATTGACACTGATATGTCGCAGTGATTATGTCTGGGTGAAGGATTCAGCCAGACACGTATGGGAATACCTTGTCTGTCATTTATAAATTCTGCTAGTTGAAATGGTTGATCTCGTATTCTCATTTTGCTATTGCTTTAAAGAACTGTCTACTGGACTCAACACAGAGTCTGCTACGGTTTTCTCCATACATGATCCTTTTCTTGTTTGATTACTCTTATAGCATCTTGTCATGCTATTCTGTACCATATATGGTCGTCTTCTGTTCGTGCTCTCAGCCAGGTATTGTGCTGCTTCTTCTTAGTTTTCACGGCTTCTTTAACTTCATTATTCCACCCTGCTGTTCATTTCTTAGGTACTCCTGTATATCTACTGCCACAGTGTTTTGTTAGGCATTCTAGAATGGTGTTTTTGAATTGTTGCCATGCTGTTTCTATGTTATCTTCTAGTATGTACATCTTTGTCATAGCTGCAGTAATATCTGTGTTTTTTCTTTGTGTTTCTGAGCTATTCAATTTTCTTGTGGCAAGTGTGTTTTTTTCATTGCTTTTCTGCATTTAGAAATATTAAATTAACAAAAATAAGCTGCATTATTGTTAATGGTGTATTATTTTATTTTGGAAATGTAATTTATTTGTAAATTATGCTAACAAATTTGACAATGTAATTTAAAGTAATGTCTTAAATTAACAATAACAAAAACTAAAAATATTACTCATATAATGTTGAAAGTAATCAGTTGAATAATTCAGTAGAAAGTGTAAGAATTTGTGTTAAATTCTCAAGAAGTACAATTATGCCTGTCCAGTGTGTAACCTTTCACCAAACCCCCATTTGGTAATCACAGGCAGGTAATTAACCAGCAGTTGGAGAATAAATATGTCAGGTTCAGTCATGTCTATCAGGGCAGCCAAGATATCACTTTTTTAACTAGAAGGGTGTGGCATATATGTATGGTCAAAGTGAAGACATGCAGGTGTTTGAGAAAGAATGCAGTAGAAGACTCATTTATTCTAAGGTACTTGTTCTCAAATTAGCAACATGGCAGGAGATTTAATTCTTCATGCTCTGCTAACCAGCAGGAGTTTGAGAAGGAACGAAGATGAGTTGCTGGAATGGTAAGGGATAGAAATAGATACAAGAAGGATGGATAAAGAATGAAAAAGCTTGAAGGAATCACTAAAGAAGATTGATGACTTGTGCTCCATCGCATCAATATTCACTGAAGATATTGTATCAGTGTGTTATGATTGTAATTTCTACTGTATACGAACATGGAAAATTAAAGTAAGTGAAACAAACTGTAATTGTCAACAACTATCTTTATAATATAGACTATTCTGTTTTCTAATTTTTTTATTTATTTGCCAGTTGGAAATGATTGCAATGGATAATCCAAGTGACCTTCGTAAGCAGTTGTTTGTGGAATTTGAAGGCGAGCAGGGCTTAGATGAAGGTGGTGTCTCTAAGGAGTTCTTTCAGCTCATTGTGGAGGAGTTGTTCAACCCTGATATAGGTTTGCAAATTATAAATAACAATGTGGTTATATGATAAGATTGATCAAACTGTACAGAGCTAATATAGGATGTACTTAGAGTTGTAAAAATCATTCAGCAGTAGTAGTAAGTTAAATCACTGTTGATCGGGCAACATCGATTCCTTTTTAGCCAAAATGTCAGCTCACTCATTTCCAAGTGCACATGTATGACTGAATACTAGATCTCCACTAGTTCTTGAAGGACAGAAGTCTCTATGTGTGTCTTTTACTCATACTGCAGCCATCCTTAATCCTGTACCCAACCTCCTTTAACTGGTGCTAGTGTTAATCTGATTGACAACAACATAGTTTTTATTCACTACATGTCTAAAAAACTATATTAAGACACACTGCTAACCTGCACAGCGGAAAGTGTTTTCATGACCTGATCCAATATATTTTCATTTTTGACATCCACCTAAGGACAAACCGGTCTCGCAGATTTATGGGACATTTATTTTAGTTTATTTGAACCATGATTTAATTTTTTATGTCTACAGTGTGGGTCCACTTACATTTCACACATGTACTGTAGATATAGTCTAGAACAAACATCGTTAATAAACTTCTGGGTATCACAGTACATGTTTCTAATTGTGATTTGAGGAAATAGAAGAAAAATATCAGGTATTTTCCTGAAAAATAGGCCAGGATAATCACACTTTTCTTTATACTGGCTTCTTGTTTTTTGTAATTTATATTCAGCTTTCTAGTTTTTAATACAACTAGTTGGTTCAAGCCTGGGTGGTTGCATTGGAGGAGATGATAAAATTGTGCAAATTGCTGGAAGGGTCCTGATACAATATTGCTTATGTGGGAAACAGGTAATGAAGTCTTACTGAACAACAACGAACACACTACCACTGTAGGATTCTCATGTGAAATAATAAACACAACAATACACAGGATATAGTCATACAAATAACAATACACGGGACATAATCAACATTTCAATCAAAAGGCTGTTATCAAGATAAGAACATAACATCAAAAGACGATGAGTAGAAATAACAATGACACACAAACATGTCCAAGCGAAATATGGATGTGAGATGCTGGAAGGATATGTGGATATCTAAATATATGTGGAACAAAATAGATGACGTAATTTGGGGAAACTCCAAATAAAGAAATTGAGAACACCGCAGGACAGCCAGGCATCTCAAAAACCACTTTGTAGAGTTTAAAGATTACCTGCTGAAAAGGATCCATTTAATAAAATCCTTTAGGATGTAAAGAGCTACTGGTCCCATGTGTAATGAAACATGCTTCCCTTCCCCCCTCGTTCCAATAGACAGAATCTGATTGTGTGCCCAACAAACACGTAATATGATCATGAACAGTCTTATATATATATATATATTATTGTAATAACCGTCCTTTACAGGCGATGATGATGACATTTTGAGAATTTTGTTATTGCTTCTCTCTGGTGCGTGCAGAAATGACTGAAAAGTCTAATCCTGGCATAGAATCTGCTGCCACATTTGCTACATGTATGATCAGAGCTGGACGTCTGTGTGTTTGTGCTATCTTTTTGTGCAGCACATTTTCTCTGTGCCGCTCTGAGATTAAAAAAAAACCAGGAAAAAATGTGGGACTTGCTTATTCTTGTCCCATATATTCAAACTAGAATAAAATGCTGCTAATTGCCTAGGCTTATAATATCTCTGATATAATTTCATAAGTAAACTAACATGTTCATATAATATCATTCATCTAATTCACATAACCGGCTAGGCCTATATAAACTTTGATGTATTCACGGGTTGCTGCGAATGAAAATGCTATTTCTGATGTAATTTTATTACCAATCTAACATGTTCATAATATCATCTATAAAGTAAAGTAACCCATAGCATTTATTAATGCCGTAGGGGTGTGAGATGTTAGCTATCTCACATTTCACAGGCTCTGCAAATGAGGGCGGTAGCCATCTCCTCTCCCTCGCAGTCTTTACTTCCCAGATTAATCCGGTACCTATTTAAGGCTGGGTCGACCTGGGAGCCGTTGCGATCTGAAAACATGTCCGCCTCAGCTGTGGAATGAACCCAGGACCACTCATATGCGAAACCACTGTGCTAACGCGGCTCCCAATATCGTCTATGAAAACAAATGAAACACGTCAATCTCACTACTTCATCCAATTGGCCTGATGTTCCTACAACTTTAGAAAAGTTGTGACGCCAGAGATGATTGTAACCTGAACAGGAGCTATTCAACTATATTCATGATACTTTTCCTTAGTGAACAAAGAACTGCTGCCCCACATCCTTAGGTATCTGGGGCCTGGAAACTATCTGCATCCGTGAAACCAAGAAATTCTTCATCGGAATGAAAAAATATTCCTAAAAAATGTCTGCCATTCAGACAATTGTAATGAGTTACAGAATATAATGTGCAATAATTGTATCAGAGTCATCATGCTTAAATTACCAGCGGAAATGGAAGTAAATTTTGTTTAGTTTCGATTCAGGCTTTCAGGTTAAACTTTCTTGGATGATAAGTAGCCTTAGGGAAGTGAACTGTATTGGTTTGAACCACAAACTCACAATTGTTGCATGGAGATGTGCACCTGTTGTTGACTCTGTCCACCGTGAGTCTACTGTGGACCAAGAGGATGCGAAGGCTATGGTCATGTCTGAAAGCCACCAGGAAACCATCCTCAAAGACATCTTGAGTCTTGATCTGATGAGACGTGAATGTTGGAACATGTCTGGCTACACTACTAGATGCAGGAGGTTGTAATCTGGTCAGATGGAGCCTTATGGCCAGTGTTGATATCTACAGATCGAGTGGCACTTTGAATCCGTAGGAGAGCTGTGGAAAGAACGTGATCAGATATTTGTGCTGCAGAGAAAAGTCAAGTTTATTATGTGCATGGTCATCCTGACATTCTGCAGTGATTGGGAATGGTAGAGACCGGAATGCCAAAGATGGATTTTCTGGACAGGAAGGTGCAAAATAATGCAGCTCCGCTGTAAAACTAACAGTGCAACATACTTCACTCTCCCCGGCGGAAGTCACACGAACATTCTTGTTGGTTATCAGAGAGCGAACACAGAAATAGAAGAGACTGGCAACAAGGATGAGAAGTGTTATACAACAATGAGTTGTAGGTGTCTGTAAGCTTCTAATAAATAGAAGTAGAGAGACCAGCTAGACTAATAGAGACTGATGTCAAGGAAATCGATAAAAAAGGGTGGTGTGTGAGAAGTGAACCTAATTGCAGTGTTAAAACTACAGACAAAGGCAATGAACCAAAAAAAAAATCACCATTCCTTGAGATTGCAAGGAAATTCCCAGCTCACTATGTTGCACAATTTAGTCACTGAGTAGAATAGCCATCAGGAACTCATAAAAGCATGCAAGAGAAAAACAAATCTATAGCTGAAAACATAACCTCATCAAGCAAAGGGAACAAGATTGACAAATTTGTACTACCTGAGGTTCTATCACGATCATTAATTCTAAACCTTGTTTGATATATTTCATTTTTTAATACCTTGTTTTGTTTTTCCCCAGGTATGTTTACATACAATGAAGAATCCCATCACTTTTGGTTTAATACATCATCCTTTGAAAATGATGCCCAGTTTACTTTAATTGGAATTCTGCTAGGTCTTGCCATTTATAACAGCTGTATCTTAAACATCCATTTCCCCATGGTTGTCTATCGAAAGCTGATGGGCAAGAAAGGCACATACAGAGACCTTTACGATGTTGACCCAGTGAGTTTGTTATTTTCTCTGTCAGCGAGCAGCTAGTATTCATTGCTATAGTGCGTTCATAAATAGTTGTCCACCGATATTTACATTTTTCTCTGTAATTACTGAGCGTATAAATAATTGGATGAGCAAAAACAACAATAAACAAATAAGACTCATTGGCAAATAATATTATAATTTTAAACTGTAGACCAGTCCAATTTTTGTACTTGCAATCGAAGAAAAATGCTACCTGAAAAAGACATTCGTAGCGACTGCTGCGATAAATCCGCTCAATATAAATAATAAATAATCATAAATCTGTAACGTGGTTATGAAATGATGCACTCGTGCAAAATATGAAGTCTATACGCTCAGTAATTACAGAGAAAAATGTAAATATCGGTGGACAACTATTTATGAACGCACTATAGTTCTTTTTCTGTGTGATGTGATCTTTGCAGAACATTATTGTCACTGCCAGCCTGTATGTCTCTTAGTTTTGTGTCATGATTCTTCCAGTGTCATTTTGCCAGTGTTTTACAGGGGCCCATAGAGCAGTAAATATTAGCAATACTGAAACATGCATGATTTATGAGGAGGTTTTGGATTGGGGCCATCCTTCAATACAGTATCAAAGTGACCCAAAGTCATGCTGAAGCTAGATTTGTCAGACAAAAGGGCACAGATATGTGTCAAACTAAACCATGACACAATACATTCAGTTCTCCAGAACACATACTGTAAACCAGGAATTTGAGAACGAGCACAGGACAGTCATATTTAAATCCTTCAATATCATGTGTCCATCTGAAAGTTAAAAATGGCATACAGAAGTTGGATGTTTTGTGTTGAAATATTCAGATATCACAGCTAATCTGTTTAACCATGATATATGCATTACATTCTCTGATATACATACTGTTAAAAACAGCAAAAGTTTGAGAATGAGTTCAGAATAAATCAAATAAATAAATAAGTTAGACTCACATGTTATGGGATATGAGCCAGAACATTAAGCAATTTGAAATCGGATGTGTTGGGTTAAAATGTATAACTATGTGGCTGTGATATAAACTTCTATACATCATATAGGAAGAAAGATATGAATATTGATTAAAAACTAGACCATATACACTAGTGGTCAACAACATATGACTAGTGGACCGGACCCAGTCCGATGCCCCACAATTTCAGGTCTGCTATTACTCACACAAAGATCATAATTATTGAGCCCTGGTGCTCTTAAAAAAATTAGGCAAGTGGTTATTTTGAGCCTGGTTTAGTACCACATAAGTTTAATAAATTATTTAAATTTTTCTGTATCTAAGTATAGGAGGTACCTTCCAAAAATTCCTAGAATGATCAACTAGTGTTTGAATGAAAGATGATGTTATGGGAATTATATGTTTAGAAGTTGGTCATGACCTTATTTGTGTGGAACAAGCGTTTATGTGAATAAATGATTGTACCAATAAAGATTGTATGATTGAAATGTGAATTTAGTCTTGTAAAAAAATACTGTTAACTTTTTTTTCCTGTCAGTTTGTTTTTGTGAAATGTAGAACTTTGTGTTTCTCATTTATCCATTGAGTTTTACTGCAGTGTGACAAATTATTAAACATATACTTCAAGACTGCCCACACTTTAATAAACTTTAGGCAAGACATGGTCACAGCAGACTGAGCTGTAACAGTAAATTCAAGTAGGAAGCATGAGGATAAATGAAAATAATTCTTACAGCTGACGGGAATTTAACCAGGTCTGTTCTAGCAGCACCGAATCGCTTTGCAACACAAGTAAACAGGTTTTCCGTACTTGACCAACCACATCCCAAATGTACGGAAAACCTGTTACTTGTGTTACAAAGCGATTCGGTGCTGCTAGAACAGACCTGGTTCAATTCCCGTCAGCTGTAAGAATTATGAGCTGTAACAAAAGCTTTAAGACTATCACTCCGTCCTGGAGAAGAAGGGAGAGCTCCATTCTGGTGGCTGTCATCATGAATATCTAACAAGACAGAAAGAGGTCACTATGTTGTTTCTAGGGCTCTTTCAGCTTGTTCATGATTCACTCCTATATATTTCTTTTTCTGCTTTCATTCTCACACTTCAATAGATCAGCAGGATGCAGTCCAGAGAATGTAATGCGCTGTTTCATGGTTTATAACGTACCTGTGATATCTGACCCTTTCAGCCTGACAAATCCAACTTCCGCTGGAGTATCAACATAATATACATGTCTTTTTTGTAATATATATTTTATATATGTATATATAAAATAACATATGATCATCTCCTTTCACAGACATTAATGAGAAGTCTTCAGGAAATGCTGGACTATCAAAAAGATGACTTTACAGACGTGTTTGACCTAGTTTTTCGCATTGGGTACAATGATGTGTTTGGTCAATCACACACGCATGACTTGAAAGAGAATGCTGCAGAGTGTGTAGTTACTCAGGAAAACAAACAGGTACTTTCTTAAAAACAATTTAAAAAAAAAATGAATGATGTGTTTTGATGGGTTTCCAGAAGTTAAATTAGCAACAGGAGACAGGAGATACTTATCATTCTATACATATCCATACATATAAAAACCATAGATTGACATGGTTGTAAGGATACTGCATTAGTTGCACCATCACACAGAATTCTCCAATAGTTTCTATCTTCACCATGAGGATGAGTGTAGAAAATGTTTATCATTTTCTTCTGTTCCCACCTATTCATTTTCCCTGAAGTATCGTTTTTGACAGGGAATTATGTTGGCTTACATGTCCAAGCCATTCTTCTTCTTCGTCGTACACCTTGCGGAGGACCCTCTGAAAGCATTCTGCTGACCGTCCCGAGAAGGACATATAAGGGTGATCTGTGTTGTGTTATGTTTTACAGCAAGCTGCGTTATCCGCGTCTTTCGACTTGACACATCCGTCTTCAGCCAGCATTTTTTTGGGCTGGGTTGGCATTTCCGTATCTTCGATCCGTAGTACTTGGCCAGGCTACAGCAGGGTTGCTGCACTCCTGTTACCAGGCCCACTGCGTGGAAGTGTACTGAGGGTCTTGGCCAGCTGTGGTTCACTGACCCTGATGCTCAACCAGCTATGGAGCGCCGGCCGGTGCACTCTGGTGTGCATGTCATCTCCGGGCCCCAAGCCATTCTAGTTGTGCCGTTTTATTATTAAAATTAGTGGTTCTTGTGGACTTAAATTCATAATTTTAAGAAGTCATTATTTTAATATAAAACAAAATGTAGCAAAACTGGAAAAATTATAATAGTTTAGACTTCTGACTGAAATGAAGTATTCAAATGAAATTTCCACCGAAGATGGATGTGTCGGGCCATTGACGCAAATAAAACTGCGACACAACGCAATTCCATTTTCTGGACTACATCCTGCTGGAAATCTAGCAGGACCATGATCCAGCTAGATCCAGTTGGAGTTTGAGAATGAACGCAGAAGAAGAAGAAATGAAATGTGCTGAAAAAAATTAGTTGGTTTGTGTACGCAGAATTATATTTTAAAGAGTGAACATTGTTAGCCGAGCTTAAATTTTAATGTTGTATTAATATATTGTTTTATCATTGTCAGGAATTTGTAGATCTCTACGCTGACTACCTGCTAAATAAATCTATAGAGCAACAGTTTCGAGCTTTCAAGAGAGGCTTCCTTATGGTGACCTCGGAGTCTCCTCTGAGGCAGTTGTTTCGTCCTGAGGAAATTGAAGTATTAGTGTGTGGAAGCAAGGTATCAAATTGACTCGTTATAGTTGAAGTATTTATAACTTCCTGTTCTTCAAGTTCTTACATGTTTGTGTGTCTATGCTCAGGTGGTAATATACCATACATAACACGTGTAGGAGGCGTATCACAATGGTTTAAAACAAGAGGTGTCACTTTGATTGCCTTGTAATAATAATAATAATAATAACAGCACCAGCCTTCTACTACAACTACTTCTTTAACAACTACTTTAGCTACAACAACTACTTCTTTAACAACTACTTTAGCTACAACTACTACTTTAGCTACAACTACTACTACTTTAGCTACAACTACAACTTTAGCTACAACTACTACTACTTTAGCTACAACTACAACTTTAGCTACAACTACAACTTTAGCTACAACTACTACTTATTTAACTAAACTACAACTAATACTTCTTTAACTACAACTACTTTAGCTACAACTACTACTTCTTTAACTACAACTACTTTAGCTACAACTACTACTTATTTAACTACAACTTTAGCTACAACTACTACTTCTTTAACTACAACTTTAGCTACAACTACTACTTCTTTAACTACAGCTACTACTTCTTTAACTACAGCTATTACTTTAACTACAAATACTACTTTAGCTACAACTACTACTTCTTTAACTACAGCTACTACTTCTTTAACTACAGCTATTACTTTAACTACAAATACTACTTTAGCTACAACTACTACTTCTTTAACTACAGCTATTACTTTAACTACAACTACTACTTCTTTAACTACAGCTATTACTTTAACTACAAATACTACTTTAGCTACAACTATTACTTCTTTAACTACAACTACAACTTTAGCTACAATTACTACTTCTTTAACTACAACTTTAGCTACAGCTACTACTTTAACTACAATTACTACTTTAGCTACAACACTTATTTAACTACAACTACTACTACTTTAACTACAATTACTACTTTAGCTACAGCTACTACTTTAACTACAATTACTACTTTAGCTACAGCTACTACTTTAACTACAACTACTACAGCTACAAATACTAATCAATAATAATAGCTGTTCATCGCAAGTGATGATGACAATAGTTTCAGACTTGTGTCGCTACATCTCTGACGTGATGACTGAAAAGTCCCGTTCTGACATGGAACCACCTGCATCATTTGGAACATGTATGGTCAGAGTTGGACATGTGTTTGTTTGTTCTTCCTCCCTTTCTGTAATTTATTCTCTGTGTCTCTGAGATTTGATGCTTCTCAGCAATGCAAGCACTTTTGCTGATGCTGCTGTACCACATTGATTCTGAGTGACAGATTACCAGGATGTGTTGTTGAAGTTCTTTAGAGACACTTTTAGAGAGTCCTTGAAGTGTTTGTTCTGTCCATTAGCAGTTGTTTTCCCTCCTAGCTCACCATGCACACATGTACATCCCTTTTTTGAGAATTTTTGAACCTTTTTTGAGAATTTGCATTATTTTTGATAGCTGTTTTGAAAACTTGATAGATTTTTGGTTGTTAGAGATATTTAAATAATATTTGCACGTATAAATAAAGAATTGAATTCTGCATATATTGGTGTAATTTCTGTACGTGTGTGTGTGATACCAGATGTATGAGAAAGTGATAAAGACGACACACAAAAATATTTTATAACAAATAAAGCGAAAAAAAATTAGGAAAAAATAACTTAGCTTTCTTGTCGAATTGTTTAGCAACACTGTACATTGTAAATCTCACACAAATCTGTTGTATTTATGTTCTTTGATTGCAAAATTATCAAAATATTGCTGGGTGAACTGTATAAAACATGTAGATGTGTGCAATAAAATCATTTTTGGAAGCTAGGCCTAGAGTCATATTTGGTGCCACTACAACATATTCGATATCAAACCTCTACAAGTCCCCAAACCAACATGTCATTCTGTATATTCACTGCCGTGAAACTAAATAAACCAAGAATTCATGATTCAAGCCACAATTCGTCATGATTATATTTAAAATATGATGAAACAAATGTCTATAAACTCGATTCATCTTCATGGCACGTACCGGTGTGCAGATGTGATCAGATTGATTTGATTACAACGCGTACTGATACAAAGACCTCATAATGAACATGACGGATGTAGAAATGTACCGGCTTCAATTGCACATGCCCCCTGAGTATGTACATGAACCAATCTAGCTATTTAACACAATATATCATTGGATGAATACACTTGACAATGGTTTAAAAGCGCCATTAACATTTTGGTCAAACAGATTTAACAAAAGCGTCATAAAGGTTAAACAGACCAGGTACTGGTAGCATAGTGTTGGTATGAAAAATATCTTTATCATTAACTTGCCCATGTGTTGTTGGGCTCCAAGAATAGCAACACTAACCTCATCTATGTGGTAAGAGATGACTAAGGAGGGCTAAGGGTAGGTTGGCTGTCCCATGCCATTAGTCAAACTGACCCAAAAACCACACCGAAATCAGATGTGTCAGGCTAAAAGATGCAGGTATTGCAGCCAACTTGTAAATCAAGATGCAACTATTTTTGGATTTTATATTATTTTAACTGGCAGGAGCTTTATATTCCACGTATATGAGAAGTAAATAGTGGCGGTCACCGTGCCTGCAGCACATGATCCTTGTAGCTCTAGTTGTCACGTGGTACGTCTTCTGTTCTGTATGAATCACCCTGTATGACCAGTAATCAAGTACGAATCACCAAGTAGCATGACCAGTTAACTTGTGGGAATCACCCTGTAGCATGACCAGTAACCTATTATAAAAATCACCCTGTAGCATGACCAGTGACCTATTATGAATCACCCTGTAGTGTAACCTATTATGAATCACCCTGTAGTATGACGAATGACCTAGTGTGAATCACCCTGTAGCATGATCGGCTGTATAGTTTTGTGTGAAGCACCTTGTAGTATGGGTGATCTGGCTTATGTGAATTCCCCTGTGGTATTAGTGTCACAAACATGAAGATAAAGTGTTTATACCAATGATCTATTCTTGGTAAGTTTAGACTGCAAACTGTATGCTTTATATCATTTAAATATATCTTCATCAGATACTTGACTTCCATGCTCTAGAGGAGGCAACAGAGTATGATGGAGGTTTCACAGAAGAGTCCCCGACTGTAAGGTATGACCACCATCCACAGAATGAAATCTGTATCTGCTTTGTGTTGTATGTGAAATATATTACTGTTTGTTCTTTTGTTATTGGCATCCATAAGATCACAATTGTGTTTGCCTCTTTCTAATATGTCATCCTTATTTTTTATCAATGTTTTCTTAAACAACATCTACTCCCATATGACAAGCCTGTTTCCACACAATGCGGTCATTGGCAATTTGCCCCACATTTTTAGGGTTGATAGAGAAGTCTTTGGTAACAAAGCTAACGTGTTAATATCTACTTTAAAAACAAATGTAATTCTCAAGAATTCCTCATGAGAATCACAATTCATAAGAATTTATAGAAAATGGATTCCATTTCAACTGGATTTGCGCTGATTGGAACAGATGACTCTTAATTAAAATACTGCTCTGATTTACCTGCATGGTTTGCATCTGTGGGGCTCACTAATGGCCCACAAGACCCATGGTGGTCTACCCATGCAACAGAAAACCTTAGTAGATGACATGCCATTATATTGAGGTTCTCTTCTTATAGAAACTTATGACATTTATGATTTTTATTTTTTATATATATAATGCACCCTCTGTGGTTGGGAGGGAGCCAAAGATGTATTCTGCAGCACTGGGGAGGAGGAAACTGACAGCATTGTTTTTTTCCTATGGCTGAGGCCCATCGTAGAGGCACAGTGACTCAGGACGTGATAATCCTTTTGACTTGAACATTTGGTTGCATGCTTGAAGCAATAGAGAAGTTCAGCATAACCAGTATGTAATTGGTGGTGGGGAATGAGCACAGTGAACCCTATTTTGGCAGCAGTAGCTTGTAGCAGCGCATAGGTAGAAACTTACCGTCCTGGTGGTGTGATAGTTATTTCCTGGCTCTGGCCCAGGGTGGGCAGAAAATCCAGACTTTCCGGCAGTATAATTCTGATTTACCAACTGTTTTGCACACCAGTCTATATGAAAAGGAAGTTCTTTTATTGCTACAGGTAGATCCAGGAAAAGGGTAATAAAGTTTTGCTGATACAAGATAACACACATAATGACACACACAAATCAATGTTTTGACCAAAGGCCTTTATCAAGACAGACAATTGAAACAAAATTAAAACATATAACAGAAAGTGAACAGTAATAACATCGATGGTCTTTTATTGCTAACCTTGTTTCAACATTTTTTCCTGGTGAATAACGTAAATCTAATACTTTTATTTATAGTTACAAAAATGCATAGCAACAGGGGACAGTTTCACAATCACGATGTTTAAGGTCTTGGTGATTTAGATTTAGTGATCCTTAGATTTCGTGATCTTGCACCGACAGCATGCTAAGGGTTAAACAGTCATCATTCGAAATATTTGCTTATTGTCTTCGGCATGCGGAATGTCTCCAGGTCGTACCAGACCACTCATGCAACAGATAGGTACCAATAGATAGATTACTTTATGTATATTGAGGCTTGTTTTTTTTCTTGTGGAAACTTTGTAGTTCTTCATCTATACAATCATGCTTTTTGCATTTTTATGCTTTGTTATTTATGTATATACATGCACCCTCTGTGATTGGGAGGGTGAGACTAGCTACTTATTTCATATGACTCTGGCTCATCATAGAGGCACATTAGCTCAGATGTGACACGCCTGTTGCCGTGAATATTTGGTTACATGTCTGGAGTCATAGAGAAGTACGGCATAGCTAGTAGACTTGTGTAAAACACAGGTTTATGTATCGCTTCAATGAGACACTACAGACTATAACTAAAACTGGTAGGTAATGATGCGCACACAAGAAATCATACAATTACAATACACAGCTCATATTCAACGTTTCAACCAAAAGGTCTTTATCAAGACACAAACAAAACATCAAAAGACGACGAATGGAAAAATTATCACAACAAACAAATGTAGTAGACAATAGCTAGTACATAGTTATAGAACATAGCTAATAGACAATTTTTGGCAGAAAATTAGTACAGTGAACCCTATCATTGCTGCAATTTCTTGGGGCAGTGAGTAGATACAAACTTCCAGGTTGTGTGACATTCATTTTCTGGAGCTGGCCCTTGGTGGATAGAAAATCAATAGACCCCAGCAAAATGTCAACATATTGTGTCTTTGATTTCCAGATGTTTATTAGGTCATTGAATGCACCGGAGGAAAAAGTAATTTGAGTAGAAATTTCTTGTCTAGTCATTTTTATCATCTTCTGACTTCACACACAACATATGCAGCTTAACAATCACCTGAACATAAAACAACCACAATTCACTCCAGGGCGCCGGCTGTGCACTCATCCCTATGAAACTGTTGACAACCACCATGGACTGCTGGATCAGTAACCAACCATCTTGCGATTTTCTGCCTAAGAAAAAGTGTCAACTTTTGAGTTGTTTTTCCAGTAAGAATAATATCACAATTTAATATATTCATGATCTTAGTGCGGAAGTGTTAACTGAAGATCTATTTGTTCTGAACAATGACAATATCCACTCACTATTTATTATTTTCAGGATTTCTTATACCTTATGATAAAATGGATTAAATAATGTCAAGTTGCCTGCAAGAGCAAGATCATCAAGAGAGTTATATGTCCAGTTTATACTTCTTCCAAAATTTAGTGGAGTTTTTAATAATCTTTAATTTAGTTAACACACCATTCACTCATGAGTGATACCAGGGCCATAAATAGTAACAAAGAATAGATCAATGCTAAAAAAGGGCTCAAGGCATAGAGGGCTCATTTCCTTGTACTTGCGTAACCACATATTTACTCTGCCCCTCTCAACAGAGAGGCACGTCATCTGCAGAGAGTACCACTCGTAGCGCATAGCTTCACGGGATAATCCCCAGGGATCTCAGAAAAAATGCATGTTTTAAACTTGACGCCGAAGCAAGATTTGAACAGGTGGCCTCTTCCTGTGAACCTGCAATGCAGGTTATAAGAAATTTGAGGGTGGGTTTGACTGTTTCATCCCACTGGTCAAAGTGACCCAAAAGCAATGCTGAATAGGATGTGTCCACCGAAATGTACAGCCAGATATAGCACAATACATTAATTTCTCCTACCACCTGCTATCCAGTAGAAATATGAGAACAGGAATAGCAGAAGTAGTAATAATTGTGAATATGAGTAAGACATAACAGTATTGTGACTTATTTTTGTTATGTTTCCTATCAGAAATTTTTGGACTGTAGTTCATGCTTTGCCAGAGGACAACAAAAAGAAATTATTGCAGTTTACTACAGGCACTGACAGAGTTCCTATTGGAGGCTTATCCAAGCTCAAAATGATCATTGCCAGGAATGGTCCAGATTCAGACAGGTAATTTGTTTTGTTCAAGTATTCGCACATAGACTTTTTATTGTGATTTGTACCAATTGATTTTCATTCAGATCATATCATGGATAATAAACAGGATAGTGAAAAATAAAGATAACAGGTGTGGGTCTATAGAAAATTGCAAAGTACTGTGGTCAACTAGAAAAACTAAAAAGAACGATGTGACTCTATAGAAGAATGCAGAGAGTATCGTGGTCAGCTAGAAAACTAAAAAGAACAACGATGTGGCTCTATAGAAGCATGCAGAGAGTATCGTGGTCAGCTAGAAAACTAAAAAGAACAGAGATGTGGTTCTATAAAAGAATGCAGAGAGTATCGTGGTCAGCTAGAAAAACTAATGAGAGGCTGAAAGAGTCAAATGCGAGACAGTTCACTTAATAATATCAGAAAGAGACAATCTTTATTTCTTGACCATGTTATGAGACAGGAATGTTTGGAGAACATAGTTACAATGAGCAAGATTGAAGACGAGATCAAAGATGACTTCCTCTGTCAGGACAATATTGGATAAACATCCTGGCATGGTCAAATCGGTCCTGATTCAAGGTGCTAGAAGAGTTGTGGAGATCAATGATAACCTGTGCTTGATTATAACATGGTGACCAACCGAAGAGCGATTATGATGATCATATAGACCCTTTAACTATACCCTTCAGATGAGCAGGTAGCTCTTGACAGCCCATAGTCTTTCAGACAAAAGCACAGGTTCTTTTCTCTTGTTAACTGAAGTGACACACAGGTTCATGTAAGGTTGTCTCAATAGACATGGTGTATAAGAGAGGTTTGTGGATGCATATTTAGTCTACAAAGGAAGACAATCCAGTGCGCCAGTATCCTAAGATTGTCAGGCCCTGTCATGATCACAGCATATACTTTGGGTCAAGTATCTCATTTGTCTGCCAGATTTGTTGACCCGCCCACAGTGATGGTATATCTAGCACACCCTGTTACCTAAGAATCTGCCACAAAGGTGCAATGTCTGCTTGCCTGCATCTCTTCATGATTGATGGGAATTATTTAAGAAGAAAAAAGTAAGAAATTGAGACAAAATGTAACAATAATGATTTTTTCACAGGTGACATAGTGTCAACCTACATCCCCCAACGTTCCTTAGTTGTCTCCTATAAATAAATAAATTTATAAAGAAAGAAGACAGTGGCTCTATTCTTTGCAACACGAATGGAGAGCGATGATAAAAAACTAACAAATACGATTTCAACATGCATAATGTTTACTTGTCTAACATATTGCAGTCTACATAGTGTGCGTCCACCACCTGTATTTCAGCTTTGTGCAGAGACAGACCATCTCTTTGTATATTCACTCAATTCTTTTATCTTGGAAAGCTATTTCAGATATTAAATTTCTCTGGATTTTGTTTGGGCACTTTGTGCTTAAGTTGTAGACAATATGTGTCAATCTATAACCTTTGCAAGGGCCTGGACTTCTAGTTCAGGGTGAAAATAATATGGTCACAGTGGGGTGTGAAGGGTACCGCAATGCTCTCGTGCAGACCCCCCAGGGTTAGATAACTAAGATCCTAAAAGTACCTCCTCATGTTGCACACTAGAAACAGAAATACAGTGGCTCGTGCTGTTTCTGGCCAACACTTTTAGGGATCGCGTCCGTGAATGTGGAGGCTGCGGAGGAATGAGGAAATGACTGCAAAAGACAAGCAATATCTCTGAAACCACTGGTCTAACACATAGAGCAGCACTGTCGACACACAGTGACGCAAGACATTCTGGCTCGGGCTGAAGAAATGTAGATGCATTGGAGGGTGCTAATGCAAATATCAAGCTAGGGGTAGATGTCATCGCAAATATTGAGAGTTGTGCAGTCTTCGTAAGGATAACATTGCGTACAATAAGAGGGCAGCACAGCATCAGAGGACAGTGACCTATGTAAATAGAATGGGGAAAATGCTACATGGAAATCAGAACTAAAGTATTGTTCGCTCGAGAACAAACTTCTTGTCCCTGATGCTCCTAAATATATGTGAATTCTTCTTCGTTCGTTCTCAAACTCCTGCAGATTAGCAGGATGTAGTCCGGAGAACGGAATGCGTTGTGTCATGGTTTACAGCATTCCTGCGATATCTGCGACTTTCGGCCTGACACATCCGACTTCAGCATGGCTTTGGGTCACTAACCCTATATGGGATGGGACAGCCAACTCCATCCCATAACCTCCTTAGTCGCCTTTTACAACATGCTTGGAAGTTAAACAGTGTTGCTATTCTTTGTTCCCCTTTAGGGCCCGGCAACACACAGGCGATATATGTGAATGATAACTTGGCTAAGAGGGAGAACGAACCCGGGCCCAACTCTTATTGTTGAGTTTTCCCTATACTGGAATCATGCTTGCAGATGAGAAAAGGTTCAGTACTCGATGGGAGCAGACACAATATGTCTAATTTGTGAGAAGTTCACTAGCAGTGGAAGGCTTCGTGCGAGAGAGACATAGTAGATCCAAGTTTAAATCCCTGATTACCACCTCCTCAATGACTGTCGGCAGCCAGGGACATGGTTTGACCTGCAAATTCCAAGGGCACTGTGGGTGATAAACCGTCACGGCATAGAGTGGATACACATTCACAGCCTGGCGACAGATATGAAGGCTGTCACACGCTAGGGAAGCCCAGTCGAATCAAAGGCATGATGAAATTAGATATGTTGGAGATATATGTTGGAGAAATAATGCAGCTAAGTTGTAAACCAGCAGCACAGCATACTTCACGCTGCGGATAGCACATGAAACATTCATGTTGGTTATCAGAGAGTGAATGCAGAAGAAGAAGGAAATGGCCACAATTTTATTTTCCGGACATGACATAGGAGGTTACTCAGGAAAGATTGGGAATAGGCTGACAGTCACAGTGAAAAATCATAATTGTTACTGCATGTCTTGTCTTGATTTCCAACTTTTGTCTTCTGTCAAATTGTCTCCATGGGCGATGCAGATATATAGGTCAGTGGACTTTGCACCGTTATCCTTTTTGTGACAAACTGCTATGTGGCAGGAAATACTTAGTGTGCCTTCACTGCAGACTTCTTTAATAAATATTGCATTAAGCTGAAAGCTGAAGCCCCTTGGTATGAAATACAGCTCAGAGAGACCACTCCTACATGCATATAGGAAGTAAGAGCAAGTTGCTCACAATTCCTGGAGATAACAAACAAATGTGAGGATGGATAAGTCAAAGTGGTCCAGCAATAGCCTGCTGGAGTCAGATGTTTTGTGCCAATAGATGACGATATCAAAGTCAAGCTGTAAAGCATGATATAATGCATTCTGCTCTCAGGACTACATTCTGCCTGCAAGCAGAATGAGAACAAACGTGGAAGAATAAGAATACTCAACAATAAATTTCAACATATTGTAGCTAATTGTTCCAATGATCAATTATTTCAGACTTCCGACATCTCATACGTGTTTCAACGTGCTGCTGCTTCCTGAGTACCCTACTGTGGAGAAGCTGAAGGACAGGCTTTTAAAGGCTATCAATTATTCTAAAGGCTTTGGAATGTTGTGAGCTTCTCATGTGTTAGACTACGGGGTATAGCGTGCTCCATATATTTTGGTGTTTATTAAGAGTTAATATTATTTATGCTAATTTCCCTGTTTCAAATTTGGCTAATATTTAAACTTCCCAGGTAATGAAACCACAAATATTGTGTTAGTTAAGCATCTGTCCATGTGGGAATTTGCAGTGATAAGTGACTATTGTCCGTGTGAGAATCTGCACTGAGAAGTTAAACTATTGTCCTTGTACGAATCTTCAGTGAATAAGTTGGATAACTGTTCTTATAAGAATATGTGGGGAAAGTTAAACTACTGCCCTTGTGAGAATCTGCAGTGATAAGTTATACTACGGTTCTTGTGAGAATCTGCAGTGATAAGTTATACTAAGGTTCTTGTGGAAATCTGCAGTGATAAGTTATACTACGGTTCTTGTGGAAATTTGCAGTGATAAGTTATACTATTGTTCTTGTGGGAATTTGTAATGAGATTGAATCTTGCAGGACAGCCGTGGATTATGTATGTGTATGTGGAAGTATCTTAAAAGGTGAAGAGGACGGACTTCATTGCAGTTGAGTTTTTACATATGTGGTCCATTGCTCCCAAAAGATGACCACACTGCCTACCAGTAGTATTGTTTGTAATATATAACTCCATATCTAAGTAATTATCACCAGGGACTTCAGAAAATATCAACTTGTAAACAAGATATTTCAGTATACATGATTTCGAACAGACGGACTAGTGAACACAAAGCACGGAGAGGACAAGGGGGAGATTAAATGAAAGAAGATAAAGGTAAAGCTAGGTCCCATTGCAGTAACCTGCTGTCGGCGATGAAGATAACTATTCATGCACTAAGCCACAGCAACTATTTAGTGGGGTGGCTAGTTCTCTTCTTGGCTGGATCGACGGGAGAAATGGTTGTTTCAGTCGAGAAATCACAACACATATTGTTTTGTCCAGATATGGTTTCGAACATTGCACGCTGTAACCCAGTGATAGTAAATAAATTTACTATCAGCTAGGCTCCTTGCAAGAAAGAAGATACAAGATACCATATAATACCATTAAAATCTGCAGAACAGATGTGTCGGGCCATTACTGCAAATAACGGCAACACAATGCATTTCCATTTTCTGGACTACATTCTGCTGGAAATCTGGTAGGACCATTGTTCTGCTACAAGAGAGATCTAGTGGGAGTTTGAGAATGAACGCAGAAGAAGAAGAAGATACCATTAGAAAGGGGGGTGGAAGTTATTAATATGAAGGTGCTGGTGAGGATTAAGACTCCCCACAAGTTAAAAAAATCTAGAGAATGGGGGTATGGCTGGATTTTGTTTGCTGTTGACAAAGTGAGATCCCTACTAGGTGATGATGATAGGAGATATGGTGGTATTCCCATATTTGTGTGTGTCTACATGCTAAAGATGATATGTTTAGCATTATGTCAGCTGCTCTTTTTACTGTCCGGAATTTTCTGGTTATGTAAGTTTAAATTACATTACAAAATGTTCTCTCTTATCATCAAGATACTGCAAAAGTTGAGTGTGTCAGACCATTGGCTCAAATACAATGGCAATGCAACACAGCTCTGTTCTTTGGACTAATCCTGCTGGAAATCTAGTAGGACCATTGTCCTGCTTAAAGAGTGATTCAGCAGGAGTTTGAGAATGTATCCGAAAAATATTGCGATAATAATAATGTTGTCAAACATCTTCAGCTCTGATGTGTATGTGATGATTATTGACAATTCCCAATGAGAACAAATTTGCTACTCATTTTCTGTCAGGTGATTTTCTCCTGTCAGGAGATTTTTTTTATGCCACATGGCATTCTCTCAGATCACTTGATACAAATATGTAGATAAAAATATGTAGATAAAAATAATGAATAATCTCTTTAGAATGTGATTGAATATGTCTGATTTTAGTATGTTGGTTTCAGTTACAGAGGGGTTAGGGAGTTAAAATGTATATGATGGTCTCGGTTACAGAGGGGTTAGGGAGTTAAAAGCTGTATGTTGGTCTCAGTTACAGAGGGGTTAGGAAGGTAAAATGTGTATTATGGTCTCGGTTACAGAGGGGTTATGAGTTAAAATGTGTATGTTGGTCTCAGTTACAGAGGGGTTAGGAAGGTAAAATGTGTATTATGGTCTCGGTTACAGAGGGGTTAGGAAGGTAAAATGTGTATTATGGTCTCGGTTACAGAGGGGTTATGGAGTTAAAATGTGTATGTTGGTCTCAGTTACAGAGGGGTTAGCAAGTTAAAAATCTTTGTGCTGGTCTAAGTTACAGAGGGGTTAGCAAGTTAAAAATCTTTGTGCTGGTCTAAGTTACAGAGGGGTTAGCGAGTTAAAAGCTGTATGTTTGTCTCATTTACAGAGGGGCTAATGAGTTCAACAAAAAATAGTTCCAACTTCTACAAACTTGTTAAGGGTGTTGAAGTGTGGTTTAGATTGAGCCGTTTCAGGCAGTCCTAGCAATATTACTGAAACATATAGTGGTGTCTAAAAATTCAACAATAGTTGAAAAGCAACATCCTACACAGGCTATTCTACAATTATTTATCATTTTATTTATTGTTGTGTGGAGCCTCAACAAGTTGATACAATTGTGAACTCTTCTCTGGCAGGTAGTAATTGAAGATAAACGGTTAATAGAATTTTGTGAATCACAGGGCACAATGTCCATAAAGGACATTTATGAAGAACAACATATTGTGAGTAATAAACAGCTCTACCTATATTCACATCATTGTATGCTATGTTGTTTTCTTGTTAAAGACCTATTTGGTTGAAACATTTATTTGTGAATTTTTTCCTTTGTACTTCCAGAGATTCACAAAAACTTCATTAGTGTCTTCAATTTTAGGATGTCGGTTCATAGTTTTGCTGCAGTTCTTCCTATTTCGATTCTGTGTCAGGTAGTTCATTTCATCATTTTGGCTATACGTTCTTCTCCTGGTGATTCTTTTCGATGTGGTTTTGAGATCATTTAGGGAAGCTCTAGAAAACTTACACTCAACGTTACAAGCCCTGATTGTGTTACCTTGAAGGTATCTTTGAAGAAATGGTGAAGAAAAATGAAGAAGAAAAAATCAGTTCCAGCACAAGCATGCGTCATCAGTTGGTTTCACTTCTTCTTCTTCTGCGTTCATTCTCAAACTCCAACTGGATCTAGCTGGATCATGGTCCTGCTAGATTTCCAGCAGGATGTAGTCCAGAAAATGGAAATGCGTTGTGTCGACGTTTTATTTGCGCCAATGGCCCGACACATCCGTCTTCGGCAGAGTTGGTTTCACTGAAGCAATGACAACATATATCCTTGCTGTGTTCGTATACAAGTCTATTATGAAGTGGTGAAACCAGATTTGAACAATTTGTTTCCTGACTTGATGTAAACATACTTGTATCATCACAGAACAAGTAGTTGTAGTGATCAAGTGGCTTCTGGTATTTGATTTTTGGCCCCTAGAGATGCCAGGATGTAGATCTCACAGAAATGGTATTAACTAGAAAGATAAGGTTGTGATAATTGAGTTATGCAATAACGGTAGATAATGGTTTTCCCCATGTGCTCAGCTGCCTAGCCAGTGGTTGACCAGAAACCTCAGCATCCATGGAGACATTTACTGACTTTCCCAGAGCAAAAGCCCTAGTGACCATTTCCTAGTGGCTGGATGGTGGAACTTAGGATTAATTATTTTACAAAACCTGGGTCTCTTGCTGTGTTAGACCGACTTAGATACACTATCTCTGCTCCCTGCCAGAGAACTTTGTATGTATAGATCAACAATCTGTAATCAGGGTTTGAAAGGGGAGGAAAGAGTAGCAGCACTGTGATCTACCATGAATGTCATAAGAGACTACGGTAGTTTTGGAGTGTGGTTGACTTTCCTATCCTATATGCCAAAGCGACCCGAAAGCTATGCATGCTGATGTTGGATGTGTCTGGCTGAAATGTGCAGATATTGCGGCCAGGCTGTAAACTACTCAGTGTATTATGTTCTCCGAACTATCCTACCAACCAACAGGAGTATGAGATTGAACGCTGGATACAAATGCATGAGTGAAAACCATAAAGCTGTGCTGAAATCCAATAAGGAACTAACGAAATGGAAAGAATTAACCTTTATAAAGACATTGGTACATATAAAACCCACTTCCGGGTGTATTCCACTGAATCCTGTGGTAGCAGAATTATGACAGCCACTAAGTAATTTTGTAACCGTAAAAGTTTAAATTCAGCTTTTTCTTCATGGTAAAAAGGGTGACAGCACTGCTAGCAAATGTAGATTTCTTTTCTCAACACGGTTGTGTGTAAGAAGACCAGAAAAATACAGAAAAGTTGAAAGTTACAATCAACGCACATCAAATTAAAATGAGTCATTTTTAATGAATTTATTTCCTAATAATTAGGAACTGTTGGGAAGTACATTTATTTTCAAAGAAGATAATTATGAACACATTAGTTTCATTATGAAATGATATTGGTGAACATTAGGTCTGGACAATGTGCTTTTAAATTACACGGCCTTGTGTCTTGTAAACAAATTTTTAGATCTACTAAGGATGGGATCAAAAGGTTAGTGACATCTAAGTGGTTTTACTTACTTAACTATTAATTAAATATGATATTAATTATTTTCACAGAAGATATTATGAGCACGTTAGTTTGGTTATGAAATAAATATAGAAATATAATAAGCCTAGGACATCGGACATGAATGTGTGTCAGTTATTTTTTATAAAATGATGCTACTGTCCAAAAACAATCCATTGTACTTGGGGGATGTTACGTAATTTGTTTTTAGTGTAGTAAAGGTTGAAAAGAGATCATTAGAGAAGTTTAATCAATACTGCTGAAAATGGATGAGATATACATGAGACAACCAGGAAACATTGTTAGACAGACGTTGTTCTGGAATCCACAGAGAAAGACTGAGAAAAAGAGCTCTAATGAAATGCAAAATGGATGGGTAAAACATGGGAATACGTTAAAAGAAGAGCTATAGAGATATGGGTAATGAATAGAACCCAGATACAGTATGATTTTGTTACTTTTAGTTCCATGTTGTTTCTCTGAGATTCTTTTTGATGTTGAGGTCTCCCAGAACTTTAGCAACTTTCAGATGACTATTTTACTCACAGGGACTTTAAGGTGGAATGATTCAAGCTGGGTAATCTGCTACTGTGGAGGTGACTTTTCCCGTGCTCTTTCGAGGCATGCTGCAGATAATTATGTTGACTTCCTCGCAGCATTCCAGATATGGGTCTTCAGCAGATTTCAATCAATGAGCATCCTTAAGTCTTCTCTTGCAACATGTATGGAAGGTTGCACTTACTATTCTTTTCTCTCCTTTTTGGCCCTGGTAATAAGAATATGGATAGGACAGGGTGGAAGAAGTTGAGAACCTGTACTCTGTGCATGGAATTGAAAGATGAATTAATAGTGCTAGGATAACCTGTGAAGGATGATCACACAGAGTAATTGATAGTTTGTTGCTTAAATATCTGCGCTATGAGATACCTTAGGTCATTAGAAAGATTAGTCATGGAGGGAGAAGTTTTAGGAAGGTCACTCAAGATGTCGATCGATGCAGGATGTCAAAGACCTTTTGAATGTGACACTAGAGGAAGTAGTGTGGCTATCAGAGTCGAGAGTGGCAATGAGTATGATGTTCTGTAAAGTACACATTAATTACAAACAGATGAGATATCTTAAGTTCTGATTGTCATTGGTTTTAGGGTGACAATGAATGAGGCAGACATATTTTTAAGTGGTGACTATATAAATGACTCCAAAATATGTTGGAACGGTGATAAAATATACGTGATTTTGCAGCACTTAAGTTTATATAACTAGTGTGTAACTTTGTCTAAAAAGTAAACACAGAATAAAATGGACAAGCTATGACATAATTCATTTCTTTTGTTGTTTGTCTCTAGTTTCAGTGTTACATTTGTGAGCCCAGATTCATGTATTGAAGTGGGTTTTTGTAGACAAGATTTGAATGTGTGTGCCAGGTAGTTGGTTCATATATTGAAGTGGGTTTTTGTGGACAAGATTTGAATGTGTGAGCCAGTTAAATGAGCCAGTTAAATGGTTCATATATTGAAGCGGAGCTCGACCCAAGAAGCTATAGGCCAGTCTTCTCAGCTGTATGGGCAAATTAATGGAGTTTAACATTTGGTCAACAGAAGAAGACTCGTGGCAACTGGAAGGAAAACAACTAATAGCAGCACAACAAAGTGGCTTCCAACAACACAGAAAACCAGGTTGCCTACATAGTCCAAGAGTTTGATGACGCATACCAAGGAAAAAAACAACACACGCTTGCAGTGTGTGTTGACATGGAGAAGGCATTTGACAAAGTTTGGAAAGGACTCAAGAACAAGCTCCGTAGATTAGGAATCAGAGAACACTTATATAACTGGATATGCAACTACATGGAAAATAGAACATCTAGAGTGCAGGGAAAATATAGCAGGAAGAGCAGGATGGGTCCAAACTAACCTTCCACTGAGGTAATTTGAAGAATATATTTAATAAAGTAGGCAATGGAGAAAGGGAGGCTGTGATAGTTCAGTTGTTTGTCAGCTGGCTTCCTGTTCGGGTGATCAAGGTTCAATTTCCTATTCAACTTGAAATATTTTTTAAATCACCAAAGCCTCCTAGATAGATCCTTCCTAAGGTAATGGGTACTGGATCTTCTGTAGTAAAAGGGAAGGCTTGAATCTGACCACCTATCCCTAGCTGACCACATTATCCCGTTGATAAAATGAAGAATATGGGCCTAACATCAAACCCATAACCCTTCAGGGTCTTAGGGGTGCCACTCTGGAAACACCAACACAAAAACTCCACCATGCCACTCTATTCTTGGTTCCCTGTTCAAGTGTGGAGAACCGTAATCCTGTCTAGCCTTTAATATTATCAATCAATACTTTCTTTTGAATTCTTCTTTGTCTACCCTCAGCTGTTTTCCCTCCCTGTAAGATAGTTTTGGAGAGGTAATTGTGCCTTATCACGATTGCCAAACTGCACAAGTTTGCAACGTTTACCACTACCATGAGATGTTCTTGTGATTGGTAACAAAGAGTGACTGTGTCTTTTAATTATACAGTCCTGATGGCTCATTGGGAATTATCCTTCTAAAGTGACACATTAGTGTGAACAATGGACAACCGAAATAAAAGAGGTTGACAAATTCCACAATATACTCAGCACACACAAGGGCCATCTCCAAAGAACTCTTCTACCGCTGAAAGGCAATAAAGGGTTTAGTGAGTAGATAGGTAGATAAAATAGTGACATAATATACTTTTCCCGTGATTTTTGTAGGCCACTGTTTCAGCAACCAATGAAAATCATTGGAAGGTCAATTGCTTCACTTTAGAAAGACAATTACCAGTTTAGCCAACAGGTTGTATATTGTCGTTGGCCATGGTTGTGACACGTAGTGTCATATTGTGTTAAAATTTTTTCCATATTCATAAAACAAGTTAGTAGTTAGTCTGAAGGAGAATTCCACCAAAAAGTGTACAATTCTGAACATCAGGTGGCAAGACAAAATTATCAACACCGAGATCCTCCAAAGGGCAAATGCTCCAACAGTAATGTCCACGGTTGGCCACAGAAAACTCAAGTGCCATGGTCACATTCAGAAGATGAGTAACAGCCACATCCCAAAACAATTGCTATATGGGAAGCCCTCACATGAATCAGTTAAAGCTGCGATTCACAGATGTCTGCAAAATATCGATAAATGCATTTTTCATCACGCCTGAAAACTGGGAAAACCTGGCGGAGATCGTCAGGCGTAGAGAACTACCCTGTGTAATGGTGCTAGGACATTTGAAGTATTCAATAACGAGCAAAGCGGAAGACTGAGGCGTAAGGAGCAACAACCCAGCATCGTGACATTCACCTTCTGAGGCAGAGCAAAATCGCTCTTGGATTGGCAGAGTTAGTCATGAGAAGTCCTGCTGCACTCTTATTGCCCTGCCACACCTCCCAACTGATTCAAGCTGACTTCAGAACGTCTGCTAGATCAATAAGGCCATATGTAGGTATCACATGCATTTAATGTAAAAGTTTATCCTTAGATAAATAAAGTTGCTTTGAATTATTAAGTAAGGCTATCTGAAAAATGACGAGTCATCATTGCTAGCATTTGATTTATAGAATAACAGATGCGGCGGACATCACCATAAATAAATCATACTCCAAATGTCTTCAAACGCGAAATGTCTGCTTATAATCTGATGCTTAAAGTACAAAATAGAAGCGTAAATAAAATCAGGTCAAATTGTAAGTAATTATACGACCCTTGTGTTGTCGGGGCCCGAAATGAGAGAAAAGAATAGTGATACTGTTATCTGCCATGCAGGGTGTAAGAGGCGACCTAGAGTTTTTGTGGATGAGTTGGCTGTCCCATACCATAGACAGCAAGTGTCATAAGTCATTCTGAAGTCTGATGTGTCAGGCATAAAGCTTCATTTAACATTCAAGCTGTACACCACGACACAAGTCATTCCGTTTTCCAGACTACATCCTGCTAATCTGCAGGAGTTTTTGGAACGAACGTAGAAAGAGAAGAATAAACGAAATGTATACACTAACACAGGAAAGTAAATGTCACACAAACAGTCACCGTTGGCAATAGAAAACCTGTTGGTTAATGATGGAAAACATCCTTCTAAAATGGCTAATATGTATTTTCCCGTGATTTTAATTGACTGGTAACAAAACGTATAATCGTAGTGACCAAATATCGAGGTAAAAGTAAAATGAGTGAACAGCTATTCTTTATCCACCATGGCCGTCACAGACGTGCTGTGTACTACGTCATAGAGCAGGAGCTGTAAAATGAGCCAACACGTATTCTATGTCCTATAGTTTCGCACAAAAAATAATAATGATTTGTTCATGTGTATACTTCTATTTACGTTAGCATAACTGTACAAATGAAAGGTTATCCACGCATTCAAAACAATTCATACAACAGAAATTTACAATACGTTGATCTTGTACCTGCATATCGTACTGCATAAATGACACATTACATGATCATCTTCTGTATGGCCAGCGTCACGTTAAAGTGACAGTATACATTACAAATGTATGTCCAGCGTCATGTTAAAGTAACAGTATACATTACAAATGTATGTCCAGCGTCATGTTAAAGTAACAGTATACATTACAAATGGGATGTGGGCTGTTATAAACATTGTAGCTGTCTTTAACAATAGGATTTTGCCAACAGTAACCATAAGGCTTCTCACCATCTGCAATATATCTCTTGGTAAATTGAAAAACAGCCTTCTGAAAATAAATTTGACTTTTCCTGTAATTTTCATTGGCTATTGACACAAAATTATAATCACAGTCTATCTGAATTGATCTTAGTAAAATGGAGAGTTACCTGAAGACAAAATTAGAAGAACTAAACATGACAATAAAATGTATACAGGAATTTAACAAAGAATTCACAAAGTTACCAGAAAACAACCAGCTCATCGAAGAAGAATGGAAACAGTAAAAAATGTCATCATAAAAACAGTAGGACAAACAAACATATCACTCTTAAGCCAAATAGGAAAAATCTTCAGTAAAATACTAGAGAGAAGGATGCACGCATATATAGAGCCACAGCTCAACAACACACATTTGGGCTTTCGGAAAAATAAAAGCTGTACAGAGGCAATCTTCGCTCTCAAGCAACTTTCATAAAGGACGACAGAACATAACCAAGACTTATATTTGGCTTTCGTGGACCAAGAGAAAGCTTTCGACAGAGTGAATAGAGCAAGCTATGCATAACACTACAAACGTATAGAGTTCCTCAGCATCTGATAAACTTTTGTTAGAGCATATAAGCCAATAGCCAATGCGCAGTAAGAACAGCACAGGTACATCCGATAATTTCAAAATTCGCTTGGGAGTTAGGCAGGAATGTGTACTATCCCCACTAATGTTTATAACAGACACAGACCATATGTACAAAGTAGCAAAGACAGCGGAAGAAAACAGCATGAAGGATGACTTAAACAAATTAATATTTACAGACGACCAAGCACTAGTAGCATCATCAGAAGAGCAACTACAAAGACAAATAGACAGATTACACCAAACATGCAAAATCTTTAACATGATGATAAATATAGAAAAGACGAATTAATGATGATAGGAAGAACAGAAACACCAATATATATATATATACATTTTTTCTTCTTTCTGTCCTCATATACCTTTCGTTATTGAGAGGAGAGTGAGTGTACAGTCTTTTGCCCTTTTATTTGCCTCTTCTGCTGTTATATTTCCGAGTGTTTCTAATACACTATCTATCCACCTTTTACGAGGGCGTCCAATAGGTCGACTGTTTTCGTAACATTTGTTAAGGGTTTCTTGAATAATATTTTGCTCTTTCTGAATGGTTATTGGCCGAACCACATTTAACTTGTTGTTTCTGAATATATTAGAATGTTGACGTGATTGTTTTCGTACATTTCTCTCTCAAGCTAACTCCATATATATATTGGAAACAACAGGCTTAAACAAGTGACAGAATTCACATACTTAGCAAGCAATATAACAACAGAAGGCAAGAGCAGTAAAGACATGCACAATAGATACAATATACCCTAGGGCAAATGACACCAATCTTCAGAAACAAAAAATGTAGACTTAAACACCAAAATAACACTGTTCAAAACGATTATTATGCCTACGCTGTGTTATCAATGTCAAAAGTGGACGACAGCACAAGACAAACGAAAACTTGTCACAGCTGAAATGGCATATTTGCGCAGAATCCTAGTGATACTGCAAAGAGACAGAACGAGTAATGAGGATATTAGACAAAGAACAGGAACCATCACAATCTTGGAACATATTAAGAGACAACAGATCAAATGGTTTGCACACATCTGTTGACTATCAAATCATCGTCATCTATTTATCTATCTTAATTATTTTTGCTGTTCTATTTTATTCTTGTCCTTTTGTTTTCTTATTTTGTTGTTGTTGCTGTTAGGCGTTGCAGGATTGAATAACGATTGATTTTCAAGCTATGGTACCATAGGTCGCTTGTTATGCAGTAATATTGTTATGTCTCAGATCGTTGGTAACTTCTTCGGTCCGTTTTCTTGTCTTCCTCCGCCTCTTGCTGTATCCATTATTGTGTACTATACATGTGCTGCTGGCCAATATGGGTTTAATAATATTCATATTGAACAATTAAAATCATGGAAAAGTCTTTTTTTTATTAGTCATTTATTATATGAGTCAGTTTTCTATTAGCGGATTGGTTTTATATTGTCGATTGTCTCACATGAAGTCAAAATAAAAACAATATAAACTTTAAAAACAAATTCATGAAATAGAGGGTTTAAAAATTCATAAAATAGAGGGTTTAAAAATTCATAAAATAGAGGGTTTTTATGTAAAAATATTTTACATTGAGATATTAACGGTTCCCCATATTTACACCATTCATACAGGAAATAAACATTGAACAGTGTTCTTTCTTTTCCTTCTTCAGTTTGTTCCTGTTCGTCGCATTCAGGACGTGGAGATCAATTTTGCATTTTGGTGTTTGTACTGATTTCCTAGGCAGCATTTATGTCAATATGTTGCCATTTCTTTCTGAACAGTAATAATGCAAAAATCTACGGTGGAATATGATATGACTAAGGGTATGAGTGACTCAGAGTTGGTGGTGACTCAAGAGTTGGTGGTGACTCAGAGTTGGTGGTAACTCAGAGTTGGTGGTAACTCAGAGTTGGTGGTAACTCAGAGTTGGTGGTGACTCAAGAGTTAGTGATCTACATATTTTGGGTTCAAGTTTAAAATGGGAATAAGCAGAAATGAGTGAAAGAAAGTGAATTATTTCTGGGAAGATCTGAAGAACTCACAAGAAACAACTTACTAGGAGACTAAATTTAGGAGAGAAACTAGGCAGAGACCACCATGATTGGGGACGGTTCAAGCAGTCCCCAGGGGCGCCACAACTAAAACTAATATAGTTTAGGTAAATAGGAAAGAGTCACGATTTGTTCAGGACACAAAAATTACTATTTTTGAGGCTGAACTTAACACGTAGTTGTATATAATTTTAAAAAGCTGGTGAGTGGAGAACTTGTGAGAATGTCTTCAGTGTTATGATACTTGTTTGTAATGAAGAATTATGATTGAAGTCTAGTGATAGCTACTCCACACGACTCTTAGGATAAATATAATTCCCCACTAACACAGATGGAGAATTCGTTTGTGTTTGTTTATTTGTGTTAGCTAGTTGATGTCTACAGAATCAGACATGAAGGATGAACTCTACCATTGTTAGATGGAGAATTATAACACAGCAAGGAAGAGCAACATTCCACCACCTCAAAGAAAGCAGAGGCTTATCACTGCATGTGAATCTGTGATAAATCAGGGAACATAAATTGCATAATAATGGTAAATATGCATAGAAATTAATGGTCAGATAAATAAAGAATTTCACAGCCATACATGTTTTGTAAGTGAATTGTTACAAATGTACATAAAAAAATTTACAATGGAATATATTTTATTTCAATTGACATTCTCTTCGTTCAGGTCAGGATTGCCAGAATTATGGTCAGATTTGAAAATGAGTCACCAAAAAATGGCAACCCAGGTCCTGGTGGTTGGTATCATCTATACCGGAAAAAAGATATTATTGCGTTGGTCCATGACCGACGGTACAAGATGTACTGGCAAATCCAACCATTTAAAATGACACATTTTACTATACCCTTAATTTTCATTGGTTGTCACACAAAGTGAAGTATGCATAATGTCTTCAGAAAACCACGAGAATAGTTAAATAAGTTCTTTGTATGACTGTATTATTCGGCTTGACAGATTGTCTGAAGCAAGTCTGTACCAGATGTAATCAATCTTGCACGAGCATAATACTTTTCCCTGGCTGAACGGATCCATGTTTTTTCGAATCCGTGAGCGATATAGTTTCTTGTAGAATAGGAATGACAAATTGCCATCTTTTATTTGTAATCCCTGGAAGTTGCACCTTCCACCTGAACCGTTGTTCTTCTGCTCCTTTCAGTAGTGAATTTTCAAATGTCTTAGTGATGACAAAAGTATTCGTTCAGTGAGTCATTAAGTATTTATTGCAAGCATTCATCAAATGAGTCATAACGAAGTATTGATTTCCCTGTTTCCAATACATCTTATACTGTACTATAGACGGGTATGGTTGGACAAACATTTTATATTTTCAGATCGCCGTAGTTAAGCCCATTTGCCTTGTATTCACGAGATCATTGATTCGATCCAGGGAAGTGATTTCTTTACAAATGCATTGTTCCGAAGATCCCCATGGATGTTCGCTTTAAGCTATATACTCTTAGTTACAAACTATGAGTGGAGCACGCAGCATGCTATATAGTATCTAACTATGAGTGGAGCATGCAGCATGCTATATTTTTCTCCAACAATGAGTGGAGTATGCGGCGTGGTAATATTGCTACATTGGATTGAGTACATAGAGATGTGTGGTACTCTCATGCACGTGACGTGGTAATATTGCTGCAGTGGATTGAGTACATGTGTATAACGAAGTCAAAACTCTACATCCTACAAGCCAATTTTTATCTGTTAAATAAAACACTCTATCGTTTGAAAGGTTGATTGATTGCTCGAATATTGTCCTGAAAGTGATAGTAATGAATACTGTAAAAAAAGCGATACTGTTATCTGCATATGGACATTGTAAGGAGGTTTTTGGGGATAGGTCTACAGTTGACTGTCCCCTCCCAAATATGATTAAAGTGGCACAGAAGAGGTGCTGAAGTCGGATCTGTCAGACTGATAGGTGCAAATATAGCAGCAAAGTCGTAAACAAACACAATGCATTTTGTTCTCTGGAATCAGTTCTGCTATTTGCAAGAGTGTGAGAACGAACGAAATTTAAAAAAAATGGTTGGCATTTTATCAGTTTTGAGTTAGCGCCCATTTGAGGAATTAGTCAGAAGCTGAAATAATAATATGGAGGCCCGATTTTACCCATGTATCGGCTCCTCACCACACACAATTTTTAATCTAAGATTTTGCGAATTAAGATTTATGTAAAGAGTACCGAAGAGACTGTAGCATAACACATGGGTTAGGGGAGGTAAAGGCAGCAAGGATGGGAACTGGGCTGCGGCTTAGTACATGAAGAGTTATCTCATCCCTGAAGGCAGGTTGCTGTCATGGGACCTACCTTTACCGAAGAGAGCAAGAGGGAGAGATTGATGAGTGTGTACGGGAACTGTCAGTGTGTGGAAGCATTACCATCTACTGTATACAAGCAAGGCCCCTTGGATGTGTCCAAAGTGCTCTGGAGTCGGTGCAGCTAATCAATAGGAAAGAGTTGGTTGGTTGCTGATCCAGCGGTCCATGGGCTCATGCCCTTTGACCCAGTAGGAAAGAGTTAGATTTTCAACTAATGTAGAATTGTTAAGCACAACTATAATATTTAAGTAGCCAAGTGAAACTGCATAACATTTACTGAGCTGAAACCTTGACAAGATCTAGCAATTTGAGACTAATATAATTTCGCTCTAGCTTGTTCACATGCAGACTGTATTAATTTATTGTTTTCCTTTTTCAAATAAGTTCCAAGTAAGATTTCACTTTGCCAGATTTCATGAAGAATCTTTTGCATAATATGGCCATTTAGAACATGCAACAAGTGATCAAATAAAATATAAATGTGATATTTAAAATGACCTGGCAACACTATACATCATTGAGGAAACATTATATGATTGTGTTATGTAAGCAATCTTCACATCACACACGCATATTTGGTACAGATTCACCTTGTAAATGATATTGATGTTATGGTTGGAAGTGAGAATAAAACATCAACTTCTTAAATTGAAAAAGTTATGGTATGGCAATTCCATACTTAACATCTAGAAAATCAAGAAAAAAGGCTAGATTTAAAGTGGTCTGAAGTTATAATGTCCGGATTGAAAACCATATAAAAACGCATTAAAAAGTGCAGCCGTGAAGATCAAATTATCTTTAATACCTATTATTTTGTATGGAAGTGAAGCTTAATAAATTTAGAGCGGAAATAGAAAAATACAAATGAGATCAGAGTACAAAGCCAGAGGAAGACCACGGAAAAGATGGATAGAAAACGTCAGGGACATCCTGTACAGACACGGTCATAGCACAGTCGAGGCCACACATCTGGCTTTAGAATGCAAGCTTGAGCTCCAATCACCCCTACGCTTAACGGCAAGAGTGGATCACAAACCATATGGGGAAAGACAATAGACAATAGAAAAATACAGACTTTGAAAACGAATGACACAGACGAATATTGATTATACATTACACACAATATAAAACTAACGTATACATGAGAAACAGAAGAAATACTCTTACACGTCAACAAGAACATTTTCTGATATTATCAAATCATCTTCAAACATCAAAAACATTTGGTTTAGGCATAATCCTCTGTCCGAGGCTGTCCTGAAGGAAATAGTTGAGGGGGGGGGGGGGGGAGAAAGAAGAAGTTATGGATTGATAATATTAAAAACGGCCGGATTAATATTTTCCATACTCAAATTTAGGAACTCTGAACAATAAAGCATAACGGAATTTTTGTGTTATATTTTCAATGACACCCCCCCCCCCATACAATCCGGAAGTGTTATGGGTTTAATATTGATGATCTTCACTGCACACCTTCAGTTTATGTGATTGTATAAATGTAATTTATCTTCACTGCACACCTTCAGTTTATGTGATTGTATAAATGTAATTTATCTTCACTGCACACTTTCAGTTTATGTGATTGTATAAATGTAATTTATCTTCACTGCACACCTTCAGTTTATGTGATTGTATAAATGTAATTTATCTTCACTGCACACCTTCAGTTTATGTGATTGTATAAATGTAATTTATCTTCACTGCACACCTTCAGTTTATATGATTGTATAAGGGTAATTTATCTTCACTGCACACCTTCAGTTTATGTGATTGTATAAGGGTAATTTATCTTCACTGCACACCTTCAGTTTATGTGATTGTATAAGGGTAATTTATCTTCACTGCACACCTTCAGTTTATGTGATTGTATAAATGTAATTTATCTTCACTGCACACCTTCAGTTTATGTGATTGTATAAATGTAATTTATCTTCACTGCACATCTTCAGTTTATGTGATTTTATAATTCTAATTTATCTTCACTGCACTCGCTCAGTTTATGCGATTTTATTAATATAATTTATTTTGACTCCACACGTTCAACTTTTGTGATTGTATAAATGTAATTTTTATCAATTGCACGCATTCAATATATTTAATTGTATTTCTCAGTTCGTTCTCATGGACTATGTTTATTTCTGAAGTTTTGTCTCCACTATAAATTTGACTGTGTTGTGGAACTCGTACAGAGGTCCGTAGAGTTTTTCTTCACGTTGTTTCTTTGGATCAGTTTTGCTTCATTATTTCATATTCGGGATATTCTTGAAATTATTGTATGTGATTGTATAGATACAAGTGTTTTGAGTTTTGATATTATGTCTTGTTAAGTAAACAGACACACTGGCAAGCATGTTCACAATGTTTAAAGTTACATCCAAGGATCAATCTGTCTGATATACTTGACATAGTCAATACTTTGAAAGATCTTGTCCGCTCAGAAGATTTTCAAAAGTTTGAGGTACATCAATGGATCAATCTGTCTGACATACTCGACATAGTCAATGCGCTGAAAGATCTTGTCCGCTCAGAAGATTTTCAAAAGTAGGAATCATGGCCGTCCTCAACATTGAAGGAGATTGGTGTAGATATTAGAACGAATCGTAAAGAGAAACATAATAGGTATACGAAAAGAATGATACATCAATATCGAACTGGAACTGTCAGCCGTTTCACTGTGATGGATTGAGACGGTGATCAGAGTACCTATAGACTAGGCATGCGTGTGATAATGGTAACCTGCTGTCACAACTCATGTATGTAATTTATCTACATTTCAAACATTCAGTTTAAACATGTGTATAGAAAACCCAGTAAGCTATGTTGAACACTATGAACGCTGATGGAAATATAATACGAGATACTTTGTCCACTTTTCTTGCTCTCATGCGTGAAGGCGTTGATGCTCCGGCTTTTGCATGTCTTGAAGGTGTGCCATTTGTCTGCTCAAATATATTTAAAAAAGAGAATTAATCTTCGCTACATGGAAAATATAAAATAGATACATGTCAGTCAATATTCCGTTAATGAAAATAATAAAAAATATTGATCATCGTTAAAAAAATGAGAAACTGAACGAGCTTTATACATAGTAAATTTTTAGGGAGTCACATTTTATGGTCGTCTACATATAAGGTTATTAAATGGCATTAAAAAATACCACACACAAGAAGGTTGTTACAAAGCGTCGCCAGCATGTTCCGTCATTAAACCATTTCCACGAGTATAATTGAAAAGTGTATAAGCTTCGTGCATACAAAATCCTCTTTCAGAATAGTTCTGCATCAGGGTTGCCAGTATTTCACAAATTTTGTCATTTGTAAGTGCCACTGGCAATGCAATTTCTGTTTGGTCATTTCTTTTCGATTGTAGGTCATTGAAAGTTAGGAGTTTGGTCATTTTTTGCATATTTTACCTGACATTTTGATGGTAAAAAAAAATCCCAATCAGTTTCAGCAATCTGACAATTTAAACAATCTGACAATATCAACAATCTGACAATTTAAAAAATCTGACAATTTAAACAATCTGCCAATTTCAACAGTCTGAAAATGTCAACAATCTGACAATTTCAACAGTCTGAAAATGTCAACAATCTGACAATTTCAACAGTCTGAAAATGTCAACAGTCTGAAAATGTCAACAATCTGACAATGTCAACAATCTGACAAATTCAACAATCTGACAATATCAACAATCTGACAACCATGTTGTGCATGTTAATTCACGGACATGAAAATATATGAGCTACAATGGTCGGATGCACCAAAAAGGCAAGATGTAGAGGATGTTGGAGGTCTGTTGCAGCCAAGCTAAGATTATCAACACTGTTATCTGCAATGTATGCACAAGAGGCGACAAAGCAGGTGTTGGAAATGTAGTTGACTGCTCCATCCCACAGGTAAGAGGGATCTAAAAGCAATGTTGAAGTTTGATATCTCGGGCCAAGTGGCACATATATCATAGCTAAGCTGTAACTCAAGAAAAAATAAATTCCATACTCTAGACTACATCATGAGTTTGATTAAAGATTGCAGAGAAGAAGATGATAATTATCACCCCCTGCAAACCACGATCATTATCACTATCTTGATCACCCTACCACCATGATCATTACTGTGATCACCCTACCACCAAAATCATTATCTTTATTTTTATCACCCTACCACCACGATCATTATCATTATTTTGATCACCTTACCGCCACGATCATTATCACTATTTTGATCACCCTACCGCCACAATCACAATCATTATTTTGATCACCCTACCGCCACAATCATTATCATTATTTTAGTCACCCTACCACCACGATCATTATCATTATTTTGATCACCATACCGCCATGATAATTATCATTATTTTTATCACCTTACCACCATGATCATTATCATTATTTTTATCACCCTACCACCACAATCATTATCAGTATTTTTATCACTCTACCACCATCATCATTATACTTATTTTGATAACCTTACCACCACGATCATTATCACTATTTTGATCACCTTACCGCCATGATTATTATCACTATCCTTATCAACCCTACCACTACCACTCCACATTCATCATCACTACCATTCTCACCTCCACAAACACTACTACTACCCTTACCACTACCCCACCACAATCGCGAGTAACTACACAATAGTAGTTACTGCCATTACCACCACTAAGACCACCATCATAAACAACATTAGTGACCATCACGACTACCGCCACATCATCACCAACATTACTACTACCCTCACCAACACCACCATTACCACAACCATTATCATCATGACATAAACTCCCTTACCAATAAACCCTCCTTTGCTTCCACCGGTATTCTCAAGAACTGTGCGGACTTCACTTCCTTGTCTCCTCGCCTAGCTAGTACATTGACGTAGGCAAACTCCAGCAAGGCAGCAAAGACAAAAATCAAGCTACTGACAAGCCACACATCGATGGCTTTGATATATGAAACCTGTAGAAGTAGAAGATTTGCAGTGGTAAGGATATTGATACAAGTCATGAAATCATGATTGTTGATTGTAACTCCACCACCTCCAAGGGAAGGATATTTATACGTCATGAAATCATGAATGATGATTGTAACTCCACCACCCCCTAGGCAAGGATATTGATACAAGTCATGAAATCATGAATGTTGATTGTAACTCCATCACCACCTAGGTAAGGATATTTATACGTCATGAAATAATGATTGTTGATTGTAACTCCACGATGCCCAGGTAAGGATATTGATACAAGTCATGAAATCATGAATGTTGATTGTAACTCCACCACCCCTTAGGCAAGGATATTGATACAAGTCATGAAATCATGATTGTTGATTGTAACTCCACCACCCCCTAGGGAAGGATATTGATAAATCATGATCGTTGATTGTAACTCCACCACCCCCTAGGGAAGGATATTGATACATCATGATTGTTGATTGTAACTCCACCACCCCTTAGGGAAGGATATTAATACAAGTCATGAAATCATGATTGTTGATTGTAACTCCACCACCCCCTAGGGAAGGATATTGATACATCATGATTGTTGATTGTAACTCCACCACCCCTTAGGGAAGGATATTAATACAAGTCATGAAATCATGATTGTTGATTGTAACTCCACCACCCCCCAGGCAAGGATATTGATACAAGTCATGAAATAATGAATGTTGATTGTAACTCCACGACCCCCCAAAGAGAGTATGAGTTTATCACTCTGTTTATTATTCCAGGCAGGCATGGGGAACCTTTACTCTTGCGAATGTTCATTTACATTTATATAACACCATTCACAGGTAGGTCATACGATAATCATCATCATAAAGAGTCACTTTAACGGACCTCCAACATTTTTCTCTCTCTTGCCGTGGTGGTGCACTCTGTTAGACTGTATCCTGTCCATCTTGTGATATTTCCTTCCCACGTATATATCTGCCTACCTAATGTTCGCCTCCCCCCTTAACTGTGCCTTCAAGTAAGGTTCTCAACTAGGTGTCATGCCTTTTTATATATCCACAAATATTTGATTTCTTTGTTATTTGTTTCCTTTAATCTTCTATATATCCACATTTCAAAGGCATCAATTACGCTTATTAGTTATTTGTTTATTATTCATGTTTCTAAGCCATAAATTAATCCTAACCCTAACGATATCAATTACGCTTATTCGTTTATTATTCATGCTTCTAAGCCATACATTAACCCTAACCCTAACGATAACAATTACGCTTATTTGTTTATTATTCATGTTTCTAAGCCATACATTAACCCTAACCCTAACGATAACAATTACGCTTATTCGTTTATTATTCATGTTTCTAAGCCATATCTTAATGTAGATGTATCATTTAACAATTCTCATGTTTAGTTGGTTTGTGATTTGTTCCCACACCATCTCATATAGCTCATCTACTTTACCAGGAGCAACAGACATCTGTTCACATCGAGGAAGATATATCCGACTGGATCGAGGCCCCCCCCTCCCCCCAAAAAAGGAGTCCGACAGGGCAACACCCTCTCACCACATCTGTTTAACATGTACGCAGAAAACATAATGCGGAACGTATGTGAAGTTCTACATTATGAACAAATTCAAACACTTAATATCGGAAGCTGTAAGATCCCAGAAATTCTGTATGATGTCAACCAGGAGATTGTTCGGCAGAACTCACAAGGAGATTAGCATTGGCTTTACTAAAAAAAAAACACATAAAAAACAACACCAGATTGCTTCATTATCTCTAGCTGCAACAAGTTAACTCGTTCAGAATCGCGGAGTTTTCAGTGAATCCATAAAGAAGACCACTTTCTGGAAAGAATATACCTCATGATGATGATGAGATGATGATCTTCATACCTCGTGGAAAGGGGTTTTAGCGATGTTGCCAATCTGCTTACCATAAAAAGGGGGTTTTAGCGATGTTGCCAATCTGCTTACCATAAAAAGGGGGTTTTAGCGATGTTGCCAATCTGCTTACCATAAAAGGGGTTTTTAGCGATGTTGCCAATCTGCTTACCATAAAAGGGGTTTTTAGCGATGTTGCCAATCTGCTTACCATAAAAAGGGGTTTTAGCGATGTTGCCAATCTGCTTACCATAAAAGGGGGTTTTAGCGATGTTGCCAATCTGCTTACCATAAAAAGGGGTTTTAGCGATGTTGCCAATCTGCTTACCATAAAAGGGGTTTTTAGCGATGTTGCCAATCTGCTTACCATAAAAAGGGGTTTTAGCGATGTTGCCAATCTGCTTACCATAAAAGGGGGTTTTAGCGATGTTACCAATCTGCTTACCATAAAAGGGGGTTTTAGCGATGTTGCCAATCTGCTTACCATAAAAGGGGGTTTTAGCGATGTTGCCAATCTGCTTACCATAAAAAGAAATCGAATGCAAATCATTGGATGTAGATATGTAAGACCATACCTCACGAATTTGACGAAAATATTGAACAAGCGCTATCACAGCATCTGTCGCATCCCTTTCATTAACATCATTATTTATGTTTTAATTTTGTATCATAATTTATTTTACTAGTTCTGATTTGTTTTGTTCCAAATCCATATGTTTACTTGTATTGTGTGTGTTCTCAATAAAAGTATGAATAGAATGTGTACATGTATTTTTTTTTTTACAATTGCCCACTCTAAAAAAATACCAAAGTAAACAACACTCTGTCAGCAGTCAAAAACACATTTGACGTTCATATGTTTAGGTAAATAAACTAATAGGCAGGCAGAAGGTCTATGGAAAATAAAAAAAATTGGTAAGGGATCTACGGGGTAAAAATGTTTGGGAACCACTGGACTAAATAAAATTTAATCAAATGGAAACCAGACATTGCTTATTTAACAGATTTGTTTACTAAATTTAACGAGTTTAATTTGCAGTTGCACTGTGACAGTCTGAATTTAATCAAAACAAAGTCCATCATTCCAGCTTTCCTTGCCAGAATGAATCTTACGAAGCAAAACATTGGACGATGTGAATTTTCTCAGTTCCCCAACTAGTCACTTAAGTTATATCCTTGAAAATGTCTTTGCGTGGCCCATGAACTGGTTCCACATTGAAAGGTGTACCAATGCTGCTCAGTCCCATATGTTTACATTTTACGACCTGAAATCTTTTACTAAATGCCTCAGTTAGTTTCACACAATTCAACAGCCTGTCAAAAAAAGAGTTTTGTCTTTCCAGAGTGGAAAAGTGGGGAAAATATGTCCGTTATTTCATCACAACCTATCGTGTCACAACATTACCGGATTACTGTAGTGTTGCATTATTAAGATTTATAATAAATTCGTGTTAGTTTGCTAAATACTCTATGAAAGTGAAGCATGGACAATTAATAAGACATTACAAAAATCATTGGAGGCAGCGGAAAAGGGGTTTATTCGAAGAATGTTACGCATTTCTTGGACAGCAAAGGTTACTAATGAAGAATGTCTTAGAAGGATGGACGTGAAAAGATGCACTATTGATAATGTAAGAAAAAGACAGTCACCATTTATTGGGCACATAATGAGAAGAGGAGGCATCGAGAATATAGTGACAACAGGAAAAATAGAAGGGAAAAGATCAAGGGGAAGACCCAGAGAAAAGATATTGGACAGTATGACTACATGGCTTCCATTGACGACACTAACAGGGAAGATATATGAGAGATCGATGAAGATGGAGAAATATGATCGCCAACGCCATTCGGCACGGCACTTGATGATGAGTTTGCTAAATGCTTTTTTTATTGAATTTAGAGTCCATTCTCCTGTTTTTATAGTATTACCAGACCAAATGACTTCAAAACAACTTTCGTTGTGTTTTCTATTTCGCATTTTCCTTGTAATCTGTACTTTCTCTAGATGTAACCACTCACATTTCCGTCTCTCTTGTCTCTTCGTATTTTTTGTGTTGTATTCATACCATGTTAGTTCCCACATGTCCGACATGTAATCTTTCTTTGATTTGGCGGTTCAATTTTGTGTTTGTTTGTCCTAATCTTGATTGCAACCCTTTTTTTTAATCGTAACTTAGATTGTGTGTGTTGTTCTATGTAAGATTAATAACTATGTTTTTTCTATATTTCACTCTATACACAAAAAGAATTAAATGGGAAAAATACAAAGAAATGCAACACAGCATACCAGATCTTAGAACAGATGATTCTTATCTTAAAAAACAAGGATGTGAACATAAATACTAAAACTGCACTATATAAAACGATTGTCATACCATCACTGTGCTACCAATATCAAACGTGGACACTAACAACAAAAGACAAAAGAAAACTTGTTACAACTGAAATGACATGTCTATGTAGAATTCTTGGAGTAACAAAAAGAGACAAAATCAGAAATGAAAACATCAGATGACTAACAAACACAATGCCAATCCTGGATTACATCAGAAGACAACAGATTAAGTTATCACACGCTTCCAGACTACCATCAGACAGTGCTCCTCAAAAATCATTACTATAGACACGATGGATACAAAGCCAGACAGAGACCTTGCAGATGATAGATTACAAAAATTAAAGAATCAATAAACACAAATATATATGAGGCACACAAAAAGGTCATCTCCAGAGAACTTTTCTACCCCTAACACTGCATGGCATAAAGATCTATTAAGGAGGGAAATTACTGTATGTTTTCCTGTTAGGAATTTGCATGGAAGAACGTGCAGAAGTGTAATATAGACTGCACGCCCCTGCTATCACAACAAGTACAAGGTGCGTCGTTAACTTCTTCTTCTGCGTTCGTTCTCAAACTCCTGCAGATTAGCAGGATGTAGTCCGGAGAACGAAATGCGTTGTGTCATGGTTTACATCATTGCTGTGATATCGGCGCCTTTAGGCCTGACCCATCAGACTTCAGTATGGCTTTGGGTCACTGACCCTATATGGGATGGGACAACCAACTCCTTCCCATAACCTTCTTAGTCGCCTTTTACTACATGCGTGGAAAGTAAACAGTGTTGCTATTCTTTGCTCCCCGGCAACACACGGGCACACCGTTAACTTGCTCTCCGATAGAATTACAAATTCAGTCCTACCGAGTGTACGAGTGAGTCAATCAGGATAAGAGTAGCATTCCAATGTAGTAAGTAATAATCAGTCGTTAAAAAAACTCGTGTAATGATATTTGTAGTTACCTTGGGCAGCTGTGATTGTATATATGATCCGTGTGTGTTGAGTGTGAGTACCGTTAGTACCCCCAGTGTCACTCGCGCTGGGATTGCTTCCAGGTCCAGCCAGAAGGAAACCCATGACAGCGTTACGATAAGAATACTGGGAACGTAGACTTGGATAATGTAGTAACCGATGTCTCGTTTGAGTGTGAAGTAGGCTTTTATACAGGCAAACGTTGCTGTGGAGAAAATGATGGAAAGTAGGCTTTGATACCGGTAAACGTGGCTGTGGAGAAAATTATAGAAAGTAGGCTTTGATACAGGCAAACGTGGCAGTGGAGAAAATTATAGAAAGTAGGCTTTGATACAGGCAAACGTGACTGTGGGGAAAAAGATAGAAAGTCTGCAGGAAAGTACGGACGACAAAAAAATCTAAACAACAAATGTATACGTTTCTACGCGATAGAGGGGTTAGTGAGAATAAGATAGTCCCAATTGAAAGGGATTTGATTCTTCTTTGTTTCCATTCATTCTGAAACTTCTGCTGGCTTGCAGGATGTAGTTAGAACATAATACACTGTACCATGGTTCGTAACTTGGCTTCTGTATCTGCGCCTTTCCGTCTGATACATCTGACTTCGTCATAGCTTTTGGATCGCTTTGACCTACGTCATGGAAAAGACAAACCCAAAATTAAAAACCTCCCATGATAATCATGACAGGTTGCAGAAAAAAAGCTGATTGATGCGAAGGTCGACACATGCCTACATTTTTCGAGACTCCCAGTTGTGCCGACATGCAAATTCTGTTATGGCTGAGCTTATCAGATGACGTCTGAGGAGTAGTGTGCAAGTGAGCTGCAGATGTGCAAGAATACAGTGGTAGAGTGGGATGCGTTTATGCGTGTGGCCTGTGTGCACAGTATATGGTAACTACCACGACGTAGCATAGGAGAAGGCATGATCGTGTAGATTGACAAGAGCTTATTCTCTAAGCAAAAGGCAAACACGGGCAGAGTTTTTTCTCAGTAGGGGTCATTGGGGGCCTGTGTCGTGAAGCAAAGAAGCAAAGGAAGACTTCCTGTTGCCGGTGTTGAATAGGTGAGCCGACACCCTACTGAAAGCAATAGTTGAGAATGTGGAGTCTCGACCTACCAATTACTCGGACTGTTGGAAACGACCAAGACCGAGAGAGCCGGTTTTTCTCACCTGACAGTAAATCACCGGTACAACTTTGTTGATTCAGATACGGGGTGTTAGCACAAACAATTGACCGCACCACTTGAAAAGCTACCTGGCCGAGTTCATCTAGGCTACAGGCCAAAGTTAATCTATTCTACGCCATACTGGAGAAAATAAGAAACTACTAGTCACCTGCCTAACCCCAGACTGTTCCCACCTATACAACCCTCCAAAATACATTCCCCTCCTATTTCTTGTCTTGAAATAATTACTGCCTTCCTAACTTCAGTTTGTTTCCAACCATACAACCTTTCTAAATAAACAACTCCCTCCCATATCTTGTCTTTAAATAATTATAAATACAAATCTACCCGTGGTTTGAAAAAAATATAGCTAGGGAAAATAACGAATAAAAATAGGATTACAGCTTGTCTCCCTTTCTATGTTATACTTCGTCCACAATTCGGAAAAAGGTAGGTACGAGATATGTGATTGAACCATTTAACTGACCTCACATAAATATTTATTTCTCATTGCAACTATATGAGGTTTCTCACAAATAAGGTTTCTACCACCAACGTTTCTGCAATAGTAATTTCTAGACTCCTAATAATTCCCCATAGCGTAGATTTTGAAATATCAATGTTTTTGTTCTTAACGAACTTTTTAATTTCATTAAAGCCGTGTCTCGTTATTGTGATGAAGAAAAATATTGCAAATTTAGCTTCGGATTAGTTCTCTGTCAAAACTCTTGGCCAAATTTTCGTGTGTAAACGACGTGAATTCTAAATTTTAAATTTCGATATACAAAGATGCAATGTTCGTTTACTTATCCCCAAGTCATGAATAGTCCTCTTTTCTGAGTTTGAAATAGAAGGATATAGTTTCCCTCGAGTAGCTTCATTGTAGAAATACTTTAAAATCTTCTATGTGATATATATAAATGTCATAAACTGTAATCGCAGACTCATTTTTCCGACTAAACTACACAAATCTTGGTGCAGAAACAGTGCTGGTGGATAATGTTAGTGTTACACATTATAGAACATTACGTCTCGTCTACATGGGGTCAAGAGTAAAAAGTATTGCAATTCACGCTAAAATCATGCCAATTGTATCATAAACAAATCATGTGTAATTGGGGGGTCTTATAATTGACTGTAAACATCTTAAAATATGTGTCAGATATGTGTGTCAACAAGTAGACTTTTGATATACATCGCCAATAAACGAAAACTGAAATAAATAACCGCATTTCAATAAAAAAAAATAATTCATATGATCTATACCATTTCATATTCACACAAAAAATATTTCAATTATATGTGTAATATATTAACCGAGATACATCATTTTGAAGTTAGGCTAAGCTAATGAAACATGCTTTAGTAATAAAGATGTTATGAATAGCTATAATAATAAGATATTATGAATAGCTATAGTAATAAGATGTTATGAATAGCTATAATAATAAGATGTTATGAATAACTATAGTAATAATATGTTATGAATAGCTATAGTAATAATATGTTATGAATAGCTATAGTAATAATATGTTATGAATAGCTATAGTAATAAGATGTTATGAATAGCTATATTAATAGGATATAATGACTAGCTATAGTAATAAAATGTTATGAATAGCTATAGTAATGTTATGAATAACTATAGTAATAATATGTTATGAATAACTATAGTAATAAGATGTTATGAATAGCTATAGTAATAATATGTTATGAATAGCTATAGTAATAAGATGTTATGAATAACTATAGTAATAATATGTTATGAATAGCTATAGTAATAATATGTTATGAATAGCTTTAGTAATAAAATGTTATGAATAGCTATAATAATAAAATGTTATGAAGGGCAGAGATACCAATAAAATATTACATAAATTGTTAAAGCAATTTACGGGTTTCAACATCCATTGTGCCGTTACAAGGTTCTGTGACGTTCTCAACGATAGAAAACTGTGGTAGTTCTGTGTTGAGGGCAATCTCTGGATCATGGGTTATAGCCACGCCGGAGGAATGCCAATAGAACATGACGTTGTCTGTTGTGTAGGTATCTGGGAAATAGAAACATGGTTTTATATATAGTGACGACCAGGTGAGATCATACCTGTAACTTCTCTAGAATATTATGTTTAGACATAGCTCATACCGTATTGTGATCTTATGTACCATCGGGAGAGAAGACACCGAGGAAGAGAGACGTTCTTAGATGGATTGACATCTCTTCTTCTTTTGCGTTCATTCTCAAGCCTTTGCAGATTTACATAGGGAACGGAATGCGCTGTTATGGTTTACAAATTTGCAGAGATATCTGCGCCTTTTGGTATGACGCATCCCCCATAAGCATAGCTTCTGGATCACTTTGACATAAACATTCGCACCCAAAAGGATATATATATATATATATATATATATATGCGTTACATAAACATTCGCTAACATAAAGGTCTATACATGTATTAACATAAAACATACATTCAAATATAGATGTATATATATATATACAAATATGTGAACCAAAACCGGTGTATAAATATATGTAAAAATAAATACCCACATATGCTCATATCAGTACATATACATACATATTAGTGAACCCTTGCCTGTTGGAGAAAACGATAAAATAACAAAATATGTACAAATACGTAAATGATGGTAGTTTATAGTTTGTATTATTCTCCAAAGACCCAAACGCTTGATGCTTATATTAATTACACTCTGTATGATAAAGGCACAACAAAAGCCTAACTTACCTTCACGGGACGACTACCACCTACTTCAGACAAGAACAGGTCATCATATTTTTCGACTGAGAACTGGACACAATAGACTAAACAGCCATATTTATAGAAAATTTAAAATTGGCACAACAGCAAAGTGTATTTATGAACAAGCCAACCAGACTTCAGAACATATCCTTCAAGAATATGAAAACTATGACACATTAAGATGCACATACTGGCCTTCTGATACACCAATGAATATTAAACTTTATGGTACAAAACAAGAAATGGAAAACACTGTCCAAATTATACAAGAAACAACACTGCAGATATATACATTATTAGCGAACGAAAGAAGAACAACAACAACCTGTATCCTATACAGTAACTTCATCTTCCCAGGTTACAAACTTTTAAATAGTATCAGAACAGGAGTTGCAGGCTCTCTCTAGCCTTCGTTCACGTGACTATATCGTTATAAAACCAGCTGATTAGGGTAGCACCGTTTGACAGAAGGACCTATGTACCAAAGAAACAACACACGAATTAGAAGATCCTACCTTGTATCGTCATTGTGACAAGGATCCCATTGCGTCGCACAACACTGCAGATAACAACTCTAACAAACAACTTTTGAGCAGTAACCAGCTTTGCCAGATTACCCTTGAACTTCGTATTTCTAAGACTAACCTTGGCTCCCCTACACTATATATACTACCAAAATTACATACATTTTTTAACCCAGGTAGACCCATTGTCTCCACCTGTTCTTGACCAAATAAACTCATTTATGAATTCTCGGATGCTGTCTTCCAATCTCTTGTCGTATCTTCCATCTTATCTTGTCGTATCTTCCATCTTATCTTGTCGTATCTTCCATCTTATCTTGTCGTATCTTCCATCTTATCTTGTCGTATCTTCCATCTTATCTTGTCGTATCTTCCATCTTATCTTGTCGTATCTTCCATCTTATCTTGTCGTATCTTCCATCTTATCTTGTCTTATCTTCCATCTTATCTTGTCGTATCTTCCATCTTATCTTGTCGTATCTTCCATCTTATCTTGTCGTATCTTCCATCTTATCTTGTCGTATCTTCCATCTTATCTTGTCGTATCTTCCATCTTATCTTGTCGTATCTTCCATCTTATCTTGTCTTATCTTGAGGGTACTACCAATGCCATATCCATTTGTTCGTCCATTGTTCATGATTCACTACATTCCTATCACATATTCATACTTGACGTTGTTTCTCTCTGTACATCTATTCCTCATGACGATGGACTCTCTACCTTAAAGTCTTTCTTAACATAAATCTACACAAAATCTATTTCTACATCTATTATTATTCGAATGGCTGAATTGGTCCTACCTTGAATTCCTTTGAAATCAATTGACACTTTTGTGATCAAATTAGTGATGTAGAAATGGGTACTAAACTGAGACCCAGTTATGCTTGTTTATTTTTAGTTCACTTTGAACATCTAATCTTTTTCATTTTACAGGGTCCTGCCCCAACCATTTTCTGTCATTATATTGATGACGGTTTTGGATTCACTAATGTTTCTCTAGATGACCATACCCATTTCATAAACTTTGTTAGTGGTTTCCATTCTGCTGTTAAATTTACCTCTCTTATTTCATCGATACTTTTTTTAGTTACTCGAAATCTGTGTTTACATAAGACGTATATCCCTTACCACGTCAGTACACCATACGCCCACTACTTCTCATAAATTTTATACCTCAGCTCACCCTAGGTCTTGCCATCATTCCGTCCCTTTCTCTCAGCCTACGCCGTCTCTGCCAACACTACGCAGATTTCATTTGTCATGCTTACAAGGTGATACATTCCCCCCCCCCCCGCCATCGTGTGTATCTCGAAGATGCCCTGTCCTCAACTTAGCAATGTGTTCTACTTATTTCCCGTTCGGCTCCACTTGAACGATCCCAAATTTGACACCTGACTGCTCAAAACTTGTTATTACTTTCGATTATCATAATACCCCAACACTTCGTATCCTTTTACTTAATTTTTCAATCCTCCAATCAGATCATATATGTAATCATGTCTTTCCCTTCTCCGCGTTTCTTTCCTTAGAGATAGAAACCGCATATTTTAGTTGATTTCTGTTTGCGCACATCTGATGGTGACCCCGAACTATTCCTTGTTTGCGGCACTGTTTGACTTGTACTTTTGTTATTCTTACACACACCCTTCATTTCCTCAAGTTCTGTTTTGACATTCAAGATTATTTTTCCATGTGTTTCCAGTAGCTTAATCTACTCGATCATATACAGGGCGTTGTGATAAGAAGTGCATTGGTGAAACCGGCAGACGTTTGACCAACAGATTCGCTGAACAATTAAGAGATACCACTGATGATACTGACGCTTCAGTAACTTGTTTGTGGTAGTACTGACGCTTCAGTTACTTGTTTATTACATTGTTACTCTAGCGACTGTCAACGCATTCTGGAATATCGATTAATTTACTTTCCTGGTGTACTCTGATCTCAATTAATGAAAATAAATGATCGATTTGCTTGACATTGTTTCCTTTCTCATTTCTACTAACTTCCTTCCTCCTAATAGCCTCAACTCTTGTATTTTACTTAGTGATGTAAATTCCTGTATCTATACATGTTCATGGATAAATCTGTTTAACCTTATTTTTGTATTATCTTCTAATCCGTTTGCATTCATTCGTATAAATATATAGTTGTTTGTATTTTTATCTGTTTATTTCGTCTATTTCTATGTATTTATTCACAGTAATTTCTAGTTTTACATATCTGATTTTACGTATTTGTACAAATGTTATTACTTTGTTTTCTTAAAAAAAAGGGGCAAAGGCTTACACGTGTATACATTTTGGTATGAACATGTGTGTGTATTTATTTTGATTTGTATTTATACGCCTGCTATAGACCACATATTTGTACACGCACATATCTATATTTCAATGCATGTTTTATGTTAATGCATATATACATATTCATGTCGGCAAATGTTTATGCCAGTGCATTAATATATCTTTATGAGGGCAAATCTTTATGTTAATGCATATATATATGTAATTGACTCCATTTGAGAGTAACGTGAGAAACATCCATGTTTCGTTGTTTTTGATGTAAGTGAGAAGCAAACGAAGATGATAGGGGAGATAAGATGAAAGTAGAATAAAGACAAATACCGTAAGAACAGAAGAGACAGAGGGAGAGAGAGAGAGAGAGAGAGTGTAAAAGGGAAAAAAAAGCAACAGAGTAAGTATAATAAAAGAAGAAAAATCTAATCTCAAAACAAAAAATATTATCTGAAATCTGGTGTAGTACTTTTAACATTTACTGCTTAAACGAAATAGTAGAATGACGATTGTGTACAACGTTCACAATAACAGAGAGTGTTTCATGAAGGGGATGAAAGGTTGGAGAAAAGTGAAAGAGAAAAATCCAAATATAATGAAGTAAAATAAAACTGTTACAGTGGTATATCCCCACAACGTATTTCTCCCACAACTAATAACAAAATTGGAAAACTTTTCTCAAGGTACTCACCAATAATCATTCTCAGTTATATGCGCGCAGTGAATATCTGTCACCATACAAATTTAATTTAAAACCGGACCGAGTTGCCACATCTAAACCGGACTGTACAATAATTCAAGTAATTTACTTCAACTATTCTGTTCGACTACACCGGATTTCAGATAAGTAGTTTTTTTTTTCTTTTACATTACTTACATTTTCTTCTTTTATTATACTGATCTGTTGTTTTTTCCTTTTATTTTCCATTCTGTTCTCGCCGTATTTACCTTTTTTTCTCCTTCTCATTTTATCTCACTTATCATCGTCTTGCCCCTATCTTACATCATGATTCTCTGTTTGTAATATTCATTTCTTCTTGTTTGTTTTTGTTCCGATGAAGACGTTTTAGTCGAGACGTCGCCTTTTTCTTGTTGATGTTGTTATTGCGTTTTGTATTTTGCTGCAACTTTATGTATCTATTTTCCCATCATTACACTGTGCTGCCCTGGCGCTCACATGTTTAGTACTTCAGGTTATTCTCTAACACTGATGATTTATCCTTCCCTAGCAATAATAACTTATTCTACAACTAATTACAACCTAATAACCATAAACACCATTATAAATCTATCCGAAAACATACCCCTAAGTGAACTCACTCTTAAATAGAGTCTATGAACCTGAATACCTGCTTTGATAGTTGTGATATAACACCAACAGACATGCATACCACACCTACTTAGAAACTAATGAAATCAACGCATCAAATAACACATAATAGACAGATATTTGTGTATTATAGAAAAACTCAATTTAAATTATATTCACGACATATATTATATGACTTTAGGAAAAAAAATGACGCCACACTGTTTACTTCCTAGGTCACCGGAATATGCAGGGCCAACAAGTCAAATCTACATATCATAAATGAGACACAATCAATGCAATGAAGTACAATGCATATGCGAATTTAAAATTTGAATGCTTGGATGAAATATCCAACAAATTCCTCTTGATTGATGTGAGCACGAACGGTAACCAGAAAAGCTCAAAGTGAACTGGATGATGCTGAGATGTTTTTTTTAATTTAAAAAAAAAGAAGAATGATGAAAGTCCATGGACAGCTAAGAAAACTAATGTAGAACCCTCAGAGATACTGCAGAAAAAATAATAATAATAGAAACACATTTGAATCAGGTAGTCACGATTTTTGGAACATGTGATGAAAAGAGCACGACTTGAACATTTAGTAACCAAAGATCAAGGGAAGAAGAAATATTGATTTAGTGGTTGATAAGGAAAGCTTCTGAGAGGAGATGTGCTCTAGTATAATTCTGCCAACTGAAATGCTACCATCAGAGTATCAGTAAAATATGGATCGTGTCATTTAGTGCAGTTGTCTTCTTCCAATGTAGCACTACACGACCCCCAACAAGTTATTGGCTATATTTTTTATTGTTATTATTATTATTTATTGTTACTATTCTTCTTCTTTTTCTTATTGTTGTTATTATTATATTCGGTATTTTACAGGATAATATGTCATTGCTGTTAACGAAACATACCATATATTATTTAACGAAACAAACTTTCGTCCAAGGCGCATATAATGCAGCATCCACCAATCTGAGCACAAGCACTGAGAGGCCCCTTCCCCTTCCCCCTGAAGACCCTTGGGGGAGTGGGCTCTCAGTGCATTTCGCGCAGATCAAATGATTGGTAGAAGTAGATGTATTTTTAAAATAAATCTCCGTGTCACAAAGCTAAATGAAATGAAGCTTAATATTAAAAAGTTGGAATGTATGTACACACATTATCCCATAATGAACCTTATATTCTTGTGTTTACAATCTTTGTCATAGACGTTAATCGACAATACTCATCAATACGTTATCGTCTGCAGAAAACATGTGCCATGCTCCATCAATCACCACCTCAACCAATTTCTCAGATCAATTATGCACAGCTCTCATATATTTGATGGCATTTTACGCATCTACTGATTGTCAGGAAACAGACCAGTGTACATTTCTGAGACATGTAGTCCCTACGTTCAATATAGGATTTGCATGAGCAGGTTTTATGAAGAATGTGCCTTGTCCATGTGCACCAAACACCTCTCCCCCTCCTGTTGATAGTTCTAAGGGAATGACAATGCCAATTATAAACTTGGAAACGAGCACAATATCAGGCCATGTCAGCAGATGGTTTAATACACCATCGATTGTCTTAGGGTCTTCCTTCAAGATTTTCTGTAGGGGTTTACTCCCTTAGCCTAAGTCACTTCCGTACTAACCCATTAGACAGCGGATAAATACATAAGACAAATACACAAGTAAGAAATTCAGGCAAGACATGATGTAACAATAGTTTTTTCATAGTTAATTAGTTATCAGGATATTCTCCCAACTTTTCTTAGTCGCATCCTACGACATGCCTGGAAAGAAGACAGTAGCCCTACTCTTTGTACCCGGAGCTTCAAGTCCAGGCCCTGGATGCCACACAGGTAAATATAATATTCAAACAATTCATTTATTTCTTCATTACCACGTTGAACACATTCCTTCCCTATTTAAATATTATTTCACCAGTTTTCTCTCCTATTCTAAACATTATATTTCTTTTTTCTTAGAATGCTTGGATTGTTGAAAATATCGTGTTACATTTGTTTTTGTTTTTAAATCTCATAATTTACAAATCATTTTCCATAATTTTTTTTCCCTGAATTCATGTTAATGTTTTCAAGACACACTACATTTTGTCCCTTTCTTTATTTTATGTCTTTATGTTTTAAAAAAAAAGAAAATGATAAATAGCCAAAAACCATAAACATGAATCTATTTTAATTACAATTTATAATCTTTTTTATTTTGTTGACTTGTATAGTTCACCACTTCCCCATAGGTTATCGAAATTACATTGTTTATTGTAGCTTATACATTGAAGAATTGTTTATCATCCCTGTTTATTGCAGTTTGTACATTTAAGTATTGTTTATCATCCCTGTTTATTGTAGTTTGTACATTTAAGTATTGTATATCATCCCTGTGTTATGTCGGTTCACGAAGTGGGATGAAATAGTAGCAACAGTGACATATTTATGTCGCATGAGACGACTATGTAGGCTACAGCTCCTAAGCTAATATTTCATGACGCCGTAGACAAGTTATAGTTTTAGCGCCTACATAAGATTCAATTTGTTTGTGGCAACTGATGCCACAGCTTTGTTTTTTTCTACTAGTTCTGGTTTTTTTTAGCTGTCATCTGACGTGCTGCGTTTATTTGGGGAGATACTGGAGTTGTGTATTTTCCATTGACAGCTATATGTGCATATATTCTTCTTCTTTTAGTTCGCAGTTTGACATGCCTACACAGCAAGTCCGGCTTTCCTAACAAATACTGCTGTATTTGAAAGCTCCTCATACATCTTTCTGTGGATATCCATTTCTGTGGGCCAGTGTTCTTCCCTTAACTGGTTTAGTGTATTGCAGTCATGCAGGATATGTTCAGCAGTCTGTGCTGCCTGCCCACATGGGGACAGGTGAAGGGACCAGTCTTAGTCTATTTAAGTAGCTGTTTAATCTATTGTGTCCTGTCCTGAGGCGGAAGACAATAACCGTCTCTGTTCTGTCGAGATAGTGGTAATTATCTTGTGGGTGGTCGACTTTCCCAATAGTTTTGATGAGGGTCCTCTTCTTTCTGAGAGGTTGTTTCTTTGTCTTTTTGTTCCTGTGTTGCTCCAACCTTTGCTAACATATCTGCCTCTTAATTTCCTGGCATGCCACAGTGGGATGATATCCACTGTAGTACTACCCTTCTTTGGATGTTCACTTCTTGCATGGCTTTCTTCAGGTCTGGCAGTTTATCGCTGTCAAGGGCTTGTAGGACAGACATAGCATCAGTAAGAAATACTACCTGCTGGCATTGGTTTGTTGTGTTTTTAATTATTTCTGCAGCCATGTTTAAAACCTGTACTTCTACAGAGTAGTTGGAGCAGAATATTCCAGTTGGTGAACATGTAGATTCATTTTCTTTTTCTGGATATTTTGTGTACACACCAGCGCAACCATTCTTTACTGCTCTGGTAGCTGATCCATTGGTATATACTTGTATCCATGCTTCTCTGGGGTACATATCTTCAATCATGTTGCATACTATTGTTTTCTTTTGAAGATTATTCAGTTCAATCATAGTGTGGTAGCTGTTTATGGTGGTTCTGATAGTGAGATTTGGGTATTGCTCCCACGGAACGGGAAAAAGTGTTGGTGTTTTCGATCTTTCCTGTCAAATCTAAAACATTTGTATCCTCGTATTTTGAAAGTTATTTTTTCGTTGAGATGGGCTTCCTGTATGCAGTAAATACTAATCTCTTTCTGGTGCAATGTGTTTTCTAGTTAAGTTTGTGTGTGTGTAACTCCCTCTACATTCCAGTGCATGATATTTAGAGGGGTTGTCATCCTGTCTGGTTGGCCAGTCGCTATGCCTCCTGGCTCCACAAGGTAGACTAGAGGGACCTCCAGTAGCTGGGGGTGGATTCTGTTGAGGTTCAGAGTCCGGAACTGCTCCTATCTGGGGGAACTTCACAGGGTGACCACCATGATGATTTTTATAATTATGTCGTGCAGACATGTCAACTATTCAGGTTGCATAATACCATGGTTGTTGGTGTGCCTCTTGGCCTGGTATCTCTGACTTCAGCACCTGTGCTTGCTTGGGCAATACTGTGGTCCTGTTTGATATTAAATTGACCAGACCAATCTTACATTCCAGCCTCTGTTTGCTGGACTAAGCCCCATCTCCACTTCAAGGGTTTGGCTTCGATGGAAACGTGTATATTATGTGATTGGTTGATTGCTGATCCAGCGGTCCATGGGATCATGGATCCAATGCTTTTGTCTGATATATGCATGGGTTGTGAGCTGCTGTTTTGTTCTATATAATGTGTGTATGTTGTATGCAATATTAAGATTAATAACTAAAGGCAGAGTTAACGGCAACAGGTGAAGAGGGTGCCCAAGACGACGATGATGCAGTGATATGATTACTTAAATATGTCTCTAGATGAAGCAGGTCAACTCGCACAGAATCACAACCTCGTTTTTTTAAAGATAAAAATATCCTAAATGACGAAATACCTATTATACTGGTTATTAGCTATCCCTGGAAATTGAACTCGAGTTATACCCATTCCCCCACATTCCACTACATTCTGCAGATGGATTGGATCACAGCCATCTCAAAGTATAGCAGAGATTAGACATACTCTGCAGATGGATTGGATCACAGCCATCTCAAAGTATAGCAGAGATTAGACATACTCTGCAGATGGATTGGATCACAGCCATCTCAAAGTATAGCAGAAATTAGACATACTCTGAAGATGGATTGGATCACAGCCATCTCAGAGTATAGCAGAGATTGGACATACTCTGAAGCAGGAATAAAACTATTGAAAAACAGGTATTTGACATGGAATCCACATACACACAAAACACAGCGAGAGAGATAGAGATAGGGAGAGAGAAAACAAAAACAAGTCAAGAACAACTTAGAGAAGAGAGACGATATAAGTTAATGACATGACATGGAATGTTCTTCAGTGAGTTATATAGATAGAATAGAGAGAATTAATTCGTGGTCTCTACTCTTATGAGGGTCAGGAGAGGTTTATCTAACTACTTGACTTCCTGCTAACTGGCGGGAGCTCGAGATTAAGAACAGAAGATGAAGTATAAAAACAGAAACTGGACAGCACAAACACTTACTTACAGCTCTGTATTACCATTGGGCATTTTTGAGTATCCAATGGGTATTTCTGTAGCAGCATCCTACAACTCAAGGTTAAGGACAACCTAGAGAAATATGCATATTGTTCAGTTAAAATCACGTATATATCGTATAGATTTATGTTCTTATACTTACTGGAAGTATTGTTATAAAATCTTTATTCCTCAATATATCAATATGTTGTATTGAATATATATATATATATATATATATATATATATATATATATATATATATATATATATATATATATATATATATATATATATATATATATAGTTTTGTGTGTGTGTGTGTGTGTTTGTTCTCACACTCTACTGGATCTCTCTTGTAACAGGATGTAATTGTTCTACTAGATTTCCAGCAGGATATAGTCTAAAGAATGAACATGTGTTTGGTCGAAGTTTTATTTGAGTCAACATACTGGCATATCCAACTTCGGCACAGTAACTAAAGCGTTTAGGTTTTACCACTTTCACTGAATGGAGGACGCTAGTAACCATATTTTACCACTTTCACTGAATGGTGGATGACTGTAACCATATTTTACCACTTTCACCTTTTGTAGAAGGGGAGCAAGCTGTACAGACGCACTTTTCACACTGAGGCAACTGAGTGAATAAGCAATAGAATATAATCTAGATTTAAACACAGTATTCGTAGACCAGGAAAAGGCATTCGACAAAGTAGATAGAAACATTCTATGGGAAACCTTAGAAATGTATAACATCAGAGGACAACTGTTAGATAACATAAAAGTGATATATCAAAAATGCCAAAGCTCAGTAAGAACAACAGATGGAATGACTGAACCTTTTGAAACAAGATCTGGAGTAAGACAAAGATGCGTACTTTCACCCCTACTTTTCAACATATACATGGACAGAATAATAAAAGAAGCTCATATCAACAAAGAGGAAAACATTGCAAATAAACCTGATGAGGAACTTAATAATGAAATCAATGAACTATTATTTGCCGATGATCAAAGTTTAATATACAAAGATGAGAAAACTTTGCAAAAGCACATCAATTGTTGTAAGCATGTCAGAAGTACAACATGAAAATTAATGTACATAAAGCAGAAGCTATGAAAATTAGCAAGTCTTCAACACCAATGAATATAACAATAGATAACACCAAAGTGAAACAAGCTAAAGAATTTAAGTATCTATGCAGCATTTTTTTCCGAAGATGGAAGACTAGACAGAGAAATAGAAACAAGGTGCCGGAAAGCAAACACAGTGACTTACCAACTTTCATCATTACTTCTTCATCCAAAGATCAAGATGGAAATTAAAAAACAAATAATATCTACAATTTTTATACCAACACTGTGCTACCAATGTCAAACATGGTCTTTAACTCTTTCAACAAGTAATTATACCCGATTTTAGACGTAATTAATTTTAGGATAACTTTTTGGACCGCAACATGATTCAGGCGCAAACTTCCTGAAGACAAAGTATTAGATATGGAAAATCATATAAGGTATCAAAAGAAAGATAATTGAATGAGAAATTCATATACAATATAAAAATATAAGAATTGCAAGAACAATAATACTTGTCATTTACGAACCAAACAAGGCCAATTTAGAGGGTATATATTGAGTCCCATTATAACGGGCTTACGTCCTAAAAGGGTGCCTGCTCTGTCCTGTTATAACGGGCTTACGCACGAATTGAGTTAACAGCTTCGCAGCAAAGAAAAATCGTCACATGTGAAATGAAGTGTCCGAGGAAAGCTGCAAAGATTACCAAACTAGATAAAATAAGAAATGAAGAAATTAGGAAAAGAGTTGCTATAATATCATGTATCGAACATATTGAGAGACAGCAAGTAAAATGGTTCGGTCACCTTATGAGAATAAAGCCAAACCAAATACCAATAAGAGCATATAATACAAGAATATCCGGGCGTAAAGCCAAAGGTAGACCAAGAAAACGGTGGATAGAAAACATTTAGATAACCTTGAACAAGCATGGACTAAATGCAACCTCGGCGCACATCTGGCCTTGAAACGACAGCTTAAGATACCACCCCTACGCTTAACGGCAAGTGTGAGTGCGATCAACAATCATTCACCTGGGGATAGACAATAGACAATTGACTGAATGATGGACGTCTGTAACCATATTTTACCACTTTCACTGAATGATGGGCGCCTGTAACCATATTTTACCACTTTCACTGAATGATGGGCGCCTGTAACCATATTTTACCACTTTCACTGAATGATGGGCGCCTGTAACCATATTTTACCACTTTCACTGAATGATGGGCGCCTGTAACCATATTTTACCACTTTCACTGAATGATGGGCGCCTGTAACAATATTTTACCACTTTCACTGAATGATGGGCGCCTGTAACCATATTTTACCACTTTCACTGAATGATGGGCGCCTGTAACAATATTTTACCACTTTCACTGAATGATGGACGTCTGTAACCATATTTTACCACTTTCACTGAATGATGGGCGCCTGTAACCATATTTTACCACTTTCACTGAATGATGGGCGCCTGTAACCATATTTTACCACTTTCACTGAATGATGGGCGCCTGTAACCATATTTTACCACTTTCACTGAATGATGGGCGCCTGTAACCATATTTTACCACTTTCACTGAATGATGGGCGCCTGTAACCATATTTTACCACTTTCACTGAATGATGGGCGCCTGTAACCATATTTTACCACTTTCACTGAATGATGGGCGCCTGTAACAATATTTTACCACTTTCACTGAATGATGGACGTCTGTAACCTTATGTCTAGTATACCAGCAGTACTAGAGAGCTGGTTCGCGTAATACGTGACAATGCATACCAACCTAAACTCTTAACTGTCAAACATGCTTGATATTTTTACAGCTGTAGGTATCGCTATCGACATAGCCAAAGACGCCTATGATAGATTGTTTCTAGTCAAAGTTGTTTTGTCCTCATTTATTTCTAGTTAATATTGTTTTCTACTGTAATTCGTCGTTGCTTCTGTCGTCTTTCTGTTATTAGATGTCTAGAATCTAGTATATTTGCAATAGGAGTTTTATTTGTTACCCGTATGTCTTATATTTTAAAAATAATGTCTTGTGATCGGAACGTCGCTTCGAACTGTTTTGTTAACGGTAAAGCTTATTGCCTCATGTTATTTGTTCTTACGATGGAGGGCATCCATCAGCTCGGAACTGTGTTTGGTAAATATTTTCTAAGTAGTATTTACCGTAGGTTATCAATGCTTTCTGAACAATCTGGTTGTACGCGACAATTGCTTCTTCCTTTTCTTTTCGCTTTATATCCCTTTATGCCTTGCAGCGTCATGAGTAGAAGAGTTCTCTGAAGATGGATTTTATGTGTGCCTCATATATATCGTTTTCGTTGACTGTTTTATTTCTGTAATCTATCTTTTGCAAGGTCTGTTCCTGGCCTTGTATCCATCGTGCCTGTATAGTAATACTTTTTGAGTGGCACTTTCTGATGGTAGTCTGGAAGCATGCAAAAACCACTTAATTTGTTGCCTTCTGATGTAATCCAGGATTGACATTATTCTTCTTCTGATGTTTTAGTTCTTGTTTCTGTATCTTATTGTTACTCCGAAGATTCTAAGTAGACAAGTCATTTCTGTTGCAACTAGTGCTCTTTTCGATTCTGTTGTTAGCGTCCACATTTGACATTGGTAGCATAGTGATGGTATGATGATCTTATTATATAGTGCAGTTTTGCTGTTCATGCTCACATATTTTTTTTTTAAATAGGAGACATCTCCCTCAAGATTCGGTATGCTATGTTTTACTTTATTTATGATGGATTTTTTGCTTGTTTTTCACATTTGATAATATTTTGCTTTCAAGATAAGTGAATTCTTTAATCTGTTTAAGTTGTTGATCATCGCTTAGAGTAGCGGTCGACCGTGTGTTGTCGAGTCCTGAAAGGGAAGCAAAGAACAACAACACTGTTTACCTTCCATGCATGTCGTACAAGGCAACTAAGGAGGTTATGGGATGGAGTTGGCTGTCACATCCCATATAGGGTCGGTTACCATAAGCTATGCTGAAGTCGGATGTGTCAGGCCGAAAGGCGCAGAAATCACAGCAATGCTGTAAACTATGACACAACGCATTGCTTTCTCCGGACTACATCCTGCTGGTCTGCAGGAGTTTGAGAACGAACGCAGAAGAAGAATAGCGGTGTTTCCAAATGTGTGCGGTAGAAATTGAACTGTATACAGATTCATGTTATTGAATACATATTTCGTCACTACAGACCAAAGGGGCAGTCTAGACATTACGTCAACAATAAAGTAGAGTATTTTCATGACGTCATTAAGTTGTGTGTGACATACTGATATCTCATACCGAATAGTGTCCCAAGTTGTGTGTGACATACTGCTATCTCATACCGAATAGTGTCCCAAGTTGTGTGTGACATACTGCTATCTCATACCGAATAGTGTCCCAAGTTATGTGTGACATACTGATATCTCATACCGAATAGTGTCCCAAGTTGTGTGTGACATACTGCTATCTCATACCGAATAGTGTCCCAAGTTATGTGTGACATACTGATATCTCATACCGAATAGTGTCCCAAGTTGTGTGTGACATACTGCTATCTCATACCGAATAGTGTCCCAAGTTGTGTGTGACATACTGCTATCTCATACCGAATAGTGTCCCAAGTTGTGTGTGACATACTGCTATCTAATACCGAATAGTGTCCCAAGTTGTGTGTGACATACTGCTATCTCATACCAAATAGTGTCCCAAGTTGTGTGTGACATACTGTTATCTTATACCGAATAGTGTCCCAAGTTGTGTGTGACATACTGCTATCTCATACCGAATAGTGTCCCAAGTTGTGTGTGACATACTGTTATCTTATACCGAATAGTGTCCCAAGTTGTGTGTGACATACTGCTATCTCATACCGAATAGTGTCCCAAGTTGTGTGTGACATACTGTTATCTTATACCGAATAGTGTCCCAAGTTGTGTGTGACATACTGCTATCTCATACCGAATAGTGTCCCAAGTTGTGTGTGACATACTGTTATCTTATACCGAATAGTGTCCCAAGTTGTGTGTGACATACTGCTATCTCATACCGAATAGTGTCCCAAGTTGTGTGTGACATACTGCTATCTCATACCGAATAGTGTCCCAAGTTGTGTGTGACATACTGCTATCTCATACCGAATAGTGTCCCAAGTTGTGTGTGACATACTGTTATCTCATATCGAATAGTGTCCCAAGTTGTGTGTGACATACTGCTATCTCATACCGAATAGTGTCCCAAGTTGTGTGTGACATACTGCTATCTCATACCGAATAGTGTCACAAGTTGTGTGTGACATACTGTTATCTTATACCGAATAGTGTCCCAAGTTGTGTGTGACATACTGTTATCTTATACCGAATAGTGTCCCAAGGTGTGTGTGACATACTGCTATCTCATACCGAATAGTGTCCCAAGTTGTGTGTGACATACTGTTATCTTATACCGAATAGTGTCCCAAGTTGTGTGTTACATACTGCTATCTCATACCGAATAGTGTCCCAAGTTGTGTGTGACATACTGTTATCTTATACCGAATAGTGTCCCAAGTTGTGTGTGACATACTGCTATCTCATACCGAATAGTGTCCCAAGTTGTGTGTGACATACTGCTATCTCATACCGAATAGTGTCCCAAGTTGTGTGTGACATACTGCTATCTCATACCGAATAGTGTCCCAAGTTGTGTGTGACATACTGTTATCTCATACCGAATAGTGTCCCAAGTTGTGTTTGACATACTGATATCTCATACCGAATAGTGTCCCAAGTTGTGTGTGACATACTGCTATCTCATACCGAATAGTGTCCCAAGTTGTGTGTGACATACTGTTATCTCATACCGAATAGTGTCCCAAGTTGTGTGTGACATACTGCTATCTGATACCGAATAGTGTCCCAAGTTATGTGTGACATACTGATATCTCATACCGAATAGTGTCCCAAGTTGTGTGTGACATACTGCTATCTCATACCGAATAGTGTCCCAAGTTGTGTGACATACTGCTATCTCATACCGAATAGTGTCCCAAGTTGTGTGTGACATACTGTTATCTTATACCGAATAGTGTCCCAAGTTGTGTGTGACATACTGCTATCTCATACCGAATAGTGTCCCAAGTTTTGTGTGACATACTGCTATCTCATACCGAATAGTGTCCCAAGTTGTGTGTGACATACTGCTATCTCATACCGAATAGTGTCCCAAGTTGTGTGTGACATACTGTTATCTCATACCGAATAGTGTCCCAAGTTGTGTGTGACATACTGCTATCTCATACCGAATAGTGTCCCAAGTTGTGTGTGACATACTGCTATCTCATACCGAATAGTGTCCCAAGTTGTGTGTTACATACTGCTATCTCATACCGAATAGTGTCCCACGTTGTGTGTTACATACTGCTATCTCATACCGAATAGTGTCCCAAGTTGTGTGTTACATACTGCTATCTCATACCGAATAGTGTCCCAAGTTGTGTGTGACATACTGCTATCTCATACCGAATAGTGTCCCAAGTTGTGTGTGACATACTGCTATCTCATACCGAATAGTGTCCCAAGTTGTGTGTGACATACTGCTATCTCATACCGAATAGTGTCCCAAGTTGTGTGTGACATACTGTTATCTTATACCGAATAGTGTCCCAAGTTGTGTGTGACATACTGTTATCTCATACCGAATAGTGTCCCAAGTTGTGTGTGACATACTGCTATCTCATACCGAATAGTGTCCCAAGTTGTGTGTGACATACTGTTATCTTATACCGAATAGTGTCCCAAGTTGTGTGTGACATACTGTTATCTCATATCGAATAGTGTCCCAAGTTGTGTGTGACATACTGCTATCTTATACCGAATAGTGTCCCAAGTTGTGTGTGACATACTGCTATCTCATACCGAATAGTGTCCCAAGTTGTGTGTGACATACTGCTATCTCATACCGAATAGTGTCCCAAGTTGTGTGTGACATACTGCTATCTCATACCGAATAGTGTCCCAAGTTGTGTGTGACATACTGCTATCTCATACCGAATAGTGTCCCAAGTTGTGTGTGACATACTGCTATCTCATACCGAATAGTATCCCAAGTTGTGTGTGACATACTGCTATCTCATACCGAATAGTGTCCCAAGTTGTGTGTGACATACTGCTATCTCATACCGAATAGTGTCCCAAGTTGTGTGTTACATACTGCTATCTCATACCGAATAGTGTCCCAAGTTGTGTGTTACATACTGTTATCTTATACCGAATAGTGTCCAAAGTTGTGTGTGACATACTGTTATCTCATACCGAATAGTGTCCCAAGTTGTGTGTGACATACTGTTATCTTATACCGAATAGTGTCCCAAGTTGTGTGTGACATACTGTTATCTCATACCGAATAGTGTCCCAAGTTGTGTGTGACATACTGCTATCTCATATCGAATAGTGTCCCAAGTTGTGTGTGACATACTGTTATATCATACCGAATAGTGTCCCAAGTTGTGTGTGACATACTGTTATCTCATACCGAATAGTGTCCCAAGTTGTGTGTGACATACTGCTATCTGATACCGAATAGTGTCCCAAGTTATGTGTGACATACTGATATCTCATACCGAATAGTGTCCCAAGTTGTGTGTGACATACTGCTATCTCATACCGAATAGTGTCCCAAGTTGTGTGTGACATACTGCTATCTCATACCGAATAGTGTCCCAAGTTGTGTGTGACATACTGTTATCTTATACCGAATAGTGTCCCAAGTTGTGTGTGACATACTGCTATCTCATACCGAATAGTGTCCCAAGTTGTGTGTGACATACTGCTATCTCATACCGAATAGTGTCCCAAGTTGTGTGTGACATACTGCTATCTCATACCGAATAGTGTCCCAAGTTGTGTGTGACATACTGTTATCTCATACCGAATAGTGTCCCAAGTTGTGTGTGACATACTGCTATCTCATACCGAATAGTGTCCCAAGTTGTGTGTGACATACTGTTATCTCATACCGAATAGTGTCCCAAGTTGTGTGTGACATACTGCTATCTCATACCGAATAGTGTCCCAAGTTGTGTGTGACATACTGCTATCTCATACCGAATAGTGTCCCAAGTTGTGTGTTACATACTGCTATCTCATACCGAATAGTGTCCCACGTTGTGTGTTACATACTGCTATCTCATACCGAATAGTGTCCCAAGTTGTGTGTTACATACTGCTATCTCATACCGAATAGTGTCCCAAGTTGTGTGTGACATACTGCTATCTCATACCGAATAGTGTCCCAAGTTGTGTGTGACATACTGCTATCTCATACCGAATAGTGTCCCAAGTTGTGTGTGACATACTGCTATCTCATACCGAATAGTGTCCCAAGTTGTGTGTGACATACTGTTATCTTATACCGAATAGTGTCCCAAGTTGTGTGTGACATACTGTTATCTCATACCGAATAGTGTCCCAAGTTGTGTGTGACATACTGCAATCTCATACCGAATAGTGTCCCAAGTTGTGTGTGACATACTGTTATCTTATACCGAATAGTGTCCCAAGTTGTGTGTGACATACTGTTATCTCATATCGAATAGTGTCCCAAGTTGTGTGTGACATACTGCTATCTTATACCGAATAGTGTCCCAAGTTGTGTGTGACATACTGCTATCTCATACCGAATAGTGTCCCAAGTTGTGTGTGACATACTGCTATCTCATACCGAATAGTGTCCCAAGTTGTGTGTGACATACTGCTATCTCATACCGAATAGTGTCCCAAGTTGTGTGTGACATACTGCTATCTCATACCGAATAGTGTCCCAAGTTGTGTGTGACATACTGCTATCTCATACCGAATAGTGTCCCAAGTTGTGTGTGACATACTGCTATCTCATACCGAATAGTGTCCCAAGTTGTGTGTGATATACTGCTATCTCATACCGAATAGTGTCCCAAGTTGTGTGTTACATACTGCTATCTCATACCGAATAGTGTCCCAAGTTGTGTGTGACATACTGTTATCTTATACCGAATAGTGTCCCAAGTTGTGTGTGACATACTGTTATCTCATACCGAATAGTGTCCCAAGTTGTGTGTGACATACTGCTATCTCATATCGAATAGTGTCCCAAGTTGTGTGTGACATACTGTTATATCATACCGAATAGTGTCCCAAGTTGTGTGTGACATACTGTTATCTTATACCGAATAGTGTCCCAAGTTGTGTGTGACATACTGTTATCTCATACCGAATAGTGTCCCAAGTTGTGTGTGACATACTGCTATCTCATATCGAATAGTGTCCCAAGTTGTGTGTGACATACTGTTATATCATACCGAATAGTGTCCCAAGTTGTGTGTGACATACTGTTATCTCATACCGAATAGTGTCCCAAGTTGTGTGTGACATACTGCTATCTGATACCGAATAGTGTCCCAAGTTATGTGTGACATACTGATATCTCATACCGAATAGTGTCCCAAGTTGTGTGTGACATACTGCTATCTCATACCGAATAGTGTCCCAAGTTGTGTGTGACATACTGCTATCTAATACCGAATAGTGTCCCAAGTTGTGTGTGACATACTGTTATCTTATACCGAATAGTGTCCCAAGTTGTGTGTGACATACTGCTATCTCATACCGAATAGTGTCCCAAGTTTTGTGTGACATACTGCTATCTCATACCGAATAGTGTCCCAAGTTGTGTGTGACATACTGCTATCTCATACCGAATAGTGTCCCAAGTTGTGTGTGACATACTGCTATCTCATACCGAATAGTGTCCCAAGTTGTGTGTGACATACTGCTATCTCATACCGAATAGTGTCCCAAGTTGTGTGTGACATACTGCTATCTCATACCGAATAGTGTCCCAAGTTGTGTGTTACATACTGCTATCTCATACCGAATAGTGTCCCACGTTGTGTGTTACATACTGCTATCTCATACCGAATAGTGTCCCAAGTTGTGTGTTACATACTGCTATCTCATACCGAATAGTGTCCCAAGTTGTGTGTGACATACTGCTATCTCATACCGAATAGTGTCCCAAGTTGTGTGTGACATACTGCTATCTCATACCGAATAGTGTCCCAAGTTGTGTGTGACATACTGCTATCTCATACCGAATAGTGTCCCAAGTTGTGTGTGACATACTGTTATCTTATACCGAATAGTGTCCCAAGTTGTGTGTGACATACTGTTATCTCATACCGAATAGTGTCCCAAGTTGTGTGTGACATACTGCTATCTCATACCGAATAGTGTCCCAAGTTGTGTGTGACATACTGTTATCTTATACCGAATAGTGTCCCAAGTTGTGTGTGACATACTGTTATCTCATATCGAATAGTGTCCCAAGTTGTGTGTGACATACTGCTATCTTATACCGAATAGTGTCCCAAGTTGTGTGTGACATACTGCTATCTCATACCGAATAGTGTCCCAAGTTGTGTGTGACATACTGCTATCTCATACCGAATAGTGTCCCAAGTTGTGTGTGACATACTGCTATCTCATACCGAATAGTGTCCCAAGTTGTGTGTGACATACTGCTATCTCATACCGAATAGTGTCCCAAGTTGTGTGTGACATACTGCTATCTCATACCGAATAGTGTCCCAAGTTGTGTGTGACATACTGCTATCTCATACCGAATAGTGTCCCAAGTTGTGTGTGACATACTGCTATCTCATACCGAATAGTGTCCCAAGTTGTGTGTTACATACTGCTATCTCATACCGAATAGTGTCCCAAGTTGTGTGTTACATACTGTTATCTTATACCGAATAGTGTCCAAAGTTGTGTGTGACATACTGTTATCTCATACCGAATAGTGTCCCAAGTTGTGTGTGACATACTGTTATCTTATACCGAATAGTGTCCCAAGTTGTGTGTGACATACTGTTATCTCATACCGAATAGTGTCCCAAGTTGTGTGTGACATACTGCTATCTCATATCGAATAGTGTCCCAAGTTGTGTGTGACATACTGTTATATCATACCGAATAGTGTCCCAAGTTGTGTGTGACATACTGCTATCTCATACCGAATAGTGTCCCAAGTTGTGTGTGACATACTGTTATCTTATACCAAGTTGTGTGTGAGATACTGCTATCTCATACCGAATAGATTGCCGCAGTTGAACGCGTCGCATAAGAAGGGGGTTCATAAAAGTGTGTGTGAGGTGTGGGGGGGAGTGAATGGGGTGGAGTTGTGACAAAATTTGACGCAAACAAAATAGTTTTAAATACATCAACCAACAAGAAATTTGTATGTATTTAAAAACAATTTTGCAAAAATCATGAAAATTAATGTCGTTTTACTGACTATTACCACTTAAAATTCTTTAGGAGTTGGGGATGGGGGGGGGGGTAAAGGAAAGTGGTGATATAATTAAGAAGGACCCCATCGAGGCCAGAACCTTGAAGTGGTGATGGGGCTTAGTTCAGCCATCAGAGGCTGGAAACTAAGACTGGTCGGGCACTCCCACTCGAGCAGGACCATAGTCCGGCCCAAGTAAGCAGAGTGCTGAAGACGGAGGCAACCAGCCAAAAGGCGCACAGATAATCAGGTTGCCACGCATAAAACACAATGGAAACATGTCTGCATCTAATAAACGTTATGGTGCCTGCCCTGTGGCGGACGTTCAGGCAGGGACGGTGCCGGGCCCTATACCTCGAAAGGGCCCAACCTCAGTTACTGGAAGTCCTTCTCAATTGCCCCGAGGAGCCAGGAGGCAAGGGAATAGAGCTACTGGCCAAACAAACAAACGACCAATAAAAATAATGCACTGGAATGCTGAGGGTGTCAACAGTAAAAGAGATGGATACAGCAAAAAATTGGAACTTGAAAATGTCCTCAGTGAAGAACAAGTAAATATATGCTGTATCCAAGAAACACACCTCAGCAGCGACATAGCCTTCAAAATCAGAGGCTACCAGTGCTACCGATCTGACCGAAAAGACAGGCGAAAGGGTGGAATTCTGACACTAGTTAAAAACAATATCAGCGCATGTCAGCTGGAAGTATACATGGACGGGGCAGAATACCAGATGCTCCACCTAAAAACAGACAGTGCAGAATTTCATCTCCTGAACTACTACTGCCCAAATGATAAACCATTGGCACTAGACACAATTCCAGACAAAGAAAGGCTTATGGTGTGTGGTGACTTCAACAGCCACTCTCAGAGCTGGGGCTACGATCATATCGACAAGAGAGGTGAGGAACTTGAGAGCTGGCAGGATGAAAATAATCTCATTCTTATTAACCAGCCAGCAGACTCACCAACCTTCTACTCGAGAGCATGGCACACCACCTCTACACCAGACCTGGCATTCTACTCACCAGGCCTGGAATGGAACATCACACGTGTCGTTGGAAAGCAGCTTGGGGGTAGTGACCACAGACCAGTATTTCTGGAAATTCACAATGAATATACCAAGGACAGCAGCACGCTCACTAGGTGGAACTATAAGAGGGCAGACTGGAAAATGTACCAGCATTTAACCAGTGTTCTAGCTAAGGACATGAACTTGGACAAAGACATTAATAGAGCAGTGAGTGAATTTAATAGATGTATACTACATGCTGCTAGTAAAACCATACCCAGGGGGGCACGCAAAAACTACAAACCCTACTGGAATGATGAACTGGAAAAGCTGCAAAATGAGATGGAAACATCTAGAAAGCAGGCTGAGAACAGACCTAGCCAAGAACATCACAACAAATATCAGCAAACAAAGGCTAAATTTCAAAGAGCCAAGTTACAAGCCAGACGGAGCAGCTGGAAAGAAAAAACAGAGTCGCTGAACCTAGAAAGAGATACTAGGAAATTATGGAAACTTGTAAAACAACTAAATGATGAAGGTACAGGGAGAAATACCAGGATCACACTTTATAAAGATAGAAACATTTTAACAGGTAAACATGCAGCTGATTACTTTGCAGATTCCTTTGCAGAAGACAATAACGTCAAAGTCAGCCCAGACAAACAACAGGAGGTTCGAGAGAACCACCAAAACATTGGACAAGGTGAACCTATACCTGAAGTCATGGAGGCACCAATCACAATGAGAGAACTGGAGCATGCAATATCCAAATTGAAAATGAAAAAGTCCCCTGGAGCTGATGGAGTGTCCAATGAAATGATTAGAAACCTGGGAAGTGCAGCAAGAGCAAAGCTACTGCAGATCTTTAACACAAGCTGGTCCACAGGTAATGTACCACAGGCGTGGAGAGAAGCAATAATGATACCACTCCTCAAATCAGGAAAAGATGGCAACACAGTCTCCAACTACAGGCCCATCAGCCTCACAAGCTGTCTATGTAAAACAATGGAACGCATTATCAATCTTAGGATGCAGTGGTACCTTGAAAGTGAAAACCTTCTGGTATCACAGCAAGCAGGTTTCAGACAGTGCTACTCTACTGAAGATCAGGCAACCTACCTCTCCCAAGAGATTGAGGATGCCTTCCAAGAAAAGAAACTGGTACTAGCAGCATGGATAGACCTCAGGAAAGCATTTGATAAGGTCTGGAAAGAAGGGCTCCTAAAGAAATTGCGAAATTGCAGGGTTAGCTCAAGAATGTACAAATGGGTAAAAGCATACCTGCATAATAGAAGAGCCAGGGTACAATTAGATGGTCGCAAGAGCAAGAAAGTTCTACTGCGTCATGGAGTCCCCCAGGGAGGAGTCCTGTCACCCACACTTTTCTTGGTTTACATCAATGACCTAGTTGCTGAACTACCACATGGGATCAAAGTGGCAATGTATGCTGACGACCTGGTGATCTGGTGCACGGAAGAACATGCAACAGTGGCCACTAAACAAATACAAAGAGCTATCGATGCCCTAACCTTATGGGCTAATAGATGGTGCGTCAGCATTAACACAGATAAGTGCAGCACTACACTCTTTACCCTCTCACCAAAACAAAAAGCTGGTCATATCAAGATAGATGGAGAGCTCTTGAAAGAAGACAAACAACCCACATACCTCGGAGTTACTTTTGATGATAAGCTGACATGGAAGCAGCACATAAACAAAGCAACAACAAAAGCCAGGAGGAAGCTAGCTATCCTGAGAAAACTAAGTGGAACCACATGGGGAGCCAGTGGAAAAATACTCAGTAAAGTTTACCAGCAAGGCATAAGACCACACCTGGAATACGGTTCAGCTGCGTGGTGTCCTGCATCAAACACCACATTACAAGATCTAGATAAAGTGCAAAACCAGGCACTTAGAATAATGTTGGGAGCAATGAAATCAACACCCATAGCAGAGATGCAGAAAATGGGAAGAATCCAAACACTTGGCGAACGCAGAGACACAAAAGTACTAATTCAAGCAGAAAAGTTTCAGTGTATGCCAAGTCATCCAATGAAGGAAAGATTCCAAAATCTAGCAATGGGACGACTGAAAAGGAGCAGCTTTATCCATCAAGCTAAACGACTCCGTAGACAACTTACAGACCTACCTGAAGTTGGCAGCCCCTTAAGGTCTGTACCAGAGCAAACCCCGTGGAGTGAAAGCCATGGAATGCCAATATACATTCAGACCCATGTGAAAGGAATACTAAGCGAGGACGAACAGAACAGTGTGCAGCGAATGACAATCACCCTCAGTTTCCTGGATGAGGAATATCCACAAGATATATGGGTCAGAGTGTACACAGATGGGTCAGCACAGAATGCTGTGAGGAATGGAGGTGCAGGTGTATATATAGAATATCCACACAAGCCTAGAGATACAATCAGAACACCGACAGGAAAATTCTGCAATAATTATGATGCAGAAATCCAGGCAATTAGTGTGGCAGCTAAAAAACTGCTGAACTCCAACTCTGACCTACAGCCTGTGGTATTCCTGACAGATGCAAGGTCAGTGCTTCAAGCTCTCCAGTCTGGAAAACTAACAGACTTAAAAAAACTACTTAGCGAATTGTCTTACCAGTATAGGGTAACCATGCAGTGGATACCCTCTCACTGTGGAATACCAGGAAATGAAAAAGCAGACCAACTGGCTAAGGAAGGTGCTGCCGAAGACCAACCAGATATACCAATCACCTACCATCAGAAAAAACAGATGATAAAGTCAATAAGAAAGCCACAAACACCAACACAAGATGACTATCACAATATGAACAGATCAGAACAAGTTATAATTCTACGTCTCAGAACAGGACACAACCGACTCCGCAGTCACATGTATACAAAGTTCAAGATTGGCAACACAGCCATGTGTACATGTGGACAGGCAGCACAGAGTGCCAAACATATACTTCAAGAGTGTTCTGAGCATGAAACGCTGAGGCAGACATATTGGCCAGAGGAAACAACACTGGAATCAAAACTCTATGGGACACTGTATGAACTACAAAAGACAGTGAGTTTTATTAAGGAGACAGAATTACAGATATAGACATGTTTCAAGTGAACGAAAGAAGAAAAAAAATTAAGAAGGAGAGTGTCAAAACTTTTATGAAGTTATTGACATATTTGGGCGGGGGGGGGGGGGTTACAATTGCTAATACTTATGGTCATAATTTATGGACAGTCACCTCTCTTATGTGACGAAGTTAGTGTCATCTTTATCTGTAGATCTGACACCGGTTCTCTTATGTGACAAAGTTAGTGTTATCTTTATCTGTAGATCTGACACCCATGCAGCAACCGGATGTACCAATCAGCTATCACCAAAAGAAATCCATGATAGAGGCACAACGAAAGCCTAACTTACCTCCACGGGACGACTACCACCTACTTAACAGACAAGAACAGGTCATCATATTTCGACTCTGAACTGGACACAATAGACTAAACAGCCATATTTATAGAAAATTTAAAATTGGCACAACAGCAAAGTGTATTTATGGACAAGCCAATCAGACTTCAGAACATATCCTTCAAGAATATGAAAACTATGACACATTAAGATGCACATACTGGCCTTCTGATACACCAATGAATATTAAACTTTATGGTACAAAACAAGAAATGGAAAACACTGTCCAAATTATACAAGAAACAACACTGCAGATATATACATTATTAGCGAACGAAAGAAGAAGAAGATCTGACACCGGCTCTGTTATGGAGTAGGCACACTAAACAAAACTATATAAGTTGCATACAGAAGATGAGTAGAAACGGACGGTAAGTCTTATACATGTATTTAATATTATAATATGAAGCAGGAAACTGTGACAAACAGAAGAAGAAATAAGAAGCCAATTTCAATATTTCTTTTTCTTCTGCGATCAATTACTACGCAACCGACCAGAAACTAGTCCTTTTTTTTAGTAGTTTGTTTTAGCTGAATGTAGCTTCATGTTACTACACAACAATTGATGACGCATGCACACCATTACTACACAATTGATGACGCATGCACACCGTCACTACACAACAATTGACGACGCATTTACACGTTTACTACCTAACAATTAGTGACGTGTTACACGGAAGCTCAACATCAATTGATGACGCGTCTACACTGTTACTTAAAAACAAGTTTATCACGAGTTTACACTGAAACTACACAAAATCTGCGATCAATTATTGTTCACCCATTCCAATATTGGCCGTGTATAGAACGGTTTGTTCGTGGTTGTTTCTCTCCCCCCCCCCCCCCCCCCCGCCAACTTGGTGTGTACAGATGCTCCTTTGGGATAGTCTGCTGTTCTGTGAACAGTGAAGTTTAAATGAAGACTGGACATACGCATAATGCACTGTGTTTGAAGCTGTTTACTCCCCTGAGGGAGTATGAGTTTGTTACTATTGCTCTCTGCGTCAAGTTTTACTTTCAGCTACTGGCTGATGTTGCTATGAAATTATTGTTGATGGGGAAGTTTCCTCAACACGTTTATAAGTCCCAGATGACTCAGGGCTTTTATAAGTCCCAGATGACTCAGAGCTTTTACAAGTCCCAGATGACTCTGAGTTTTTACATGTCCGAGGCGACTGTTTGACTTCATATACATGTAAGATGTCATATCACGAGCTGGGTTATCTTCTACCTTCAAGGAGACGGGGAGATATGTATAACTTTCTAATATTATGAAGGATTGTTGAAACCAGTCACATTCCACTTCTAGCACCTATTGTGAAGCTAGCAAACACCACTTTTAGCACATATTGTGGAACTAGTGAACATCATTTGGGCATCATTCAACCTATCGAATGTGTCCACCTGGTCATTAACTTCTCGTGGTTACCGGAAATGTACTCACCTCATGTTTCGTGATGTCATCAAAGAGGTCAATGTAAGAACATCATTTTTGCAATTAGAATCCCGTGAAACGTACTGAACACATAACTTCCTTACCATAGTGTTGAATGCCTATAAAAGATTGACGGTCCTTGAATAAATTCAGTTGAAAATTCAATGCCTATTGTTCATCTCACTACAGAACATAGATACATCATCATTTGACGCTTACAGACTTGACAATCACAAAGTGCAATGACCAGACAATTTATTGTGGTTAGAAGCACCACTAGTCGCTTTTGAAGGCGACTTGAGCAACTGGCTCAGTGGCAGAGCGGCACCGCAGTGAAAGACCCAGAATTAAAACTCCTGCCGAAGGCCACTTCATACGGCTGAGTCTATTCTATTGAGCTTTGAAGTCTACACTCTGTTATACTGAATGCTGAAAACTACACTCTATTCTATTGAATCCTGATGTTTACACTCTATTTCATTGAATGCTGGAGTCTACACTCTATTCTATTGCATTCTGAAGTTTATACTGCATTTCATTGAATGCTTAAATCTACACTCTATTCTATTGAATCCTGATGTTTACACTCTATTTACTGAATGCTTAAATCTACACTCTATTCTATTGAATCCTGATGTTTACACTCTATTGCATTGAATGCTGGAGTCTACACTCTATTCTATTGGATGGGCAACTTTTGTGTTCATTACAAAAGTGCTTCGGATTGGTAATATGTAGTTCAGAAGTTTGGTTGTCTTTTAATTTACAGCGTGACTTAAAATCTGTGTCTTTCAGTCTGATACATTCGACTTCAGCATGACTTTAGGGTTACTTTAACTTGTTGTGTATCGCAGCCAACTCCAACCCAAAACCACCCTTAGTCGTCTCTTATGACAAGCATGACAGGTCGCAATGTTACTATTCTTTCCTTCCTATTCAGGCCCAAACAGTACATGTTAAAATTGTTGTATTGCTTCAGCTTGATCTCTCGTCAGTTGTGCTATTTTTTCATTCCTCAATTTTCTCTAACTATTGCATAGAATTCTCAATTCTTTATTAAAACACAGCTTGTTCAATTGTTGATACAATCTGCAATGAACACCCCACGGCGACACAACACCCATGATTCACATATTTATCACTGTCGAAGATTCTCACATCTAATCTACTTAAGGGATGCCCATAAATTGTGCCAAAAAATAGCGGTCTGAAACAGTTTGACAGTTGTTGGCAAGGAGTGGGGGGGGGGGGGGGGGGCGGCGGGGGTCAGAATGACAAAAATTGACGTAAGCAAAACGATTTTTTTTTACATAAAATTAAGGAGTTTGAATTTGAAAAATTATTTAAAATGTGAAAGAAAACTTGTTCTTTGGTCGTACTTTTATTCTCCAGATAAATGTTTAAAAAATAAAAGTACGGAAAACCTGTTTACTTGTGTTACAAAGCGATTCGGTGCTGCTAGAACTGATCTGGTTCAATTCCCGTCAGCTGTAAGAATTATTTTCATTTATCCTCATGCTTCCTACTTGAATTTACTTGTATAAGATACATGTTTAGAGGGGAGGGGATTTCAATATTTACAAATATAATTAAGCAGGTGAGATGGGACCCTGAGTTTGTGACTCAATTGGGGGTAAAATAATTATTAAAATACATGCATACATATTTTATGGACATCCTGTAATCAACAAAACTTTGAGCCTGTTTATTTTTTTTTCAAATATAAAAATATAAATAACAATAAATATTTACTATGGGTAAAAATTTGATTAATTCCACCGTTGTGCTATAAATCATATCGATTCACGCCTTTTTAAATTCACAATTGTGTAAATCTAAACACTGATTCTATCCCTTCTCCCCTCCTTAAAAATCTATAAACTAATTCTAATCCTTTTAACCCCCATTTACAAAAATCTATAATTTTAAGCAACTTATCTAACACTGCAAATGTCACAACGGTGGAAGAAACCAAATTTGCGCCTTACTATGGAATAAAGAATTTTTAAAAATATATAAATAGTACCTCGCACACTCCCTTCAACCACGGACGTTAGTCTAATTTGGTTATATCATACCTTTTGACCATACAAAATAATGACGGTAGTAATCTAAGTAATCAAGTCACCATGACTACGAAAATTTTGGTGTGTAAAAGCTACTACAGTTTAACAGCTTGGGCGTCTTTTAAGAAATTGCTAGGGAAATACTAGTAATAAAAACATAAAGAAACAAAACAAGATATGTAGCCTATAACACAGAAAACAAAACAAAGAAAGGTAATCTATAACACATAGCCCATACACCCACATACACACACACAAAGGTGGTCTATAAAACAAAAAAAAATGTATTCTATAATACAGAAAAACAAAAAAATGTACCTCTCAATAAACAATAAATTTAAAAAAAAATAAAAATTGATAAATAACAAGGAAAAAATATCAAAAGAATATCAAATATTCCCATACATTGTTATAAATATTATATCAAGATATTTTAGTATCACTAATGATGAGAGCCCCAAAAGAGGTATCAAACCTGTGGCTGCGACTGTCTGTGATGAGACTTGGCTGATGACATTGACGTTTTACTAGCCTGCTCAGTAACTTTATTATCAGCAACATCTCCTCTATTGTTGTCGACTTTCACTGGTGCATTTGCACTTCGCTTGTAATACCACAACCCAGCAACTCCTAAAGCAATGGGAGCACCGACGTACATTGCGATGTCCCATTTTGACCAGCCTTCAGTCAGCTCTTTCAGATGGTCGCTGATCTTCGCGAAAGTCGCAATGTTGCTCTCGCCCCGTCACGTGGTAACCACAAGGAGACAAGTGACAATACATTGCTTGAATTGGGCTTATTATTATGGTCCACATGTAGCTACAACAACAGGTTTGACGTGTCGTGTGAACACAGCACCAGTGGACTGCCTGGGGCGTGTTCTGGCTCCACACTCTACTGACAGCCTGTTAGGCAGTCATAAAATAGGTGATATTGTGCTGAGACTATCTCAATAAGCATACCGGTCTTGTCAACCTAAACACGTAAAGTCTGATATTCGGCGAATTTACGCGTACGAGGTACGATGGTTTATCGGCCCACCGCGTAATGTAGGCGAACGCCAGCAACGCGTGTGGACCGCATCGGGCATGGTGAGACACGTAGAAAACCATGGTCATCCACTGCATCGTACTTCACTTCCAGTCGTCTCGATTCGTCTTGCCACTGGTTTCAAATGAGGTACGACAAGAGAGTGAGGGCGACGCTTTGCACAACTCTCCTCACTTTAATCAAAATCCCCAGTGCAAGTCATTTTCACATTCTCGAAAATTCACCCGAAGGGAAAAGTTTTCCCCACTGACTCTAGGAGCATGGAATGTACGTACACTCCTCGGCAATGACTCTAACACAAATAGACCGATTCGAAGAACAGCCCTGATTGGGAGAGAGTTAGCAAGGTACCATATTGACAAGATTGTACGCAAATGTTTGGCGTAAAAATGGCATTAACCTAAGCTGAAAGTTTACAGAGCAGTGGTACTTCCAGTGCTGCTATACGCTAGTGAAACATGGACTGTGTATAGACGTCATGTGAAAAAACTCAATCATTTTCATACAAATTGTCTCAGAAAAGTTATGAACATCAGATGGCAAGACAAGATTCCAGATACCACTGTCCTTGATAGAGCTGGTATCCCAAGCATTGGCACGATCCTGATGCAGACACAGATTCGTTGGGCAGGTCATTTGGTGCGTATGCCAGACCATCGTCTGCCAAAGATACTTCTCTATGGTGAGCTAGAGAAGGTATACGATCTCAAGGTGGCCAAAGGTAGCGCTACAAGGACTCGTTAAAGGACTCACTGAAAGCCTTTGAAATAGACCACGATACATGGGAAGAACTTGCACAAAATAGATCTACATGGCGTTCTAAAATAAAAAGAGCGCATCATCTTGTGAAAAGAAGAGAAATGCAGCAGCTCAACAGCGGAGAGCAGCTAGAAAGTCACGGATAGACCACGATCCGTCTACAGTCGTTATTCCATGTCCAAACTGTCCAAGGACATTTACAGCTCGAATAAGGCTCATTAGCCATCTACGAACTCATAATCAAGGACATAACTAAAATTGAATTTTCAAAAGTGGATGTAACAAATGGTCATCATCATCATGTGATGGACGAACAACATTATGGTCCAAATTGTACACCATCTATATCTATCAATCAATCATCTATTCTATACGCTGAATCCCTTGTTTGCCTTGCAGCGTAAAGGGTAGAACAGTTCTCTGACCTTCTAGTGTGCTGTTTTTAAGCTTGTTTTTGTGGCTTCTTGTGGATTTCTGTGGCCCATCTTTACATGGTCTGTCTCTTGCTTTATAGCCGTGATGTTCATGTGTCATGGTCATCTGTGACATGCTGTCTGTTGGTAGTCTGGAACCACTTGATCTGTTTTCTTTTGATGTGTTCCAATACTTCTGTATTTATTCTCAAACTCCGGCAGATTCATAGGACATAGTCCGTAGCACTTATGGGAATACCGCACGTGCTGTGAAGCTAGTATCTAATCAAGAATAAAAAAGAAATATTGATAGTATGTAACTCCGTAGATAAAAGCGAGACTGTCTGCATTATACAAGACCTTTCAGTAGAATTAATTAGGACCCCATTCTTGACGTTTTTTATTTGGACTTTCGGAATATTTTATTTGAATATTTATATACTTGGCTATTTTTTGGCATGCGATTCCGAGTATGTAAACAGTGACTAATCGACAGCCAAACAATAATCAAAACGTCACGAATGGGATCCTAATTAATATTCTGTTGGAAGGTCTTTATTTGAGACGGTCACGCTTGAAGTTATAATCCCCAGGGGATCCCCCATGTTACAGCACGTAGCCTTAAGCTATAATACCCAAGGCATTTCCATGTTACAGAACATAGGCTCAAACTATAATCCCCAACGGATCTCCCAAGCTATAGCACGTAGACTCAAGCTATAATCCTCAAGAGATATCCCATGTTACAGCACTTAGCTTCAAGCTATAATCCCCAAGGGATCTCAAGAAAAATATTAGAGACGGTTACGCTTCAAGGGATCTCCAGAAAAATAGTACAGACGGTTACGCTTCAAGGGATCTCCAGAAAAATATTCCACTTTACAAACAGGATGTCGCGAGCGAATGGCTTAGCCAGGGAGTTCCTCACTGATGCTCTATTGGCTGGGACAGCCCCACAAAATATCCATAGTCGCTTTATACGACACCCATCGCAGGTAGTCATTCCGCTAGAATTTCATCGCAGGTTGTCGTGTCGCTAGAATTCCACCGCAGGTAGACGTGCCGCTAGAATTCCATCGCAAGTAGCCGTGCCGCTAGAATTCCATCGCAAGTAGCCGTGCCGCTAGAATTCCATTGCAGGCAGTCGTGCCGCTAGAATTCCATCGCAGGCAGTCGTGCCGCTAGAATTCCATCGCAGGTAGTCGTGCCGCTAGAATTCCATTGCAGGTAGTCGTGCTGCTAGAATTCCATCGCACGTAGCCGTGCTGCTAAAATTCCATTGCAGGTAGTCGTGCTGCTAGAATTCCATCGCAGGTAGTCGTGCTGCTAGGATTCCATTGCAGGTAGTCGTGCTGCTAGAATTCCAATGCAGGTAGTCGTGCTGCTAGAATTCCATTGCAGGTAGTCGTGCTGCTAGAATTCCATTGCAGGTAGTTGTGCTGCTAGAATTCCATTGCAGGTAGTCGTGCTGCTAGAATTCCATCGCAGGTAATCGTGTCGCTAGAATTTAATCGATGTCTTTAATTTTAAAAACAAAAATTACCAAGTACCTTTTATGAGATGCGCCGCTTTACTTCTTAGACGTTCGTCCAGCTTGGCTAATATTAGAACTGTGAAATATTAAAAATAATGCGCGTCGTGGTTCAGGTTATCCTGCCAAATTGACCTCAGAGTTGCACAGTTCTTGATGAGTGGTATATTTGACGGCAAAGGAAAAACAAGGCAAATAATGTTCCCTTTAAGAATATTGAACAAGGCACAGAGCTACAAAACTATTCAAAAATGGTACCCTCTTTCTACCCCACCCACAGGAGCCCAGTTTTTAGAAGTTTCCTGGTACAGAACAAATAGACGCCACAACATATTATTTCCGTTGTCTATGTTTCTTCTTCTTCATTCATTCATTTGAATCATGTCTATATTTGTGTCTATGTTTCTGAATATCATGTTCATCATTTAATAATTAAAATATTTATTTATATTTAGGGTTGGAGCTGCCGATACATTGGAGGGGAGATCAAGGCTGAAATCCTGAAATGGGCATTTGTCGTCATGAATATGGAGAATCGTGAGCACGTTCCCGAAGAAGTAAGGCTAACATATTGAGTGCCATGAAAGTGCATCACATCGTTAGTGAACAGCGTCATGTACAAATAGAAAGGGCTGAGATGGCATACGTCGTAAGTGGGCAGCGTCGTGTACAAATAGAAAGGGCCGAGATGGCATACGTCGTAAGTGGGCAGCGTCGTGTACAAATAGAATAAGGAAAACGTTACATGGAAGGCGTAACTAAAGCAATGTTCAGCTCGAGAACAAGCTCCAAGAAGAATGTCTTGTGGAAAAGAAGCAACAAATGACCGTAAGTTCTCCAAGATATGTGTAGTGGCTCTGACTTGGACAAGGTGCTCCTAGATATGTGTAGTGGCTCAGACTTGGACAAGGTGCTCTTAGATTTGTGTAGTGGCTCACGATGTCGGTGAATGAGATCTCGGCTGAGGGCGAACGAACCCGATCACTCGTATACTGTGGTGTTTCTTATACAGGAACCTTGCTCACACTTAAGAAAAGGTTTAGTACCCGAGGAAACAGAGGCAATGTTCTAAGCTTAGTACCCGAGGGAACATGGACAATTTTCTAAGTTTAGTACCCGAGGGAACATGGACAATTTTCTAAGTTTAGTACCCGAGGGAACAGAGGCAATGTTCTAAGCTTAGTACCAGAGGGAACAGGGACAATGTTCTAAGTGTAGTGCCAGGGGAAACATAGACAATTTTCTAAGTTTAGTACCTGAGGGGACAGGGACAATGTTTTAAGCGTAGTGCCAGGGGAAAAAGGGACAATATTCTAAGTTTAGTACCCGGGGGAACATGGACACTTTTATAAGTTTAGTACCCGAGGGAACATGGAAAATTTTCTAAGTTTAGTACCCAAGGAAACAGGGACAATGTTTTAAGTGTAGTGCCAGGGGGAAAAGGGACAATTTTCTAAGTTTAGTACCCGAGGGAACAGGGACAATGTTTTAAGTGTAGTGCTAGGGAAAAAAGGGACACTTTTCTAAGTTTAGTACCCGAGGGAACATGGACAATTTTCTAAGTTAGTACCCGAGGGAACATGGACAATTTTCTAAGTTTAGTACCCGAGGGAACATGGACACTTTTCTAAGTTTAGTACCCGAGGGAGCAGGGACATTGTTCTAAGTACACGAGACAAGTTCCATGACAGCGGAACATCTCCTGCTAAAATGGAGGTATTTGACGTAAACATAAATCCTTGATTACCCCCTCCTCAGAGACTGCTACTCTGAGACATGTTTTGGCGCGTAATGTCAAAGTACACAGTGAGTGATAAACCGTAACAATGAAGAATCGATACACATCCATCGTCTGGCGACAGATATGCACACCGCTAGGGAAGCTCATCCGAATCAAAAACAAGGCGAAGGAGCAAAATAATACAGCTCAACGTTGTAACTAGCAGAACAACGTACTTCACGCTCTCACACATCACACATAACTCCCCTGTTAGTTATCATAGAGCAAATGCAGAAGAAAAAAATATAAACAAAATGGATTAATGTAAACTATGGAATATTACTTGTTTCACGAAAAGGAACAAAATGTCTATGTTTCTTAGACTTCCGATGATCTATAACAAAATGTATATGTTTCTTAGACGTCCGATACTTTATATAATAACGTTGAGCATTGAGTGTCCAGCTGGGGTTGCAATCGCCGTGATTAAGTTTCACAAATGATTGCGACCCCCACTATTTAAGTCGATGTAACAACATTGGATTGAAGAATCGTACTTATTCAACACTGTCGAGCGCTTGAGAATAATGCAACCCCATGCATCTGGCAAGTTTGAAGACAACAAATGTTCGAATAGCCAGTTATCTTGGCGACGAACTTATCAACATATGTGTCAATTGCATACAGATTCACATGTATGTTTGCCAGATCCACCAGTCAAAGGAGTCGACTGGCAATGTCCTTTCTGCTTGCTCGGCATGCATGCCATGTACGCAAGAGCTTGCAGGAAGCCCCTTGTTGTTCTCTTGGTGAGAGTTTTCGGCAACGCTTTCTACTAAGAGTATAACTCCCATTTAGACTCACATACCCAAAAATAAAATGCGAAAGGATTCCTTTTGACGGAAGGTTTCCTTTTGACATTTTTTTTTCACCCCGCCTCTAGTGGTAACCCAAGTTATCATTAGAGGCGGGGGTTTTTTTTGGTCACTCTTCTCGGCGAAGCGGATGTCCAAGAAAGCGGAAAAAGCTAGAAATCAAAATTGCAAAAGGATAAAAACCCCCATCAAAATGATACATTTCACATTATATTTTTGATATGGTAAGGAGAATGCTAATCTATTGATACGGTATGAAAGTATGAAGTAACAAAACGTTATTGCCGTAGTAATTCATCATTGTTCCAATTTGTCTCCACTGTGATCTTTGTTCTAGTTTTGAGATATTGCCTAACCTTTACAGTGTTAACCTTGGGATTATGGTTAGAATTAGTATTTAGAATTAAGGTTTTTTTCAGTTAGCTGCTCAATTTGAAGTAGAAATCATTGGAAAAGAAAATAATTTTGTAAAATCTTGTTTGTGTCGAAAGTTGGCCGTTTCGTATGTAGTGACTGCGCATGCGCGGCAAGGGAAATTCATGTTGGTAATGTAAACGGAAAAATCTTCAATTCCTGCATAATTTCAACATTAACATATGGATGGGAAAGTTGGAAAGTAACATCAAACTTAGAACAAAGACTAAACACCTTTCAAAATAAATGTCTTAGAAGGTCACTGAACATACGTTGGTCAGACTTCAAATCAAGGATAAAAACAAAGACAAGAATCACAACAATCTTCTAAAAAGACTAAACACCTTTCAAAATAAATGTCTTAGAAGGTCACTGAACATACGTTGGTCAGACTTCAAATCAAGGATAAAAACAAAGACAAGAATCACAACAATCTTCTAAAAAGACTAAACACCTTTCAAAATAAATGTCTTAGAAGGTCACTGAACATACGTTGGTCAGACTTCAAATCAAGGATAAAAACAAAGACAAGAATCACAACAATCTTCTAAAAAGACTAAACACCTTTCAAAATAAATGTCTTAGAAGGTCACTGAACATACGTTGGTCAGACTTCAAATCAAGGATAAAAACAAAGACAAGAATCACAACAATCTTCATATCTACGGTCACCGCGCTAAAAATAGCACACTGTTGACATTTTTAAATAAGCGACGTCATTGAGTTCCGCTAGAAAATCCGGCAACCAATCAAATCCCGCGTGCGATGATGTCACACATAATAAAAACTGGACATTCAAATGTCATGAGAGGGGAGACCCCCTCAACCCCCCCCCCCCCCCCCCCTGGGTGGAGACCCCCAGGCCCCCCCTTTTTAAACATTCATATGCCATGTATTTCCCCCTGTTTTATACCACCCCTCCCTCTCCTTTTTTATTATATTTTATCTCCTTTATTTTCCTTAAAACCACACACAACCTTAACTAACTAACTAACCTCGGATCTCCAAAACGATTCCAGCGCGAACCGTGATATAACCTCTCGCAAGCCGTGGCACATTTCCGTGCGATCAGCGCAACTACAGCTTTGGGGAATACCTCAAAACTAGGTCAAATTCCACCGTGACCGTAGATACGTGGATTGCGCCAAAAAATGTATGTATATAATCATAATATAATACAAAACAAAAAAACAACGAAAATCAATGTAGTCTATTACTAAAAACAATGCACTGCAACAAAAGTGATATGTATTTCAACAGACCTCATACTATACTTGACTGTTCCGTTACGATATATGTGCATGTATCGATTGGGCACTGTGACATTGTGAAAGGATGCACTTTTCTCGTTCTTAAAATAGACATCAGGTACCCAGACCATGGACATGAGACGTGTGTCCACCTCAAGTCTAGTGGAGGAGTGTAAGTTGCCGAATTCCAGGCGATTGTCAAACCACTCCATGGCCAGGTACACCTCCACTGAGTAGTCCTAACAGACGAGATAAAAGAAAAGACAATAAATGCCAAAAATAAATATTAAAAGATAAGGTATATCTCATAACTTTGGCACTGTCCATAAATTATGTGAACAATTCTTTACCAGTTTTTCACCCCCCCCCCTCAATCCTCTATGTCAACAACTTCCCCTTAGTGTAGACGTACTTTATGGACATTCTATTTTGATGTGAACATGGAACATAATTCAAGTTGGTTGCATGTCTTCTTTGTTATATATCTGTTTTCCAATTGACAGAATCTATATTCTATAGTGAAGGGAGAAGAAGCGTTCAAATGAGAACCAAGATGGCATCAAGACTGTAAATACGACTTTGGTAAATGAAAGGAGGAGGTCTATTTTTTTTTTTAAAAAAAAGGGTAGAAATACAAATGACTAGTTTTTGTGGGGATTTTATATGATTTGGAAGTGAGGGTTGGATGTTAAACATTTGTTAAATGGTAAAAAGGGAGCACGGTAAGAAAATTTTGCGAATTACAAATAATATACATAACACACAAACCGGCGTTTTGACAAAAAGCCTTTATCAAGAACATGTTTCTAATGTATTTTACATTTTCTAAATTTAAAAAAGTGGTGTAGGGATGGTGTGGGGGTTGCCCCGTGTTTAGTATCTTTCTTAGTACTAAATGTAATCCTTCGATTCGTAAGAGGAGGGATACCTCACCTCACACCATCTGTAAATACGACATTAGATTGCATAGTTTTATAAAGCTGATTGTGTTAGTAAATTGTCTATATCTCGTAGCGTGTTGGTGTCGATTATACTGGCAGACTAGAAGATTCCCAGTTGCGCTTGAGCTGTAGTTAGTTACTTGCCGTTGACATCTAGTATCAGGATCAGCAAACCAGAGCAACCAATAGCCTACTACAAGTAAACGGGCCATATATATATATATTATACGCTTCAGCAAGGCAGTCTGGTCAAGCGATATAAATAAAGAGGGAAGAGAATCTGATACACAAAAACGATGTTATAAATTATGTGAGGCAAAAAAAAAGTGCTACCAATGTCAACAAAAAACATCTTATCCAAAGTATCTTCATTCCAACCCTGTGCTACCAATGTCAAACATGGCCCTTAACAACAAAACATAAGAGACAACTGATTACAACAGAGATGAGATGTCTGAGAAAAGCCACATGAGTGACCAGAAGACACAGAATTAGAAAAAATGTCATAAGAGAAAGAGTGGGTGTCATATCAATTCTACAATACATAAAAAAATACAACGGATACAATGGTTTGGTCATCTGGAAAGAATATCGTCTGATTTATTAGTTTATAAAGCATATACGAAGAGAGGAGAAGCAGAAAGAAGAGCCAAGGGTAGACCTAGAGTACACTGGATCGACAACATCAAAGAGACATTACACGAACACCAAATAACATTATCTGAAGCTGCCAGAAAAGCGAAAACAGGAACATTGTATCGCCCTCGACACCCGTAAAGGGTAAAAGAGGAAGGAAAGAAGAAAAAAAGGTGCATTAATTGCAGAAAAGATGAAACAACGTATTTCATTCTTGGTTCTACATCCTGATGGCTGACAGGAGTGTGAGAACGATAGCAGAAGAAGATGTCACTTCTTATAACAGGCGTAACAGTTGTTAGAGTAACACAGCAACCGCTATCTAAGTATTCGTCTTCTTCTTCTTCTGCGTTCGTTCTCAAACTCATACCGATTAGCAGGATGTAGTCCGGAGAACGGAATGCGTTGTGTCATGGTTTACATCATTGCTGCGATATCTACGCCTTTCGGCCTGACACATCCGACTTCAGCATGACTTTAGGTCACTGACCCTATATGGGACAGCCAACTCCATCTCATAACTTCCTTAGTCGCCTTTTACGACATGCATGGAGGTAAACAGTGTTGCTATTCTTTGCTCCCCTTTCGGGCCCCGACAACACACGGGCGAAGAATGAAGAGTATCTAAGTATGAAGAGTAAACAACTGCTGTGAGCATGAAACCGTCAATTTAATTTAGCCGGTCATGACAATCAGGCACATGCCACAATAATGGTGATGGTAGAAGTAAAAGTAAGTTGAGTTATGTATGAATCGGTGCCATGCATGTCAGACACAATAGAAGCTAATAGTGCGTGATCACATAGAAAACTCGTTTTCTCTCTCTCTTTCTCTCATTCTCTCTCTTTCTCTCTCTTTCTCTCTCTCTCTCTTTCTTTCTTATATTTAAATACATTAACACGACGTGTGGATCTTCTATGTTACGGTATCCAACAACAGTAGATCGATATTCATCAATTTATTTCTAGGTGACTCTAAATACAGAGAATGAAAGTAGTCTCTTGAAAGTGGAGTGGATGAATGGTTCTCAGAGTTTGTTACACTAGGCATGACAATCTCGTAAGATATTTTAGGCGTCATCTATAAATTACGTAAACAACTGGGGAAAAATAGGATGTACAGTTGTTAACAAGGGGGATGATGAAATATTCCCTAGGTAGCTCTTGACAGCCCATGCACTTTATGATGAAAGCTCATGTTTTTCTCACTTGTGTAACTGAGACGACGCACCGACTCATGTTTTTCTCACTTGTGTAACTGAGACGACACACCGACTCATGTTTTTCTCACTTGTGTAACTGAGATGAGACACCGACTCATGTTTTTCTCACTTGTATAACTGAGATGACACCCCGAATCATGTTTTTCTCACTTGTGTAACTGAGATGACGCCCCGAATCATGTTTTTCTCAATTGTGTAACTGAGATGACACCCCGAATCATTTAACGTCTCAAAGACATGGATCCCTACAAAAGAGAGGGGGGTGGTTATGCATGCATGTTTAGTCACTGAAGGAAGGCATTCCAGTGCGTCAGTAACGCAAGATTGTCACGTCTTACCAGAAGCACAGAACACACTTCTAGTACATCTTGTCACTTCTTGCTAGGAGCACAGAACACACTTCTACGACATCTTGTCACGTCTTACCAGAAGCACAGAACACACTTCTAGGACAGCTATCTCGTCATTCTTCTATCAAATTTGCTAGCCAATCCGAAGTGATGGCATATATAGCATTCCCGTTTCATAGGAGCCTACCACGATAAAACAAATGTGTAATATCCGTTGTCATTAATGTCTTAGCCATCATGGTGTCCTGCATCTCCAAGCCATCATGGTGTCCTGCATATTTTAACTATCATGGGAATTATTTAGTAGAAGCTAAAATTACGAAATTGATTCAAGATGTGATAATTATGCTTATTTTCACAGATGATATGTTGGCGGCATATCCTCCCAATTATCATTAGTCGTCTGATATGACATGCATGGAAATAATACCATGGCCCTATTCGTTGCACCCTGAACTAGAAGTCCAGGCCCCGATTGCCACACGGGTGTGACAAGGGAGAGGAGGTTTGAAAAAAGTCTACATCGACAATGTAACATAAAAACACCGAAGACTTATTAACAAAGAAAAATCGCAATGCAGTAAATTGGATTTGAACTAGGTCCACTCAGACGGCACCCGCACGTCTTGCAAACCAAGTCAACACACTTTCTGTCCAACAATACTATTTTTAATTAAAAAAATAAAATTATTGAAATTTGAAGCATTTTCCTAACAATTTCTAGTTTTTTCGTATTTGTTTTCTGTTAATATTTCAAATGTCACCGCTGAAGTCTCACAGCTATATGTGACAACTAGAAAAATGCTGAAGTCTCACAGCTATATGTGGCAACTATAAAAATGCTGAAGTCTCACAGCTATATGTGACAACTAGAAAAATGCTGAAGTCTCACAGCCATATGTGGCAACTATAAAAATGCTGAAGTCTCACAGCTATATGTGACAACTAGAAAAATGCTGTAGTCTCACAGCTATATGTGACAACTAGAAAAATGCTGAAGTCTCACAGCCATATGTGGCAACTATAAAAATGCTGAAGTCTCACAGCTATATGTGGCAACTAGAAAAATGCTGAAGTCTCACAGCTATATGTGACAACTAGAAAAATGCTGAAGTCTCACAGCTATATGTGACAACTAGAAAAATGCTGAAGTCTCACAGCCATATGTGGCAACTATAAAAATGCTGAAGTCTCACAGCTATATGTGACAACTAGAAAAATGCTGAAGTCTCACAGCTATATGTGACAACTAGAAAAATGCTGAAGTCTCACAGCCATATGTGGCAACTATAAAAATGCTGAAGTCTCACAGCTATATGTGGCAACTATAAAAATGCTGAAGTCTCACAGCCATATGTGGCAACTAGACAAATGCTGGTCTCACAGCCATATGTGGCAACTAGACAAATGCTGGTCTCACAGCCATATGTTGGTACTGGAAAAATGCTGAAGTCTTACAGCTATATATTGCTATTAGAAAAATATAGTTTATTAATTTGCTAGTTTCTTTAGTTGAAGTTTTTACCCGTTTGTTGGTGAGTCTGAAATGGGAGCAAAGAATAGCAACACTTTCTGCATTTTATGAATGTCGTAAGAGGTGACTAAGGAGGTTTTGAGGTGGAGTTGGCTGTCCCATCTCATATAAGGTCAAAGTGACGAGGAAGCCATTATAAAGTCGAATATGTCAAATCGTAATGTACAAAATATCGCAGCTAAGCTGGAAACCATTACACAACAAAGTCCGTTATTTGGACTACATCCGGCTAATATGCAGCAGTTTGAGAATGTACACAGAAATTGTAAATGTATTCCAGCACCCACACCACTACACCAGAATAATTAGTGACTTGTATAGATTGCTATGGACTAAGTTACGTGACATATAATAACATGACTCTATGTATTATTAATATGAATAACGTCAAAAACAGGAAATATTAAAACCAAGTGACACGAGAGTAAAATAATATGATCACAGCAACAAAACGATAGATAATCATTAGATAATCACTGCGACATGATGAGTTTTACCAGAGGCGCAGTATCAACAGTACAAACAGAATAATGCAAAACTAGTACAGATCTAAGAGAAATGTGTATACCATGAATAATTTCAGAGAAAAAGATGAATGTATGTCAGCCGAATCATGAGAAGAATCAATGTAGCGCAAAGAGAGCCTTCCGCTGGAAAACAGAAGAGGAAAAAAAAATAAACAATTGTCCCAAAAAGACAATGAAATCAACACTGACAAGAGAATATATGATGAAGGGAATTGACTACCTAGCATAGATTGATACACCTGCCAAAAAACGTTTGAATAGCGAGATAAACACGAGTGCTATGTGGGGATATATGACTGAAATAGCGAGATAAACACGAGTGCTATGTGGGGATATATGACTGAAATAGAGAGATAAACACGAGTGCTATGTGGGGATATATGACTGAAATAGCGAGATAAACACGAGTGCTATGTGGGGATATATGACTGAAATAGAGAGATAAACACGAGTGCTATGTGGGGATATATGACTGAAATAGAGAGATAAACACGAGTGCTATGTGGGGATATATGACTGAAATAGCGAGATAAACACGAGTGCTATGTGGATATATGACTGAAATAGCGAGATAAACACGAGAGCTATGTGGGGATATATGACTGAAATAGAGAGATAAACACGAGTGCTATGTGGGGATATATGACTGAAATAGCGAGATAAACACGAGTGCTATGTGGGGATATATGACTGAAATAGAGAGATAAACACGAGTGCTATGTGGGGATATATGACTGAAATAGCGAGATAAACACGAGTGCTATGTGGGGATATATGACTGAAATAGAGAGATAAACACGAGTGCTATGTGGGGATATATGACTGAAATAGCGAGATAAACACGAGTGCTATGTGGGGATATATGACTGAAATAGCGAGATAAACACGAGTGCTATGTGGATATATGACTGAAATAGCGAGATAAACACGAGAGCTATGTGGGGATATATGACTGAAATAGAGAGATAAACACGAGTGCTATGTGGGGATATATGACTGAAATAGCGAGATAAACACGAGTGCTATGTGGGGATATATGACTGAAATAGAGAGATAAACACGAGTGCTATGTGGGGATATATGACTGAAATAGCGAGATAAACACGAGTGCTATGTGGGGATATATGACTGAAATAGAGAGATAAACACGAGTGCTATGTGGATATATGACTGAAATAGCGAGATAAACACGAGTGCTATGTGGGGATATATGACTGAAATAGAGAGATAAACACGAGTGCTATGTGGGGATATATGACTGAAATAGCGAGATAAACACGAGTGCTATGTGGGGATATATGACTGAAATAGAGAGATAAACACGAGTGCTATGTGGGGATATATGACTGAAATAGAGAGATAAACACGAGTGCTATGTGGGGATATATGACTGAAATAGAGAGATAAACACGAGTGCTATGTGGGGATATATCACGGAAATAGAGATAACACGAGTGCTATGTGAGGATATATGACTGAAATTGAACGATATATCTCTCATTTGATAAAGACAACTAGCAGATTCTTAGATCGGCCATATTGAGGACATATAGTCAAACACATAGAGGTTGTGTGATCAAAAGTGGACCTCTCTCTCTCTCTCTCTCTCTCTCTCTCTATATATATATATATATATATATATATATATATATATATATATATATATATATATATATATATATATATATATATATATATATATATATATATATATATATATTATTATATATATATATATAATGTACGAGATAGGCCTATCTAAATAGAAAGATTCATCTCATAGTATTGCATACCGATGATAGTTGGTGTTCCAGGTGTGAAAGAAAGATATCTAAAATCCACTATTGTATGTACATAGGTAACAAGAACTATTTGCTCTCGTAATTTATGAAAATCGATACGAATAAACACAGATTTTCTACAGACGTGCTTCAAACATTCATATCAATTATTGATAGGACGATTGCCCTGTGTTGAGGGATCCGAAAGGGGAGTATAGCAACACTGTTCACCTTCTATATATGTTGTAATAGGCGACTAAGAAGGTTGTGGGGTAGAGTTGGCAGTCCCATTCCATATAGCGTCAAAGTGACTCAGAAGCCATGTTGAAGTGCATGTGTCAGGCCGAAAGACGCAGATACATCTATGTTGTAAATGCCACAACGCATTTCGTTTTTCGGATCACATTCTGCTAATCTGCAGGAACTTGATAATGAAGGAACAAGAAGAAGAGAAGATAGAGAGACAATTATATTATATTTACAAATTCATAAACATCATTGGGAGCGGTTTTCTCCGAAACCAATTATATCATCCCAGAGATATTTGGCAGCAGCTATAAAATATCAATGACGCTAAAATAGTGCTATTATTTATTCCATAGATGCTATGGGTTTTGCCAGTATTGATATCTGTGACCGCATTGTTCAATGATCTTGTCAATATGATACACCTTTATCTTCCTCACAAGCTGCAGCAACTCAGGCTTCAAATATGTGTTGTCGAAGGGGACATTTCCTTAGTAAGAACGTTCTAATTTGATCTTTTATATGTGACGAAGTTGGTACTTTGTCGCCCTGTGATACTGTAGTGTGATGGTTCGTTGGTTGCTGATCCAGCGGTCAATGAGCTCATTCCCTTTGACCTAATGCCATTAAATGGCATTATATTGCTTGGAAGTCTGTGGATGTTCGGCCCACCCCGGGACAGAGCCAGAGAATAACTATCACACCTCCAGAAAGGTAGGTTTCAACCTATGCACTGCTCCTAGCCACTGTAGCCAAGATAGGGTTCACTGTGCTCATTCCCCGCCACCAATTGACTACTGGTTATCCCTAACTTCTCTATTGCTCCAGGCATGCAACTCAATGTTCAAGTCAAAAGGATTGTCACGTCCTGAGTCACTGTGCCTCTATGATGGGTTTCAGCCATAGGAAAACAACAGTACTGTCAGTTTCCTCCTCCCCAGTGCTGCACAGTACATCTCTGGCTCCCTCCCAACCACAGAATATACATATATATTCAGGTAAACATGAAACACATTTCAACAACAAAATAAACGCACAATTGTATAGATGACGTGCCATGAAGCTTCTCTAAGAAGATAACCTCAATATAACGGCATGTCATCCACTAAGGTTTTCTGTTGCATGGGTGGTATGTCTAGTGGGCCACTGGCGAGACACACTGACGCAACCACATGCGTAACTGTAGTGTGCTAAGATGCATTGTCTATTACTAGACAAGACGGTCCTTTCCGAATTGAAACAGAAATATTCTCCATTCAGTGTATGAAAATGTGTCCATTCATTTCAGTGTGGTATTCAATAACGTCAGTACATTTTTCTTGGAAAATAAGTCCAGCCTCAGGGAGAAATCCGTTGTTACTACTTCCTGCATGTGTTTGAAGAATGTGTTGATCTTTGCTGCTTGAGATTTTTCTCTTTTTCCACTGTCCACTGATTGCCATTATTTAGCATAGATGTGGTGACTGAGATGACATCCCGACTCATGTTTTTCTCACTTGTGTAACTGAGATGACATCCCGACTCATGTTTTTCTCACTTGTGTAACTGAGATGACACCCCGACTCATTTAACGTCTCAAAGACACGGATGCCTAAAAAAAAGGGGGGGGGGATGTTATGCATACATGTTTAGTCACTGAAGGAAGGCATTCCAGTGCGTCAGTAACGCAAGATTGTCACGTCTTGCCAGAAGGACAGAACACACTTCTAGTACATCTTGTCACGTCTTGACCCAGGATTCGTCAAAATATATAATATCACACCATTGCCTTCTCCGTTTACGGATCTGTTTCATTCTGTATTTGCTTCGGCAGAAATCAATTGCGGCTTGTCACAAATATTATTCATGTCGTCTAAAGTTTTCCTAAAAGTGAAGCCGGCGACACTTACAATTTCCCATAGAGTAATTTTAGAAATTTCAATAAAGCAGTCTGCAATATTACTTTCAGTTTCTGAAGAGTAACTAGCTAATTTGCAGCAAAGATTTTGAATATCACCCTTCTTATGACATATATGTCAAAGTCGTCAACTTTCCTTGCCTTTCTTTACTTGAGATGTGTACACTTTGAGTCCTATCTAATGCGATGGGAGGAAAGAAACTCTATTCAGACCAAGTCCCAATTGCGTTCACTCCATAGGATGATGAATATCACAGTATAAATGAACCAGTTGAGATTTCTTGCACCGCTGAAGACTGATGTGTCGGGCCATTGTCCCAAATAAAACGGCGACTTAACGCATTTCCATTTTCTGGACTAAATCCTGCTAGAAATCTACTTGGACTATTGTCCTGCTACAAGATAGATCCAGTGGGAGTTTGAGAATGAACGATGAAGAAGAAGAAGATTCCTTGCAGAAATGCTGGTATAGTAATGCAGTAACACTCTATAGTTATACATTTGCGCTTCAAACTCGTTATGAGTTTGATATAAATGTACTTCTGCTGAAACCAACATGATTTTTCGAATCTGCAATACACTCTTGACTTAACAACAGCCAACTTGAGATGATCTCTATTTGGTCCTTCACTTGCAAGTGGAAATCTAGTTATAATTTCGTAGGAACCGTGACTTTTTCCAATAGAAGGATAGAATCAGAACAAAATTTCCTACACCATGTTTTCGGTTATTTTCGTTATTTACGTTGTTCAGCGGTGGCAGGAAACACAAAATATAAAAATAAATCAATCAATCAATAAAACCCATAACCCTTCAGGGTCGTAGGGGTACCACATTGGAAGCTTCAGCACACAGAGTCCTCCAGAGAATTCTATCCTCAGCGATGCGGATGAGTGAGGAAATATCTAGCCCTGTCCATTCCTTGATGTTGTCTGTCCATGTCTTTATTTGTCCTCCTCTGCTTCTTCCACCCTCGACAGTTCCCTGCAGTATTGTTTTTGACAAGGAATCGTGCCTGCATAGATGTCCGAACCATGCTAGTTTTCGTCGTTTCACTATTGAAAGCAATGGCTCCAGGACACCTGCACACATCTCTACTTTATTTCTTACGTACACATTGGTCTTATGTTCCCTATAGGAAATTCGTAGAATTTTTCTGTAGCATTTATACTCGAAAGCCTGTAATCTTCTCTCCATGTCCGCAGTGAGTGTCCAACTCTCACAACCATACAACACAACGGAAAGCACCAGCGACCTATATAATTTGATTTTCACTCCAACACTGATGTTGCTTTTCCAAATCACAGTTAGCCTTGACAAGGACGCTAAAGCCATCTCCAGCCTTATTTTTAGTTCTGCTTTGCATTTACCAACGCTGCATATACTGGATCCGAGGTATTTGAAGGTATTCACCTCTTCAAGCTTATGTCCATTCATCATGATATTAGTCTGAATATAAAAATAGTGATCAGTGAAAAATGTAGGGTAAAAGTCAAAAGATTATCAAGAATTCTGGGTTCCCATTTAATCAACATGTCTTCTATTGGCAAAAATCACACATGCTCTGCTAAAAAACACATTTTAAGAACACGAATGCTGCACAATGTAGAATATAATAACCCTAAAAGAATTGATGCATTTTCTAGAGAAAAAAAAGAGGACAAACAATATTTGTATAGTGTCAATGATATTCAAAAGATGCAAGGCAAAGATCTCTACGATTTAACAGGCAGTTTAGGAGAAAGTCGCTTCCAACTATGCTATGAATTAGTCGTGCAGACATGTCAACTATTGATAATGATACCATGGTTGCTGGTGCGCCTCTCGGCCTGGCATCTCTGACTTCAGCACCTGTGCTTGCTTGGGCAGGATTGTGACCCTTCTCGATATTGGGTTAGCCCGATCAATCTTAGTTTCCAGACTCTGTTGGCTGGACTAAGCCCCATCTCCACGTCAAGGAGTTGGCCTCAATGGGGTTATAAATTAGACAACTGACTTATATTAAAGTAAGATATAAAAAGCACTCCAATAAAGGACTAGCCACAATTTAGGACTTAACTCTGAAAACAAATCTGCAAGAAGATTTGTAGTTAATTAATTATCAACATTATCATTCGTTTCTATAACTACCGTATATTAATGCATGTGTGTATGTATCTGTGTATATGCATATATGTGTACACACACATATATATATATATATATGCTCTTTACGTATATATCTCGTACATATGAATGGATATATTGATAATATACGTACCATAGTTGTTTCACTGACAGCGTCAAAGCTGAGAAGATGGATTTTAATTCCTACATTTGTTGGATGTTCTGTAGAGAAATACATTTTTAAAAACATTGTAATATTGTTAAAAAACAATGTTTTTCTTCTTTTAATACAGTGTTTCTCACACTATTCCAACTGACGCTCTTTTTAGACATTTTACAAAGGTCTAACGTATTTAGATAGGATCCAATTTTAGGCCTCAATTTAATGCTACCCGAATTTTAGATGTCATGTAATGCCACCCCCAATTTTAGACTTTAATTTAATGTTATTCCCACTTTTAAACCTCAATGTAAAGTCACCCGCATTGTTTCAGCAACATTGTAGGGAACACACATTGTTAAACAATTGGCAGAACTGTATGTCCTAATATGTTTATATAATTTATAGTTTGTCATGAACATTAATTTCATTACAATACAGGATTAACATAAAATATAATTAATGAAACAATAAATTTCAATTAAGAAAACAATAAACGATTTAGAACATGTTAATGTGAAGGATGGCACTGTTTTGCGTTTAGAATTTTCCAAATGTTTGGTCTCAATGTAGACACGACACGACACGACACGACACGACACGAACCGACACAGCTGAGATGGATATCAATATCAAGACGTCATCGATGTTTTGTTTTTATAATAGGAAGTTCACAAAACCCTGACACACATAAAATATGTTGAAGAGAGAAAGCTACAGTAATACTCTATGCAACTTTGACTACTTGATGGTGCACAGATAATCATTGCAACTTTGACTACTTGATGGTACAATAATATTCATTACAACTTTTACTACTTGATGGTACAATGATACCCATTGCAACTTTGACCACTTGATGGTACAATGATACTCATTGTAACTTTGACTACTTGATGTTACACAAATACTCATTGCAACTTTGACTACTTGATGGTACAATAATATTCATTGCAACTATGACTACTTGATGGTACAATACTATTCATTGCAACTTTTACTACTTGATGGTACAAAGATAATCACTGCAACTTTGACTACTTGATGGTACAATGATACTCATTGCAACTTTGACTACTTGATGGTACAATGATACTCATTGCAACTTTGACTACTTGATGGTACAATGATACTCATTGCAACTTTGACTACTTGATGGTACAATACTATTCATTGCAACTTTGACTACTTGATGGAAAAAAGATAATCATTGCAACTTTGACTACTTGATGGTACAATAATATTCATTGTAACTTTTACTACTTGATGGTACAAAGATACTCATTGCAACTATGACTACTTGATGGTACAATACTATTCATTGCAACTTTTACTACTTGATGGTACAAAGATAATCACTGCAACTTTGACTACTTGATGGTACAATGATACTCATTGTAACTTTGACTACTTGATGGTACAATGATACTCATTGCAACTTTGACTACTTGATGGTACAATGATACTCATTGCAACTTTGACTACTTGATGGTACAATACTATTCATTGCAACTTTGACTACTTGATGGAAAAAAGATAATCATTGCAACTTTGACTACTTGATGGTACAATAATATTCATTGCAACTTTTACTACTTGATGGTACAAAGATACTCATTGCAACTTTGACTACTTGATGGTACAATAATATTCATTGCAACTTTTACTACTTGATGGTACAATGATACTCATTGCAACTTTGACCACTTGATGGTACAATAATACTCATTGTAACTTTGACCACGTGATGGTACAATGATAGATAATGTATTCAAACTTATTATTTCAAAATCATACTTGACAGTTAAATCACACTCCGCTGCTATGGCTTCTTGCAAATATCTGACAGCAAATCAATGTTAATACCAAATGTATGTATCGTTAACATCCAAAAACAATTATCAGAAGAAATATCAGGAAAATAGTTTTCATAGAGAAATATCAGGAAAGTAGATTTCATAGAGAAATATCAAGAAAGTAGGGTTCATAGAGAAATATTAGGAAAATAGTTTTCATAGAGAAATATCAGGAAAGTAGATTTCATAGAGAAGTATCAGGAAAGTGTAAAGAGAAAAAACTAAAGAAATAACACCACTTTTAATTTTAAATCTAGTATATAACTTTGCATTCGGGGAAACTTTAGGTGAAAATGAGCGTTCGGCGTAGCGAAAATAATAATAATAAAAAATCAGAAGAACCAGAAGAAGATATCTCATCAAAACTAAGATCAAGGACGATTGTAATGAAATATCGTTCGAGTATCGATACTAAGATCAAGGAAGATTATAATGAAATATCGTTCGAGTATCGATACTAAGATCAAGGAAGATTGTAATTAAATATCGTTCGAGTATCGATACTAAGATCAATGAAGATTGTAATTAAATATTGTTCGAGTATCAAAACTAAGATCAAGGAAGATTGTAATGAAATATCGTTCGAGTATCGATACTAAGATCAAGGAAGATTGTAATGAAATATCGTTCGAGTATCGATATTAAGATCAAGGAAGATTGTAATGAAATATCGTTTTAGTATCGATACTAAGATCAAGAAAGATTATAATGAAATATCGTTCGAGTATCGATACTAAGATCAAGGAAGATTGTAATTAAATATCGTTCGAGTATCGATACTAAGATCAAGGAAGATTGTAATTAAATATTGTTCGAGTATCGATACTAAGATCAAGGAAGATTGTAATGAAATATCGTTCGAGTATCAAAACTAAGATCAAGGAAGATTGTAATGAAATATCGTTCGAGTATCGATACTAAGATCAAGGAAGATTGTAATGAAATATCGTTCGAGTATCGATACTAAGATCAAGGAAGATTGTAATGAAATATCGTTTTAGTATCGATACTAAGATCAAGGAAGATTGTAATGAAATATCGTTCGAGTATCGATACTAAGATCAAGGAAGATTGTAATAAAATATCGCTCGAGTACGACAGAAAACAAGCTGAGTTGAATGTGGAGTGTATTTTACCAGTGTGCTACTAGAATCAAGAGCACGCATTCCCTTTGACATTTGCTGGAAACAAATGAGTGTCTATGGATTTGCACTGAATGTAATTAAGTCGGTTCAAAACCAATTTATGTTCGTTTTTAAGAAACTAATCTTGAAGAAGACATTAGTTAATGATGGGCTCACCCCCCCCCCCCCGCCTACCACCAAACACACATTGGTTTAATCAAATATAATATCCCATTGAACTATTTTTGAGAAAATATAAATAAGAAATGCAAACATATTTCCCCCATTTTATGACGGTGACACGTTAGAAACATTTGTAAAACGGTAAGAAAAAATATCGTATTTTTAAGGAATACTCCTCTTTTAGAAAGTCTTATCTAAGGCTCGTATAATACTGTACCTCCATGTCCCTAGTTATACTTGTATAATACTGTACCTACATACCTCTACTTACAACCCTATAATACTGTACCTCCATGCCCCTAGTTATATTTGTATAATACTGTACCTTAATGCCCCTAGTTACACCCGTATAATACTGTACCCACATACCTCTACTTACACTAGGATAAAACTGAACCTCCATGCCTCTAGTTACACTCGTATAAAACTGAACCTCCATGCCTCTAGTTACACTCGTATAAAACTGAACCTCCATGCCTCTAGTTACACTCGTATAAAACTGAACATCCATGCCTCTAGTTACACGCGTATAAAACTGAACCTCCATGCCTCTAGTTACACTCGTATAAAACTGAACCTCAATGCCTCTAGTTACACTCGTATAAAACTGAACCTCCATGCCTCTAGTTACACTCGTATAAAACTGAACCTCCATGCCTCTAGTTACACTCGTATAAAACTGAACCTCCATGCCTCTAGTTACACTCGTATAAAACTGAACCTCCATGCCTCTAGTTACACTCGTATAAAACTGAACCTCCATGCCTCTAGTTACACGCGTATAAAACTGAACCTCAATGCCTCTAGTTACACTCGTATAAAACTGAACCTTCATGCCTCTAGTTACACTCGTATAAAACTGAACCTCCATGCCTCTAGTTACCCGCGTATAAAACTGAACCTCCATGCCTCTAGTTACACGCGTATAAAACTGAACCTCAATGCCTCTAGTTACACGCGTATAAAACTGAACCTCCATGCCTCTAGTTACACTCGTATAAAACTGAACCTCCATGCCTCTAGTTACCCGCGTATAAAACTGAACCTCAATGCCTCTAGTTACACTCGTATAAAACTGAACCTCAATGCCTCTAGTTACACGCGTATAAAACTGAACCTCCATGCCTCTAGTTACACGCGTATAAAACTGAACCTCCATATATTTGATTGACTTTGATGATTAGCGTTTCATATTGGGTAGTTTTGCTTAACGTTCTAGAAAACAATTATTTCTGCCATTAGCTGTAGTAAGTTACACAATTATAAGTGGGACTACCTAAAAATCATCGCTGCTAAAGAGCACCCTCTACACCCAGAAATTATCAAAGTGAAAGGAAGTAGACTAAAGAGAGGAAAGTCGTGGATGGGGCGCGCAGAGGACGTTATACAGAGTGTCTGCAGATTAGAGGATGTACTACCTGGGGCCGAATGGAGTCTGGCACCCTATGATTACCCAACAGCCTTCGAAGGAGTAATAACACTCAATAGAGAGTGCAGGGAATGGTGTCCGACAGTGGTCGAGTTGGAGGTGCTCGCTCTGATCAGTGAGAATTCCAGGGAAGGTGATATAGTTATATATACAGATGGGTCGGTTGAGGGACACATCAGGAGTTCCTGGGCTTTCACGGCTCAAAGGTGGGGGGAGAATATCAGAGAGGAAAGTGGTGCATTCGTTCAGACGACAAGCAGCTTGACAATGGAGATTCTGGCGGTGACCAAAGCTTTGCAATGGGTCTGCTCACAGACTGTCTGCGAGCATGCCTGTATCCTCAGTGACTCCATGAACATGATTGTGAAAGTTCAAGCGGGGTACATTCGAGAACAGTGGCTGGACGCAGTGAATAATTCCTGTGTGCGTACAGTGACTTTTATTTTTGTGCCGGGACACGCGGGAGTCCGGGGTAATGAAATAGCAAATAGGTTGGCCGCCCACGCTGCTACTACGGCTTTTGGTGGAGCGATGGATCGGGCAGACATTTTGAATGCCCTGCGTGAAAACGCACGAACAAATGACTGTACAAGTGACGATGACTCTTGTTCCATGATTAGAATAAAGTAACTTGGTTTGAAATGTGGTGTCGCTAGAAAGGAGAGTTTTCGTGGGCGAAAAAAGATGATGGTCAATCAACAATGTACTGGGACTGCCAGTCAACGTGTAACGGCGGATACACTCAAGGAAAGATCTGAGCACCTATGGACTTGTCCGGAGTGCAATGACGATGATCCAACGACTAACTAACTAACTAACAATTATAAGTACCAGAATTATGAAATTAACTTCACCTTCTGTGTGCGTAGCTAGATGTAGTCATGTCAATATAATTAAGAAATAAACACTTCTCTTCGTAGAAAGATGTAGTCATGTCAATATAATTAAGAAATAAACACTTCTCTTCGTAGAAAGATGTAGTCATGTCAATATAATTAAGAAATAAACAATTCTCTTCGTAGAAAGATGCAGTCCTGTCAATATAATTAAGAAATAAACACTTCTCTTCGTAGAAAGATGCAGTCCTGTCAATATAATTAAGAAATAAACACTTCTCTTCGTAGAAAGATGCAGTCCTGTCAATATAATTAAGAAATAAACACTTCTCTTCGTAGAAAGATGCAGTCCTGTCAATATAATTAAGAAATAAACACTTCTCTTCGTAGAAAGATGCAGTCCTGTCAATATAATTAAGAAATAAACACTTCTCTTCGTAGAAAGATGCAGTCCTGTCAATATAATTAAGAAATAAACACTTCTCTTCGTAGAAAGATGCAGTCCTGTCAATATAATTAAGAAATAAACAATTCTCTTCGTAGAAAGATGCAGTCCTGTCAATATAATTAAGAAATAAACACTTCTCTTCGTAGAAAGATGCAGTCCTGTCAATATAATTATGAAATAAACTTCTCTTCGTAGCAAGAAACAGTCTTGTCAACAGAATTAAGAAATAAACACCTTTCTTCCTAGCACGATGCAGTCCTGTCAACAGAATGAAAAAATAAATACTTTTCTTCGTAGCAAGAAACAATCCTGTCAACAGAATGTGTTGCTTCATGACTTGAAGTCATCCGATTTAACGAATCCCGCTCCTGTCCGCGGAAATAGGACCCCCCCCCCTTCCACTATCTATTGGATGAAAAGTAAAATCAACAACGGAAGCTTAGTTACTGACTATGAACAGATATCGCTGTACCCAGAGGCAACCCAAAGATTCATAATCTCCCCCAACATATGTTTAAGGGTGTGCATGTTCAAGGGTGTGCATGTTCAAGGGTGTGCATGTTCAAGGGTGTGCATGTTCAAGGGTGTGCATGTTTAAGGGTGTGCATGTTTAAAGGTGTGCATGTTTAAGGGTGTGCATGCTGATGTTTTCAGAGTTCGCTTGCTACTCTTCCCCTTATATTTTCAGAATTAAATTGTCACAATTAATTTCGATTGACTTGGCTAGTCTAACCTTTTAGCCTCAAACTAAACTCGAATTTTGTATGGTGTTCGATGTAGCACAATTGCCACATTAGGGGCCTTTGTTTATTATAAATTACAGCTCATCTTAGCAACCATCCCTAAATAAACATAAAATTAAAAAAAGAAGAACTAACTACAGCGAGTATTGTACTAGACTGAGAGCCGATCCATGTTTCAGAATTGATTTGCATTGAAGCAGTTTGCATTTGTGCGCATACTTGGTACACCGGAAATGACGGAATATTGTTGATTATAGTATGTCGATCTATTCAATGATATGTTAAATTCTGAGGTTTTTGTGATAGGATAACCGGTACTTGATTTGCTATACTTTGTATGTGACTTTCGCCATTAGAAGACCTACAACAGATTTCAATCAAATCTTTTCGATCATGTTAATAATCGTCATCACCATCATCAGGTGCCATGCCGGGTGGCGTAGGCGGTCATGGCTCTCAACAGCTTTCTGTACACAGTAATATGTATCAAAGTCGTTTTGGTTTCCTTGCCGTGCCAGGTTGTCAAACTGTCTAATATTTTCTCACGTTGTTGCCCTGTGTCTCTGGTGCCTTCAATTTTGCTTGTTGTGATTATGTTCTCTAAACCTGCCTGTCTTATGAAGTGGCCAAAAAAAAAAGATTACCTTTTTCTTATATTGTTGATTAAGGTCCGTTTCGCATTTAACTTTAAATATACTCTTTCAACACCTCTACATTAGTTTTTCTGGCAGTCCATGGTATTCTCAGCATTCTTCTGAAGAACCACATCTCTGTTGCCTCCAATCTCCCACTTTCCAGTTTTAATAATCGTATCATATATATAAACACTTTTCTATAAACTTCAGAAACACTTTGTAAGTGTTTATTTCTTAATTCTATTGACAGGACTGTTTCTTGCTACGAAGAAAAGTGTTTATAGAAAAACATATAGAATATATCCTAACAACAGAATTCCATCAAATATTTGTATCAAATCATGATTTTGATTATTCCCATGCATTTCGTTGATCGACTTTTGCAGATGATATAAATTATATAAATAGTAACCAACGAAAAAAAACAACCTGCCTGATATAATTAACATAGACTCCGATCATAGGTTGAAGGTTTCGTGCCTCAGTCAGAGACTTCAATCCTTCAATTAGCAAACAAACAATACAACAATAATATAAAAAAACCGATACAGTACAAGAAGTGCCTACATTCCAATTTTTTAATATTATGCGCAGATCCATTCCAATTTTGATAGAGTACGTGCAACGTTCGTGATGTCTATGTTATCAAGTCACTAGTCAACATTGTTGTCAAAATGGTTAATTTAATCCAGCTGCACATCATTATATTATGTAAGTTATAAGGGAACGATGTTAATAATTCCACTAAAAATATACTGAGGCAATTAGAGTCACCTTTCCTGTCGCTTTTAGTGGCTGAAAACTAACATCGGGACATTCCAGATGGACATTCGGGAATGAGATCGGGACATTCCAGATGAATCTGTATTGAAGGGTGTATACTCACAACTGACAGTATTATAGCCAAACTTCGTTATAATAAGCAGATTGTTATAAATATTTGTGAATGAATCATAGGTTAGAAATCTGTAATATATATTTATGGACATTTATTAATATTTTATTGAATATACACATCCTACCGAAGACGGATGTGTTGGGCCATTGTCGCAAATAAAAAGGCGGTAAAACGCATTTTCATTCTCAGGACTACATCCTGCTGGAAATCTAGTAGTACCATGGTCTTGCTACAAGGGAGATCCAGCGGGAGTTTGAGAATGGACGCTGAAGAAGAAGAAGAATGTACACATAGTTCAGTTATGTCAGGCAGGGAGTTCAAGTGTGTCAGGTAGGGAGTTCAGTTGTGTCAGTCAGGTAGCTCATTGTATCATTTGAAGCGCGGGAGCTTCAAATAACTGGATATTAGAATGTGGTATAAGCTCCAGGCTTATTCCTGAAGTAAACAATTGAAACACTAGTATGCAGAAGTGAGGAGAAGGAGAGGAGGAGAGAAGAGGATAGAGAGAGAGAGAGAGAGAGAGAGAGAGAGAAATAGAGCGCTAATGCGATACCATAGAGCACGGATATCTAGAAACATGGATATCCTGCGGGAATTGCGACGCCACTGTAAGGGTTGGGTTGCAAGCACACACATTGTCAGGAGTTCAGCACTATGCATTGTCTTTTGGGGTATACCACGGCCATCTAGATATTTAAAGTCATGCTATGCTTTACCGAGGAACGAGGAAACCTGTCTGAAAGTAAACTTGCCTACTACCACCGGGTTAACAGCGTGCCAGATTAGAAACCAAACTCTGACCCCAAAAACATCCAAGTGGTGATGTCTGACACGACGTTCCAGCTGTCAACCCAACTGTAAATAGAAACCTGACGTATGAATCAGGGAAGGTGAACACAGCAAGGCATGGAAATAGTCACACCATCTAATATCTGCTATAACATCATCTAAATATTAGTACATAAAGAGTTCTCTTCATCCATGATGGCAGGTTGCTTAAACCCCACAGGCTGACCCCCCAAAAAAAGAGTCTATTGTCAAGAAGAGTTGGCAGAAAATCCCATCATTGGATAATATTTTATGAGTATAGCTTGAAAATGTGTGAGCCTCGTGTTTACCAAGCCCTTCTCCAGAATAACTGCTTGTTTATCTCACGCAGCGTCACTTATCTTTGTTTATCTCACGCAGCGTCACTTATCTTTGTTTATCTCACGCAGCATCACTTATCTTTGTTTATCTCACGCAGCGTCACTTATCTTTGTTTATCTCACGCAGCGTCACTTATCTTTGTTTATCTCACTCAGCGTCACTTTGTTTATCTCAAGCAGCGTCACTTATCTTTGTTTATCGGACTTTTATTATGATTTTCCTTGGCTGCCGACACAAAGTGCACGCAAAGCGGCTAATGATCTGTCACATCAGCCAAGATGAGTAATGCTGCGCGAGAGACTAATAATCTGTCACATCAGCCAAGATTATTGACGCTGCGCGAGAGACTAATAATCTGTCACATCAGTCAAGATTATTGACGCTGCGTGAGAGACTAATAATCTGTCACATCAGCCAAGATTATTGACGCTGCGTGAGAGACTAATAATCTGTCACATCAGCCAAGATTATTGACGCTGCGTGAGAGACTAATAATCTGTCACATCAGCCAAGATTATTGACGCTGCGTGAGAGACTAATAATCTGTCACATCAGCCAAGATTATTGACGCTGCGTGAGAAACATAATCTGTCACATCAGCCAAAATGAGTGACGCTGCGTGAGATCAGTAAGCAGCAGATTTATAAAAAAATACTAAAACAAAAACAACTTTACCCGTGTGTTGCCAGGGGCCTGAAAGGGGAGCAAAGAATAGCAACATTGTTTACCTTCCACGCATGTTGTAAAAGGCGACTTAGGAGGTTATGGGATGGAGTTGGCTGTCCCATCCCCTATAGGGTCAGTGACCCAAAGCCATGCTGAAGTCGGATGTGTCAGGCCGAAAGGCGCAGATATCGCAGCAAAGCTGTAAACCATGACGCAACGAATTCCGTTCTCCGGACTACATCCTGCTAATCTGCAGGAGTTTGAGAACGAACGCAAAGAAGAAGAAGAAAAAAACTTGGTATTTACTGTAAGGGAAAACCCGGCTATTTTTTGGGTCACAATCGACCCGTTTTGTGACTCCGTAGCATACATCTAGATGACCGTGAAAATTTATCAAATCTGTTATAACGTCATGTAGAACATTTCCGGCAGTATTAATACAACAATGTGTCTATTGTAACAGAACTACCAGAGTTATTACGTTTACAGTTAACCCTTGCCGTGACGTAGCAGTTCTGTGACATCCTTATATCTAGAAAGTCGTCGAGGCGTCTGTATGGAATAGATTGGGTGTCCACTGCGAGATGACGAGTGGGTTTTATGAAGCTCTAATGAAATGGGATTCCACAAATGGTAAATGTGATGCGAACAATCTTAGTTAATCTTTTAAGCTTCCTAGACAGGCCGGCACTTCCTTATGTGAAGTTTAACTAAGTGTCCAAGACGTCATTGTTTCAGAGAAAGAGAGAGAGAGAGAAAGAGAGTGAGAAAGAAAGAGAGCGAGAAAGAGAGAGAAAGAGAGAGATAGAAAGAGAGAGAAAGAGAGAAAGAAAGAGAGAGAGAGAAAAGAGAGAGAAAGAGAGAGAGAAAAGAGAGAGAAAGAGAGCGAGAGAGAGAAAGAGAGAGAAAGAGAGAAAGAGAGAAAGAGAGAGAAAGAGAAAGAGAGAGAGAAAGAAAGAGAGAGAAAGAGAGAGAGAGAGAGAGAGAGAGAAAGAAAGTGTGAGAGAAAGAGAGCGAGAGAAAGAGAATTAGAGAGAAAGAGAGAGAGAAAGAGAGAGAAAGATAGAAAGAGAGCGAAAGAGAGAAAGAGAGTGAGAGAAAGAGTGAGAGAAAGAGTGAGAAAGAGAGAGAGAGAAAGATAGAGTGTGAGAGACAGAAAGAGATCGAGAGAAAGAGAATTAGAGAGAAAGAGAGAGAAAGAGTGAGAGAGAAAGAATGAGAGAGAGAATGAGAGAGAAAGAGTGAGAGAGAAAGAGAGAGAGAATTAGAGAGAAAGAGAGAAAAAGAGAATTAGAGAGAAAGAGAGAGAAAGAGAGTGAGAGAAAGTGATAGAGAGATTGAGAGTGGGTTATGTTCAAATACGTGGAAAAATGTCCCTGCTCTTTTGTTTACTGCAAGTTATTTATTTTCAACATTGTTAGTTAGGATTTCTTAGTAATCTATGTACTTTATGTATTACTGATCACTTATGTGCAACACGGACGGGTGCATTTGTACGGATTTATGTAAATCAACTTTCTTGTTATATCAGTAACGTTATTTGGATGTTAACTCTCTTCGACATTTAATATTGTTATCATTTTTTGATTGATCTTTTTCGCTGTCCATTGTGTTCGTAAAATACTTTTGTAGCATCTTATTTTGTAGTCAGTAATTTATTTGCCTCTAATGTAGTAAGTGTTCACGAAGACATTATTATATAGAAATTTATTGTAATCTAAAGAAAACGGCACAAAAAACTATGAGGATCGACTTCACAGTACTCGGATATTTGCATATGTATTCCGTCGCTCTCAATGAAGTGTCATGTCGCCTGTAAAATGTACCACTCGAAAAAAGGGTTGAAAAGTCGTTGAGGATTGACTTCACTGTACTCGGTTTCCCATATGTACTCCGTCCCTCTCAGCGAAGCGGCATGCCGACTGATGAGAGTATCACTCATAGCACGTAACTCCGCAGCTTCAAGCGATAATCCACAGGGATCTCCGAAAAAATCCACCTTGTGTACAAGACGACACGAGCCGGGTGAGAGCCCATGACCTCTTGAACACAAGGCGAACAGCTCAACCACTATGCTAGGGAGATCCCCTATGTACCACTCATTGCAGGTAACGCTGTAGCTTTATTTAAGAGCTATAGGGATCTTCTATAGGGATCTTCTAAAAATTATATCTTGAAGCCAAAGCTTCAAGGCTTGATCCATATTTGAACTCACAATCTTATTAGCACAAGACGAATGTCTTAACCATACGCCACGAAGATCCTGGAAATATAAACAAATAAACAAGCCAACATACATTAACAAACGATCAAAGAAACTATGGATTAGCAAGGAATAAGAAAGACAAAATCACATCACAAAATACATGCAAACATCAGAGATTGAAAGAGAACGGAGTCTTAAATTCTCGTGTGCTTGTGTGTGTGAGCGTACGCGCTGTTGTCTTCAATAAAAAAATATATGCAAATTTAGGGCGCGTAAATAATTAAAAACACTCTAGGGATACACCGGTCTAGAACCTTTGATATACATTTTCCAGAATACCGCATCCACGACCTCCTGTCAATAGTGTCTAACTGTGATAAATATTCCCCTTTATGACTTATAAATTGATGCAAATTTGGAAAGAATGAAGCTGGCTAGAATTTAATTTTCTTAAAACAACACAGAGATATCTAACAGACAGTAGAGCGGCCGTATTTTGACGGGCTCGAAAATGGGAGAAAATAACAGCGACATTGTGATCTGTCATCTAAGTCGTGAGATGAAACTAAGTTAGTTTCGGAGTTGTCTGAGATATCCCCTAAATGGAAGTGACACCAAAAAGTCAATCTGAAGTCGAATGTGTCGGATCCAGGTATGTAGAAATCGCAGTCAAGATGTAAAAATGATGACACAAAGATCTCCATTCTAATGACTACAGCAGGAGTTTGAAAACGAGCACAGAAAAAGAAGCAGAGCCTTCTTCTCAATCACAAGTCATTCTTAAAATCAGTTTTACGTAAAACCGGAAAATGAGGAGGTTTGGTTGTGATGTGAAGCATTGGTTGTTTTCAATTTACCTTTTCATGTGAAACGTTTTGTTGTTTTCAATTTACCTTTTCATGTGAAGCATTTGTTGTTTTCAATTGACCGTTCTCTTGTTCTTCTTCTCTGCCTGTGTTCGAACTCTTTCCGCTTATCAGGATGAATTGTGTGTTATGATTTACATCATAGCTGCGATATCTGAGCCTTTCGGTCTGACATATCTGACTTCATCATGGTTGTTGGACAACTTTGATATGTTGAATGGAACAGTCAACTCAACCCTAACGCTTTCTTAGTTGTCTCCTACGACATGCTACAGTGTTTATGTTCTTTGATATCCTTGTCATGGCTTCGGCAACACTTGAGCGTCGATTTACTTAAAAGAAAGGGGCATGAACACCTCAAAACACGCATGCAGTTGTGTCTTTGGGTCTGACCAATAGCTAACTAGACAATCCGCCCATGCAACAGAAAACTTTAGTAGATGACATGCCGTTATATTGAGACTCTTTTATGGAAACTTTGTAGCATGTCATCTATACAATTATAAAAACCCGTCATACTAGAGGTCTCCTTTAATAGGCATTGCACTAAGCCGAAAGCTGAAGTCTCCTGGGTATGAAAGAAAGCTAAAAAAAACACACAATTCCACTGCATATAAAAAGTAAGAGCTAATCGCTGGCAATTCCTGGGTTTCTCAAACAAACAACACATCAAACCATTCTAACCCCCCCCCCCTTTTCCGTACATACAGCTCTGAAACCTATTTTCACTTAACCCAAGAGCTAGTTACTTAAGTGACAGCGGACCTAACTCCTATTGATGTACATATTCTGTGTTTGTCTGGGAACGTTACATTTAATAGGATTAAATTTGTCACGGGAATACTACATTCGTTTATCTTGAACGAAAGTAACCAGATTGTCTTGTTTTGCTGTAAGATGTAGCGGATAGTGATGAATGATTATAGTTTGAGAATTGCTGCGCGTAACTGCACGAACTAATCATATCGTTCAATGACTTATTTGTTGAGAATAGTTTATGTATTTCAGTGATTCAAATTTAGTAGATTTCTCCACAAAGCAATGTACACCGCTAAGAGTTGGAGTCTCCTGTGTATTACATAAAGCTTAAGAGAATGAGACCTTCTACACATAGGAAGAAAAGCATCGGTTGAATCCTAGTTCAAGTCACCGTTGTGCTATAAATAGCACACTGCTGTCACGGATTTCCGTGTGACACCAATGAAATTATCGAAAGTAATGGATGCCGTGACGTAACATCTCCCGACACAAACGACATCTCAAGCACACTTATAATTACAATTTTGATAACTACTTTATTATTTCATTTATAACTGATCCTAACCCTGACCCCAATCCCTAATGTAAATATTACTACGAAATTAATATACCTTATTATTGTGGTCATTTGTTTGTCCTGATGAAGGCTTTATAGTCGAAATGTCGTCTGTCTCTGTATCTCGTTGTTAAGTTGTTTTATGTTTTACTTTGGTAACACACCTACCTATTTTTGTATATCTTGACATTTTGCCCAGTGTTACCTCAGCCACCTACTTCCTGTTTAGGGTTGTTACCCTACACTGGTTGATTTATCCCTTGATACTATGAGGGACCATGTCAGTTCATATTCACAGAAGTCTGAATCATGGCTATTTTCATGATTGCAAGATATTTTAATGTAAAGATTGGAACGTCTTCGAAGCTTGGATAAAAGGAATAAATAAATTTTGCGCATGTAGTTGCGTCTGTGGGTCTCACCAATGGCTCACTAGGCAAACCAACCATGCAACAGAAAACCTTAGTATATGACATGCCTTTATATTAAGGTTATCTTCTTATAGAAGCTTCATGGCACGTCATCTATACAATCCCGTAGTCATAACCTTCGATAACAGTTACCATGTTGTTCTGACATGCCGACGTTGTACTTGAACTAGGACAGGCACGGCGTGGGTGGACAGAACAACAAAGAAACCTGTCGCAAGGGCCAGAGTTGGGCCCTGATTTCGACGTCTGTTTCAGCAGCATTAGATTCGAAACACCATCGAGTTGGATGGCTGCTGGAACAGAGGGTGGAACACTTATGGGAATGTCCAAGTGCTGTGAGGCCAGTTTCTAATCAAGAATCAAGAAGAATCAAGAATAAATAATTGTTTTTTAGATTGAGGATAGGTCACAACAGACTCAAATAACAGAAAGTTTGAAGCACAGGAAGTTTGAAGTACAGGAAGTTTGAAGTTGGCGACACCGGTATTTGCACCAGGTTGACAGTTTCCAGAGAGCATAGAACATATTTTGCAGAACTGCTGACTGCACCATATCACAAGAAGAAAGCTATGCACACCGAAAACAACTCTGGTGGAGAAACTCCATTTCCCTGTTTCGGGGCTGATGACTAAAGTGCAGTTAATTGATGTAATCCATATCAGCGCAGATTTCGGCTGGAGAACGAGGGAGAAGAAGAAATTCCCGAAAAGAGAATCATAATAAACAACCGGAGAGATTGATAAATCAACACCAAACTGGAACCATGAACCGCTACATTTTCAAGGATTTATTGAGACGGGGATGGGAACACAAATAAGCGTTTCCGGTATGCGCCGATGACAGTCAGCACTCATAAATCTTAAAGTTTTCTTCTTCTTCTTCAGTAAAGTAAAGTAACCCATAGCATTTATTAATGCCGTAGGGGTGTGAGATGTTAGCGATCTCACATTTCACAGGCTCTGCAAATGAGGGCGGTAGCCATCTCCTCTCCCTCGCAGTCTTTACTTCCCGGATTATCCGGTACCCATTTAAGGCTGGGTCGACCTGGGAGCCGTTGCGATCTGAAAACATTTCCACCTCAGCTGGGGAATGAACCCAGGACCACTCATATGCGAAGCCAGTGCGCTAACCACTGCGCTAACGCGGCTCTTCTTCAGTGTTCATTCTCAAACTTCCGCTGAATCTCTCTTGTAGCAGAACCATGGTTCTATTAGATTTCCAGCAGAGTGTAGTGCAGAGAATGGAAATGCGTTGTGTCGCCGTTTTATTTGCGACAATGGCCCGACACATTTATCTTTGGTGGATAAAGCTTTCACACCCCCAAATAAAATTAGAACATAGATCGTCCAAGTCCTCAAATTCAAACTAGAGCATAGAACTTTGAAATATCCAAGTATAAAGTAGTGAATAAAGCTTCCAAAACACCTCAAATCCAAACCCGTACATAAAGCCTCCAAATTCCCTTTTACAAATTAGTACATATAACTTTCAAATTACCAAATCCAAGTTAGAATGTATAACTTCTGAATCCCAAAATTCCAACTAGAAATCTTCAAAATCCCCAAATTCCAACTAGAAATATTCCAAATTATCAAATTCACAGAACATAAAACTTCTAAACCTCCAAATGCCAACTTAAACGTACACAAATACACAAAAATATTTTATAGTATTTAGTACTGACCTTCTTCGTAGTCTGGTGGCACCCTGGGGTCATATCGATTAGTTTCGTTTTGGTTGTTCAGTAGATGGTTGAGGACATCACGCCTGGTATTGTAAAGAAAGATAAGAAACAATAGCTGCATAACATGGACACACCATGTCTTGCTCCAATCTTTCTGTTTATTTTGTTTATGATGTTTTCATTTCATTTCATTTTAAAACTTCTTCATTCTCCAAACGGAGAAGTACTTTTTACGTCATGCATACTGTTCACTTCAACTTAACTGAACCATGACATGGCTTCAGTATAGCCATCTGAACAGATAGCAAAGAGGACTTCATTTATGGCGTTACTGATTATTGTCGTGGTTTTCGTTGTGTATATTTATATACTTGGAGTCTCATCCCAACGAAATGGACGAAAATAATAAAAAAAATCAGCCTTGTGTGTTATGTCTACTTTCTGTGCAGAGGTCTTATAGTACTGTCAATCATCACGACTGAAGAATGTGTAATATTACCTAGAAATTAACTACAGTAAAAAAAAAATGGTGGGCTGATCAGTAAAGCTCGGCGTTATGACACCAACTGGTTAATGAGATATCATGCTTTCTTAATGACTCACTTGGCTATTCCCATGAATTCCATTGGTCACTATGATTATATATACATTATACATTTGCACCACTGCTGAACCACTAGAGCATCGAAATTCTTTCTAAAAGAACGTTAATAAACAAAGTGTCCATGCCGACACAGTACTATCAATGCCAGACATGTGTCCTGACAGAGAAACTAGAGCAAACCTAATTGTTTGAGAAATGAAGTTTCCCCGAGAACAGCACTGGGGGTAACAAATATAGATAGAATAAACAATGACACTGTAAGAAATCGGATGAAAACGACATCGTGCAAAGAATACATAGACAAACTAAAGATCAAATGGTGCTGCCACCTAATCAGAATGAAATCATATCGTATCTCATCGCTATTCTTCAATAAAAGATCATCTGAAAAGAGAAATTGGGAAGACCCAGACGAAGATGGATAGATGAAATTCATGGAAGTAGAATATCGTGATTCAGTGAAATTCATGGAAGTAGAATATCATGATTCAGTGAAATTCATGGAAGTACAATATCGTGATTCTATAAAATTCATGGAAGTAGAATATCGTGATTCTATAAAATTCATGGAAGTAGAATATCGTGATTCTATGACATTCATGGAAGTAGAATATCATGATTCAGTAAAATTCATGGAAGTAGAATATCGTGATTCTATAAAATTCATGGAAGTAGAATATCATGATTCAGTGAAATTCATGGAAGTAGAATATCGTGATTCTATAAAATTCATGGAAGTAGAATATCGTGATTCTATGACATTCATGGAAGTAGAATATCATGATTCTATGACATTCATGGAAGTAGACTATCGTGATTCTATGAATTTCAATGAAGTAGAATATCATGATTCAGTGAAATTCATGGAAGTAGAATATCATGATTCATTGACATTCATGGAAGTAGAATATCGTGATTCTATGACATTCATGGAAGTAAAATAACGGGATTCTATGAATTTCAATGAATTAGAATATCATGATTCAGTGAAATTCATGTAAGTAGAATATCATGATTCAGCGAAATTCATGGAAGTAGAATATCATTTCTTCTTCTCAAAAACCAAGAAAATATATAGCAAAGAATTAAAAAATGGACCACAAATAGTTCCGGTTCAAATCAAACAAGCACAAACACATTTTGTGAGAGATTTGTAAACAATTATGACATTAGACGTCCAGCTTTGTGGATGAGAGGTACAGTGTGAGTCAAGGACAGTCAAGTTACCAGATAAATACCATGTCGCTGATTATTGTGCACGGTAGGCAGAGATACAAGTGGGAGAGTAACATCACAAGATGGACAGGTAACAGTCTAGCAGAGTGCGCCACAAAAGCAAGAAACAGGGAAAGTTGAAGATCTGTTTATAGAAGGTACACCTCTATACATGTAGTGTAAGACTGACCTTGAGTTGAAGGCCCAGCAGCGCATTAACTATATAATGCCGTATTTTACCCCGTCTGAGAGAGAGTGTGGGGGGGGGGAAGGGGAGAGTGAAAGAGAGAGAGTGAAATGAGTATAGAAAGTTGAGATTTGGAAATTGAGAGGTGAAAGTTGAAAAAATTGGGAGCCGGAAGTTGAAAATTGAGAGTCGGAAGTTGAAAACTGAGATTCGGAAGTTGAAAATTGAGATTCGGAAGTTGAAAATTGAGAGTCGGAAGTTGAAAATTGAGATTTGGAAGTTAAAGATTGAGAGTCGGAAGTTGAAAATTGAGAGTCGGAAGTTGAAAATTGAGATTCGGAAGTTGAAAATTGAGAGTCGGAAGTTGAAAACTGAGAGCTGAAAGTTGAAAATTGAGATTCGGAAGTTGAAAATTGAGAGTCGGAAGTTAAAAATTGAGATTAGGAAGTTGAAAATTGAGTCTTAAGTTGAAAACTGAGAGCAGGAAGTTGGAAATTGAGAGTTGAAAGTTGGAGTCTTCTGGGTATGATTAAAGCTATGTAGAAATCTGTCTCTCTCTCTCTCTCTCTCCCAACCCCCCCCCCCCCCACACACATACTTCCTTTTAAAGGCACAACAAGATACCAACTATATATTGCTTGTACTTTCGGTGGATACAAATAACAAAAACTAGTACATCCCATAAGAGTAGGAGGCGTCTTCTCAACTCATTACACAACGATGAGATTGAGTCGTTTAACTAGGAAATACAGTTGTGGAGAAACCAGCATTGTGCAAGAGAATATAAAAGATATATTGCTCGTAAGTTATGGCGATTTAAACACATACACATAACAGTATGACTCACCTTCCCATAGAATTTGGCACGGTTTTTACGGTCGTGTCTGATAAAGTTATCCACCAACAGAGGATCACTCCGGTGGTAACGGCAGACCTCATTACCAAAACGTTGCTGGCATACTCTCGACCCATGTGGTAGAGAAGTGGAGTAGAACACACTGAGCAGGCGTGAATCTCTAGGTGTAGATTCAGGATAATACTTTTTAACTATTTATCTTCTGAAAGCTTTAGACTCACAAACTGTTCCGGTACGACAATTAAATCTTCAATTATTTATACTGATTCATAAACATATTACGACATTACAGGGGACTCCTTACAGAATAACGAGCTTAAAGTTGATAGTATATAACTTTTAACGAAAAGTGCAGTATTTTGTACAGAAGTGCAGAAGCTTTGGTAATGATGCTTCTTCAAACTCCAACAAAATACTGGAAACGTTTGTGTGTTCTGACTGCACTTTCTTGTGTTGACGTCATGAACACTCCCTGAAGCGATTTATGATTGTATTTTAATTACGTCATTGTATGCTGAAGCGAGTTCAATGTGTTTTAACAACACGTCCGTGTTTTACGTCATCAAAATTCTATGTGACGACTTTAGTGTGTTTTGATTACATGTGCTTAACGTCATCAAAATGTGCTGGGAAGTTTTTTTAAGCGGGTTCAGACTGCACTTTTGTGTGTTGAAGTCGCAAAAGTTGCTTGCAGCCTTCGTTGTGACACTTTTTTTTTAATTGTTGAACAACGCTGTCATATAATATTTAATAATCCTCTTATCACTTACAGATTTATCCGCCGCCGTGGTAGAGGGGTTAGTATGTTATATTATTCCAATACCAACTAACTACAGTTAGATTGAGGTTAATGGTTTAACGAGAATAACGATTTACATTACAATAGCCATTTTACAAAAGGTGCTTAGAAATTCAACAGTGACAAAGAAATGTTCTATACAAGAAATGCTTCAATTGTTTACTACTTACAGACTCCATACTTTCTCTGCGTATAGGACACTAAGAAATTAAAATGTAGAAGTCGAACTTGAGTAACCTTTTTGAAAACGCACGTTCATTTTGAACTGCGAATGCTATATATAAAAGTAATGTATAGCAGATAGGAATTTGATGACACGATTTGATAAGAAAATCAGCCAGGAATGTGATTACGTTATGATGCGCTAATTCATCCAAGAATTTGATGACATTATTTTAGTGTGATATACTATTTAATCCAGTAAACTATTGACACTTTTAAAATGATAATTCAACTATAAACATGATAAAAATGTTTTGAAATGATAATTCAACAATAAATGCGATGACACTGTTTAGAGAAACCAGTTCTCGATGTTAATGTCACATTATCCATTCTTGACGACAAACCAACGTGTGCGGTTTTCTGTTATGAAGAGAATCGATGGTGTCGAATTCTGCTTGAGAACAAATGGTACCCGATTGTGTGATGACAAACTGGTTTAAACTGATATTATTTGAAAACACCAGGAAAATCGACTTTTCACCCCGTGCTATATTATCGATTTCTGTTGATTATTGAAGCTTCAAGAATGTGTGAATAATATTCAGGGTATATTCACAAGCGATGCATGAAATGAAGAAGGTTAAGCTTTCAGATTTTGACAGATTTGTCTGCACATTCTTGGATGTATGAGTATATACCATATATATTGTTCCGTATGTTCTCTAAAAGTATGGGCTCCTGAAATAGAAACAAATGCAAGATAATTATAAATATAAAGAAGCTAATAAACAGCTTCCAACTCTTATTGAGATAACTCGTGTTAGAAAACAACCTGACGCGTCGGAAATGAGAGAGACTGGGCAATATAGTCAGTCAGTTCCTCCTTTGCCAAGTTTAGCACGTAGGGCTGATGTCATAATTCTCCATGCCTGTCGGTCAGTTGGTAGGGATTGCAGGTCTTGTGCATTTATGCCTGTTGATTTTTATTCATTCATAAATGTTCTTCTGAGCGTTGTTTTTTTGTCTTCCCTGTTTTCTTTTCCCGTCTGGTGTCCACATGAACGCTTGTCGTGGAATTCTGTCTTCCTTCATTCTAAGTATGTGGCCGATGTATGCCCAGCAGCGTTTTCTGATGATGTTCGTATCATATTCTTGTTTTGTCTCCTCTCTTAGTATGTCGTTTGATTTTAAGCCTTTCCAATTAGTATTTGTGATTTTTCTGCGGCATCTATTCTCGAAGGCAACTAACTTCTTATCCATTATTGCTGTAGATTTGCAACTTTCAAATCCGTATGTAATGATGGAATTGCATTGACTAGTCGCAGTGTGATGTGTGTACTTGCGATCTTCAATCTCCAGATGTTTGAGAGTTTGTTAAAGGCGTTGGAGGCGACAGCGATTCGAATCTTAATTTCTGAGTAGGAATCACCGTCTGCTGTTATCTTGCTCCCCAAATATACGAAATTTGAAACGTTGTCTAGTATATTATCATCTAGTTTAATTGTTTCTGTCAGACAGGTAAAGTTCATGATTTTCGTTTTATGTGTGTTTATTTGAAGGCCTATCTGTTGTAATATAAGGCAAATACAACCATAAATGGGAATATGTATAAACGTTCTCAATAATTGACACGACATATAAGCAGCATGTTACACGGGCATCCGAAGGTTCTACTAGAAAGCCCTCATCAGCACGAACGACAGTAGACAAACATAAAATACCACAAAGTGATACACATACATGGTATGACAATGACAGAAAGAAAAGAGGGTATGCCGATGACAGAAAGGAAAGAGGGCATGGCAATGACAGAAAGAAAAGAGTATTTGACGATGACAGAAAGAAAAGAAGTTATGACGATAGAAAGAAACAAGTGTATGAGGATGGCAGATAGAAAAAAATAGTATGACAATGGCAGACATAAACGAAGAAGAAAAGCAAGGAAGTAATGAGTAGATGTTCAAACATGATGTAAAACATAACGCAAGAAAAAATATGATAAATAAGAGAAGAAAGAGGAACAAGAACGGAAGACAAATCTTAGTAGATGGGAAGAGAAATGTAAAGAGAGGAGCAGAAGAACAAAATGAAATTTAAAATGAAAAAAATAGTAAATGAGAAAAGTATGAAAGAATACCTAGTTCAACGTCGATACACACATCCCGTATCTCGTAAAGAAACCATTAACTATGCCCAGTTCGATACACACACATCTCGTATCTCGTAAAGAAACCATTAACTATGCCCAGTTCGATACACACACATCTCGTATCTCGTAAAGAAACCATTAACTATGCCCAGTTCGATACACACACATCTCGTATCTCGTAAAGAAACCATTAACTATGCCCAGTTCGATACAGACACATCCCGTATCTCGCTAAGAAACCATTAACTATGCCCAGTTCGATACACACACATCTCGTATCTCGCTAAGAAACCAATAACTATGTCCAGTTCGATACACACAACCAGTATCAAAGTCCGAAAAAATTGTACAAGGTTGCTTGCAACGGACCTCCATCATCCTCTGTCTCTTGATTTGGTGATGCACTCTGCCAAATTGTATCCTGTCCATCTCATGATGTTTCTCGTTAACTTATATCTCTACCCACCTCTTACTTACAACCACTCATTTATACACTCAAATAGGATCTTCAACAATGTGTAATATCTTTTTAAATGTCCAAAATATTAAATTTGAGTTTTATTTATTTAATAGTTCAGTTTTCCAAACTCGTGTAAGGATTGTTGTCCCAAATGCATGACTGTGCTAGCGAGATTATTGATGCATGTTTAGTCATGAAGAGAGGCAGTTTAGTGTCGCAGTAACTCAGGAATTAACGTCCCGTAAGAAGCGCAGTATACACTTCTGGTCCAATTAATTAAGCATTCCTCTGTAAAATCTGTTTACACATCTGTTTTGATGGCACATCTAGTATATTCCGCGATCTAGGAGTGTGCCACGAAAGGTTAAAGATGCAATGTACACTAACTAGCTTGCATATCTTTGTCATCCATGGAGAGAATTTTGTAGAAAACAAAAGTAAGAGTATCGGGACAAGACATGCAGTGACAACTATGGGTTTTTTTTTCACAGATGACAGGTTCAGCATATCTTGCTTCAGTCGGTTCATACGACATGCCCAGAAAGAAAACGGGGACCTACTTTTTTGCACAATAAAGTAGAAGTCAAGGTCCCGGTAGCCACAGCGGCGAACAGAGCAAGCAGAGACCACGTGAAAATGATGATGATGATGGTGTTCCTCCTTCGCAAGCGAAGATGAGCATGGCATGAAAAACATTAAATGCGATGAAAAAAAATTTAACAAAATTAATATATAATAATTAAAATTTGTAATTAACTAATTTGGTTTGTGAGTTCGTAGATGCCCAAAGATATTAAGAGATTACAAGAACTTTTGGAACAACGTCTGTGGTTAAATATAACGCAAAACAGAAATTGAAATGGTTCGACCACTTAATTAAAATAAACCCGCATTGGCCAGCAGCAAGAGCATAGACCATAAAAATGGAAATACCAAGAGATATGGGGAGACAAAGAAGAATGTGGACTGAAGGAGTTACACATGTCCTGAGACCGCACATTATTACTGCAAATCAAGCGATCAAACGTGCCATAGTCCAAAAACCGATTCAATACCACGAAGCCAGTAAAAGCAATGAAAAGACAAAAGAAAGAATACGATACTCAATTATTAAAAGTGAGTATTTTGCATTTCTGATGGCTCTTCAGTTGACACATCTGCCCCCCCCCCCCCAGACTGTAGTCTTCTTTCTATGCCCTGAACTCCAAGAGATTCTGGGTGAGTTGATCTGTCACAGCTAAGAACATATTTAAATAATCTGAGATGTTTCTTATTCATCGCCATCTTGGGAAGACCTTGACTCTTACCCTTGTTACCGGTAACTATGACTTCCATTATTATTTGTTCCATGCTGTTAATGTATCTTTATATAACTATAAAACCGCTGCTTTTTCATATAGAATATATACATATATATTGACAAGCACATTTTTACAATTGAAATGAGAATGGAGTAGAAAGATGCACTCTCGGAAATGTAAATTGTAAAATATAAATTGATGAGTCCATTAAAACTTTATTTAATAACGAACGACGGCGTGGCTTTGCGATGAGGCAGAAATTAAATATTCAAATTCAATCAACTTTGCAAGAAATCAATTGCTATCGCTCCCAGTTTTCTTACATACACGAGTACGGCTTTAGTAATGTAAATAATTTTACCGAAGAAATGAAAGTGACTTGATATCACTAAAGGTGGAAACGTGAGACTGAATTTTAGACGACAAACACGATTTATATATATATATAGGATAGGATGCAATAGATTGATATTTTTGTCAACAGGTGTCCACGTGTCATAAATTATTAGGAAACACTGGTACAAGTCATAATAAACATTTGCGCCAACAGGTGTCCACGGGCCGTAAAATATTAGTAAACACTGGTAGAAGTCACATTCTTGATTTATCAACTTGATCCATTTATTTTTTGTAACTCTGTTCAATCCCTGCTAAACGAACAGTGTTATCTGCATATCTCAGTTTGTTTATTATTTCCATGCAGACATTGAATCATAGAATTCAGTCTGTATATTTAAAAATGTTCTCTGAGCAGATGTTAAATAGGCTGGGTGATAAAATACTTCCAATAGACGAAATGACCACAGTAAGGACAAATAAAGAAGGGCGTTGAAATAAAGGGAAATCAGAGAAACAAGAGTGTCATCAGCATATCTTAAACTATTTATGTTATGTCCTCCCACAGATATTCCTGGGGTAGCAATTATTGCACGCATTATGTTTTCACGGAGTACAGTGCGTTTACAAATTTGTGTCCACGGGGGAAAAAATAACTAAAGAATTATTGGATAAAATTTGGATAAGATTTGGATAAAATTTAAATATAAAGTAGATGTTTTAAAAATGGGGTCTATGAATTGTAACACTATAATAATAAGTAGGACATTTTTAATGTATATATTGGATATGTAAAACGCCCAAGCATGAAAGGGGAACATTGACATGCTACCTACCATGCACGTTCAAAGATGCGACTAAGGAGGTTTAAGAAATCGTGTTAGTTGTGCCATGAAATAGAGGGTAAAGTGACACAAAAGTCATGACGAAGTCGTATATTTCGGGATGAATGGCGAAGATATCGCAGTCAAGCTGTATACCATCATCCAGAGCATTATGTTTTTCAGATTACATCCTGCCTATCTTTTGGAGTTTGAGAACGAACGTAGAAGAAGAAGAAATATATGCGAATATATAAATATGCAGTCAGTAGTATACAAGTATGAAAAGCAGTGATTAGCCATACTAAGAAATATAAGAAGCAGTGAGTATCCATACTCACAAATATGAGAAGCAGTGAGTAACTCTAAAAACAAATATGAGAAGCAGTAAGTAACTCTACTCACAAAAATGAGAAGCAATGAGTAACTCTACTCACAAATATGAGAAGCAGTGAGTAACCATACTCACAAGTATGAAAAGCAATGAGTCATCAATATATTTTGTGAATAATTACAATTTGAACAAACATTTCTACGGGAAACTGGAGAAATAGTAATACACTCACTATTTCACATTTGGTTAGGAACAACGATTGAAAACAATCAGCTCTTTACATCGTTGCTAACAAATTACAGAGGCGGCGCATATGCTGGGTTTTAAGACTTACGGCCTTACTATGGTTACTGGGGTGCAAAGGGAACGCATTGCTCTAGGCGGACCCAGGGTTAGCAGATAACCAAGATCCCAAATGTACCTCCACGCGGTGCACCCTGGAAACAGAAATACAGCAGCTCGAGCTGATTCTGGCCAAATCATTTGGGGATCGTGTCCGAGAATGTGGAGGTAGCAGATGGAAAGAGATTTGACTGCAAAAGAGACAGACAATATCTCCGACACCACCAGCATCACCTCATACAGCGACACTGTCGACATACAGTGAAGCAAGTCAGTCCAGTCCGAACATTGGAGGGGCGGCCAAAGTAAACTGCACGTAAAGATAGATGCATGGCGAGAGACAAATAGATTTCATACCGAGTACAATGAAACAATGAAAGGGCAGAACAGCGCTAGAGGGCAGCGCGAACTGCAAATAGAAAGTGAAAAGTCCCTAGGAAAGGGGAACTACAAGCTCCGTCAGCTCGAGTCGAGCTTCTAGTTACCTGTGTTCCTTACAGGCAGAGACCCAGACCCATCCATTGGCGTTTGGTAAAGCAAGAAGACCTAACCCAACTCTAATGTCGAGCCTTCCTAAACCGGAAATATGCTCGCGAAGAGAAAGGGTTCCGTACTCGATGCGCTCAGGCACAAAAGGGACAACGATTTAGCCCTGGCCCAACTCTACTGTCAGGTTTTCCTACACCGGAAATACACTTGAAGAGAGAAAGGGTTCAGTACCTGATGGGCTCAGGCGCTATTGGGACAAGGACGCTCAGCTTGAGAACGACTTGCTCTCAAACGCGTGGTGTGAGACTCGAACTTGGACAAGGGGTACACGATGTCGGTGAATGACACCTCGGCTAAGAGGGCGGAAGAGCCAGGGTCCAACTCCTCTGTTGAGTTCTTCCCCTTAAGGAACCAGGCTCACGGATGAGAAACGGTTCAGTACCCAATGGGCACAGGCACAGCACGTCCAATTACACGAGGCAAGTTCATAGACAGTGGAACACCTCGTTCGAGTCAGACGATAGCAAAAAATCGTCTGGGGGAAGAGTCTCCACTAAGCGTGCCTGGAGACAGATATAGAGACTGTCACATGCTAAGGGTAGCCCACCCGAATTGTCAAGGCATGCCGAAATCGGATGTGCTAGGCCTACAAGGCGCATAACGGTGGCACAACGTAATCACGCTCCCGGCGGAAATCTCACGGATATCCGTGATGGTTACAATGGAGCGAACGAAAAACAAACAAACAAACTATGGTTACTCTTACGATATGCGATCAAATATTAAAAAAAATGCATTAAAGTTGATAGCATTATGTCAAAATACTTTAGCTTTGATGTCAAATGTAAATGTATTGTAATGTACATTTACAAAATGCAGACTCGTCTTAAGTATAACTTATATGAGGTGTACTGTATACTTCTTCTTCTGCGTTCGTTCTCAAACTCCTGCAGATTAGCAGGATGTAGTCCGGAGAACGGAAAGCGTTGTGTCATGGTTTACAGCATGGCTGAGACAGCTGCGCCTATGACCTGACACATCCGACTTCAGCATGGCTTTGGGCCACTGACGCTATATGGGATGGGGCAGCCAACTCCATCCCATAATCTTCTTAGTCGCCTTTTACGACATGCATGGAAGGTAAATAGTGTTGCTATTATTTCATGCCCCGTCAACACACGGGTGGTACTGTATACATTTATTAATCCTGTAGAGACGTGAGATGTTAGAGATTTCACATTTCAGTGGCTCTGCTATATGAGGGCGGTAGCCATCTCCCATGTGTTGTATACGGAATATTGCACACTTGATTGTTCCAATGACGTCGGAATGTCTTAGTGCATAACATAACCGTAAATAAGTTTCCATTGGAAGGAGGGGGTGAGGGGGGGGGGGGGTTCATAAAATAGGTCATTCGTACATTGTTGTGTATCGATTCTTCTTTTGATGAAATATTTGATGATGTTTTTGTGAAAAATCGCTGTGGATGTAGCTTGTGGGTCACCTATTGGCTAAGTTTCTAATGCTAAAAGTCGTAGTCTTATTTGTTAAAGGCGGCGGGAGGCTCAACTTCTTCCTCTTATCTACAGTCGCGATGCCCTTTCTTAATACAGTGCAAAAACCATGAGAATATTTTAACAAATAATGAAGTCGTCGATATACCACACTGCAATTTGCTATTATTCTTCTTCTGCGTTCAGCATCTGTGGTCATGCTATACCGTAAGGTCTGTCGTCAAGTCGAAGTCCACTGTCTTCTCCAGGTCAGAGCGGCTGCCCCATAGCGTTTGCCCTTTCGAGGCAAGGGGCCCGGCTCCGCTCCTCCCCGATTTTCCCTGCTAGGAGCGACGCCATGATGACAGGGTTGATTGTCGCATGACCACATTTCTGTAAAAGCGTGTGTGCCCTAATTTATCCCTAATTTACAAGTTGTTGCCGAAAGTAATCCATAGTAATAAGCTGGAGTATTCTGAGTTCCTGTGCTTGATGCCCTCTGATAATACATACCTAAATACACATATGTTCATGAGAATATTCGCTCTTATAATAACGTTCTTTCTTTCGCGCCTATAGGAGCACAATTATGGATTGTCAAGGTCGTGGTCCATGTGTTTTAAAAGTTCATGGATAAACTTCTCATATACAACCGCCATACAACAACGTTCCACAGTTTGCTCAGTTGTATATTTTGAACAGTACCCAAGCAACAGACGTTCGACACGCTCACTCAGAAAATGCTACATGCGAAAGAGAAATTCTTGATAAAACCGTTAGATTTTTTTCGTCAGCACAATAGACTGTTACAGTCTTATCAGTTAATGCGTGATATCAAAACAAGAGAGATTTAGAATGCTGCTCAAAGTTGAAGAGAAATCCCAATAGTAAACATGACCTTCAAGCACTATCGCCAATCTCATCAATTTTGCTATAATGAACCAACATCTAACGTGGTTGCAATGGTTTCCGTCAACGAAGATGAAGAACCACATTTTAACCGCGGCATCCGCATTTACCCATTGAACCCAGAGAATCCAACAAAGCAGATATCATTATATAATAACTAGAATATAGATCCAATGTAATGCTCGCTTTTGCTCCCATAAGACGAGCCGAGCTGGCAAGCACATTGGCAATGTGAGACATATCAGGGTAAGCAACCCAATAAATTTCGTCCCGACGGGCTCCGAACGGATCTAGTGTAATATAAAATTGTAACGTCATTAAAAATGTAAGACCATATGCAAACTTGCAGTTTGATTCGGGAAATAATTCTTGAGATTTTGAGTCAAATCAAACGGGAAGAGTTTCAAGTGGAACTAGTGAACAAACTATTGAACTTGCACGATTTAGTGAAAAAATGTCTTTCTTGAGATCTATTATCTTGAGGTTATACGTCTGGTAAGAAACATACAATCAGGTATAGTTGTACAATCTCACACATACAATCAGGTATAGTTGTACAATCTCACATATACAATCAGGTATAGTTGTACAATCTCACACATACAATCAGCTATAGTTGTACAATCTCACACATACAACCAGGTATAGTTGTACAATCTCACACATACAATCAGGTATAGTTGTACAATCTCACACATACAATCAGGTATAGTTGTACAATCGCACATATACAATCAGGTATAGTTGTACAATCTCACATATACAATCAGGTATAGTTGTACAATCTCACACATACAATCAGGTATAGTTGTACAATCTCACATATACAATCAGGTATAGTTGTACAATCTCACATATACAATCAGGTATAGTTGTACAATCTCACACATACAATCAGGTATAGTTGTACAATCTCACATATACAATCAGGTATAGTTGTACAATCTCACACATACAATCAGGTATAGTTGTACAATCTCACATATACAATCAGGTATAGTTGTACAATCTCACACATACAATCAGGTATATTTGTACACTCTCACACATACAACCAGGTATAGTTGTACAATCTCACACATACAATCAGCTATAGTTGTACAATCTCACACATACAACCAGGTATAGTTGTACAATCTCACACATACAACCAGGTATAGTTGTACAATCTCACACATACAATCAGGTATATTTGTACACTCTCACACATACAACCAGGTATAGTTGTACAATCTCACACATACAACCAGGTATAGTTGTACAATCTCACACATATAATCAGGTATAGTTGTACTCAATCTCACACATATAATTAGGTATAGTTGTACACACTCTCACGCATATAGTCAGGTATAGTTGTACACACTCTCACGCATAAACACACTCTCACACACATAAACACTCACGCGATCTTGCACGAGCATATTCTAATACGTACTCGTAGACTAATAATAAAATTCAGACTTAATCAAAAAGACTTTTAAAAAAAATTAAAAGACTGACTTAATTGTACTCATATGTGCTCCTTTGCTCTCCAACGAAGCGAAATATCGTCTGCCAGGTGTATCACACATTGCACAAAAACTAGTTTTAAACGATTATTTCCAGGAATATTTTAAAAAAATGAACTTGTAAGCAACATCCCAAGACCCGAGGTCGAAATCGTGATCACTTGAATATAAAATAAAATAGTTTCTCGAACTCAACATACGAAGTGCGTTATTTCATGTTGTACAGCTAGTGTTGTGTCATGCATTGTGTCATGTAATGTGTCATGTGTTGTGTCATGTGTTGTGTCATGCGTTGTGTCATGTGTTGTGTCATGTATTGTGCCATGTGTTGTGTCATGTGTTCTATCATGGGTTGTGTCGTGTACTGTGTTATGGGTATATATCTTGTCTGTGACATCTGGCTTCTGTGTCCCTTGGTCATCTATGGGATGGAACATACACCAAACTAATCGCACACACACACACTTGTAAAAACGTACGCACATACACACACATACTCTCTCACAGACGCATACAGTCGAACATGTACATAAATACATACATTAAAAACAATTTAAAACGATAATCATACCATCACTATGATGTCAATGTCAAACATGGACACTAACAATAAAAGTCAAAAGAAAACGTGTCACAGTAGAAACGATTAATCTTAGACACAATCAGAAATGAAAACATCAGAAGACTAAAAAACACAATGCCAATCATGGAGTACATCAGGCGACAATATATTAAGTAGTTTTCACATGCTTCCAGACTACTATCAGACAGTGCTCCTAAAAAGACATTTCTATGCAGACACAATAGATACAAAACCATTGGGCAGACCTTGCAAACGATGGATTACAGAAATAGAATAGTCAACGAAAGCAATGGATTACAGAAATAGAATAGTCAACGAAAGCAATGGATTACAGAAATAGAATAGTCAACGAAAGCAATGGATTACAGAAATAGAATAGTCAACGAAAGCAATGCATTACAGAAATAGAATAGTCAACGAAATCAAACATATATGAAACACACAAAAAGGCCTTCTCTGGAGAACTCTTCTATCTGCAAAGCATAAAGGGGCATAGAACGATAAAGAAAAAACTACAAACAACGCATCTGCATACAAACATAACTCACAAACGCGCACAAAAACGTAACAGAAACATAAACCTAACAGACATATAAACACAACATAAGCAAACCACAAAGGCGTTTTCATACCGATACACGCACAAGATCACAACCACTAGTAAATACCTCAACTTCACTCAGAAATAATTCACTAACTGAACAAAAACTTTTTCTCCGGAAGTCTTGTTAGACAAGAATGGCGTAACTAGCCTTAGCAGACGAACTCCTCGGTTATCAATAATCCGTTGCCTCAACAATAGTTGCCGTTAGTAAAGTATCTGGGATGGGTTGTGAGAATAGCAAACAACACATAAACCTCCCTCCTTTCCTGCGTGTTCTTTACCCTTTAATGCTATTACCAGAACTCGTCGAATCCAGAATAGTCAATGCTGCTTGATCGAGACATTGCAGGTTTCACTCTCCCACGAGAGTTCTGGGAGCAGCGTTGATGACCAGCTTCGCCACATCAGTGGGTGATTTGATAATAGGTGGGTAAATTTGTGGTTGTAGTGTTTGAGATATGCAAATAAGAGGAGAAAAGTGGTGGAATTTGGGGTGGGGGAGGATGCTGACGATAATCAATTTAAAAAGAAGTAACATTCGTGTTCTTCAAAATAGACTAACATGCTTTTTTTCTTAATCGGTTCTTTTCGTTAATTATCGTTATATTTCTGCAAGCTGTACATTTGCCCGCGTGTTGACGGAGTCAGAAATACTGCAAAGAATAGGAACACTGCTATTTTGCATACATTTCTTCAAAGTCGATTAAGATGGTTGAGTGTGGAATTTCTTACCCCCACCTTATGACTTCTCTACGCTGACGCCTGCTCAAAATCTCATGTGTGGAGGGAATTAATCTTTTGCATGTCTTCATCATCAACATTGTCAGTCAATAATCTTGGTTTCTTGGCATACCATTATCTACATTATACATTGAGAATACAAGAAATTCACGACAAAGTCCATTCCGGCGTAGATGACTGTCCAGCTCGTCACATTGCAGCCTTCAGCCACATTGAGTAGAAAACTGTCCAGCTCGTCACATTGCAACCTTCAGACACATTGAGTAGAAAACTGTCCAGCTCGTCACATTGCAACCTTCAGCCACATTGAGTAGAAAACTGTTCAACTCGTCACATTGCAACCTTCAGCCACATTGAGTAGAAAACTGTCCAGCTCGTCACATTGCACCCTTCAGCCACATTGAGTAGAAAACTGCCCAGATCGTCACATTGCAACCTTCAGCCACATTGAGTAGAAAACTGTCCAGCTCGTCACATTGCAACCTTCAGCCACATTGAGTAGAAAACTGTCCAGCTCGTCACATTGCACCCTTCAGCCACATTGAGTAGAAAACTGCCCAGATCGTCACATTGCAACCTTCAGCCACATTGAGTAGAAAACTGTCCCGCTCGTCACATTGCAACCTTCAGCCACATTGAGTCGAAAACTGCCCAGATCGTCACATTGCAACCTTCAGCCACATTGAGTAGAAAACTGCCCAGATCGTCACATTGCAACCTTCAGCCACATTGAGTAGAAAACTGTCCCGCTCGTCACATTGCAACCTTCAGCCACATTGAGTCGAAAACTGCCCAGATCGTCACATTGCAACCTTCAGCCACATTGAGTAGAAAACTGCCCAGATCGTCACATTGCAACCTTCAGCCACATTGAGTAGAAAACTGTCCCGCTCGTCGTATTGCAATCTTCTACCACATTGAGTTTTTTTTTAAAATCCATCAGTCATCTGGTACGTGCAACTAGAAACCCCCCTCCCACAATGCAAAAGAAACCCCAATCTTGAGTTGAAAATAAAATTCAGTGCCTAGCGCAGGGAACAAAAATAGCATGCGCGTACTCTCTAGGCTTTCTATCATCAACTTCATGGTCATCATCATCAACTTCATGGTCATCATCATCAACTTCATGGTCATCATCATCAACTTCATGGTCATCATCATCAACTTCATCATAAATCATCATCATCACCACCATCATGATTATCATTGTAACCATCATTATTATCATCACCATTATCATTATAACCATCAACATCATCATTATCAATATCACCACCATCATAATTACCATCATCAGCTGTTCATATCTATGTCCTGGACGCAGTGTTGCCGGAACCCGAAAGAATAACACATAATTGTTTTAAATATTAATACTGGTATCTATCGGGCATTTCGTAACAGGAGACTAATGCGGAATGGGTTTGATTTTAAGATGATGATGGTAAAATAATCCCCGTTGCTGTAGCCCCTGACAGCCTTGTTGACAAAAGTACAGGATCTTCCCCGGTATGTAGCTGAGTTGACAGCCGGACTAATATAAGGTTGTCTCAAAGAGATGGTTGTGTAAGGGGGAGTTATGCATTCATGTTTAGTACTGAAATGATGCATTCCAGTGTGCCAGCATCCCAGGGTCATCCCATTCCAATGTGCCAACATCCCAGGATCATCCCATTTCAGTATGCTAGCATCACAGGATCATCCCATTCCAGTGTGTCAGCATCCCAGGATCATCCCATACCAGTGTGTCAGCATACCATGATCATCTCATTCCAGTGTCAGCATCCCAGGATCATCCCATTCCAGTATGTCAGCATCCCAGGATCATCCCATTCCAGTGTGCCAGCATCCCAGGATCATCCCATTCCAGTATGCCAGCATCACAGGATCATCCCATTCCAGTGTGTCAGCATCCAGGATCATCCCATTCAAGTGTGTCAGCATCCCAGGATCATTCTATTCCAGTGTGTCAGCATCCAGGATCACCCCATTCCAGTGTGCCAGCATCCCAGGATCATCCCATTCCACTAGGAGCACACCAGAAAAAAATTCTGAGCGAACTATCTTATCCGTCTTCTGTCAGTTTTGTTGACGCATCCACAATGATATCATATTTAGCATTCCCCGTCAGCACGTAGTCTTTCACGTAGACAAATATGCAATGTCCGCTGGCTTGCATCTCCCCATCATTCATTGAGATTTTTTTTACACACTTTCAATTAGTTTTTTGTGCTGTTGAATTATGCTTACGGGCTTTTTGTGCAGATGTAACCAGTATGGATGCGCTCCAGAATGGAGCCCATGGCCGTGTGGTTAGAACGCCGTTCTCATTTGGAAGTACAATAACAATTCTTCTTGTACATGTCGCAGCGTCTGCTGTGGCAAAGCGACATCTATTTCCACAGCCCATAGAAAACCTCCCTGCACTCCTGCACAGGAAAACCTACAGTAACGAAAGTATCCAGTATGGCGCCCAGCACACATGGGACCATAGCTGGTTATGGGTTTTATTATTATTATTGAGAAAACAGGGGAATGATGAAATGAGCCATTTTAGAAGGCTGTTTGTCCATTAGCCAATAAGTCTTATAACCCGTGGGTCACAGCTCAACGTTAAATATCGTTTGATTTTCAATTTCCATATTGTTCAGAACCGCCACAAAACGTCATCAATTTTACGACTTCCTGTATCGTCCACTTATCTGAAACATACTGACGTAAATAAGTATATGACGAAATACCATCATCATCATGTGAGGTGCCGTCTGGCCTAAGTTATGGTGAATCTCTACAACTCTATACCTAGACCAGAACTGTTGTTGACTCGATGCCATGCCATGATGTTAAATTAACATTTTCTCTCCCTACCTGTCGTCATCTGTCTCTCTCGCAATCGATCTTGCCCGGTATAATTATGTTATTCAACCCCCCTCCCTTTCCCTAATCTCATCACCTAGTCATAAATAAATACTGATATTTATGCTACTAGTAAGTCAATCATGTTTAGCATTTCACTTTTTCAGCACTTCTTTATTAGTTTGTATCGCTGTTCATGAAACGCTCATCCTTCTTCTATGGAAGCACGTCAATGTAGTTACTATGATGACCACAAACATATAAACACCAATCTGCATAATAAACCTTTGTCACAATTGTTATATATATCAATTTGGTTTGTAAACAATCCTTTTACGTTCCATCGAGTAAAATGTAAATGGCATTTATTTTGGCAGCGAGGAGTATTGTTAAAATGGCTATTGTTTTCGGAATAGACATCATAAACATAGTGATCATAAAGCGTAACCATCAACTATACAGGACCAACGAGTAGAATCAAAACAAGTCGTCATAAGTGATGATGTTGCTTATTTCCGTGATTTTCCTTGTTCACTATGTATGTGTTCTGTGTCGCCTGTCAACGTCGATCAGCGAAATGTACGGAAATAATCGGAACATAACGTCAAAAGGCTTGTTGTAATTCATATCACAGGTCTAATAATATTGAAAGTCACGCCGAAATAAGGTCAGCCTAACACGTAGATGTGGATTTATTTGTTACCTATTTCCATTAATTGATATTGAACATAGTTACCTGCTCAGTAGATGTATAAAGGATAAAAGTACTAGTGTCAGGTAACAACCCTAAACTGGAAATGTGTGGCTGGGGTAACACAGGGCAAATATCAAAATGAACATAAATAGGTATTCATGTTACCAAAAGTCACTTTGTCTGGTTGTTAGGATGTTTTATTGACTTATTTTAGTAACACTAATAATTATTTCTGTTAATTTTGATCAGTAGATTTGTCGACTTATTTTAGTAGCACAAATACTTATTTCTGTTAATTTTCATCAGTAGATTTAGAGTCCTACACATTTAACGTTGTTTTTAACCGTTTCTTGCAGCATAGATACAGCAAGGATTTAAGAATAATCAAGAACATGTACTGGCAACAAACAGCAGCAATAAGAGTAGGAAATGAATTTGGTCCTTTTTAACAAATAAAACGAGGAGTCAGACAGGGATGCGTGCTTTCACCAGACCTGTTATCTTTATACAGTGAAAGATATTGCGTGCAATAGTATATATCTCAGGAATATCAGTGGGAGGGCATAACATAAATAATTTGAGATATGAGGATGACACTGTTCTGATTGCAAAAAGTGAGGAAGACCTTCAAGATTTAATTAATGTAGTAGTCACAGAAAGTAAAGAGAAAGGCCTCTTCCTAAATATCAAGAAAACAGAAGTAATGGTTATTTAAAAGAAACAGAATAACACACCTTGCAAGATCAAAGTGAATGATACAGTATTAAAACAGGTCCACCAATTCAAATATTTAGGTACAATGATTACAGCAGATGGAAGAAGTTCAACAGAAATAAGAAGCCGAATAGGACAGGCAAAAATAACATTCAGAAAAATGAAAAATAAAATATACTGTGCAATATGACATTGTCATTAGAGGTGATAAAGAGAGTTCAGCAGTGCTATATAACCCTATACTAACATATGGGTGCGAGTCTTGGACAATAAACAAACTGAAAAGTGGGAAATTAGAGGCAACAGAGATGTGGTTCTACAGAATAATGCTGAGAATACCATGGACTGCCAGAAAAACTAACGTAGAGGTGTTGAGTCAAATGCGAAACAGACCTTAATCAACAATATAAGAAAAAAGGCAATCTTCTTTTTTGGCCACTTCGTAAGACAGGCAGGTGTAGAGAACATAGTCACAACAGGCAAAATTGAAGGAAACAGAGACAGAGGGCGACAACGTGAGATAATATTAGACAGTTTGACAGCCTAGCACGGGAAGGAAACAACAACGACCTTGATACAAAATACTGTGGAGAGCTGTGGAGAGCCATGACCGCCTACGCCAGCCGGCATGGCACCTGATGATGATGATGATGCAGCATAGATGGATCATTATCAAGGTTCAAAACATAGTGCTCAGTTATGTGGCCGTGATCATTAGTAAGTTATGTTTATCATATTCCCGAAACTAGGAAACAGGGTGATGAAGATTTGTTAATTAATGGAAACAAAGATGATAACGCACAAACATCTACGTTTCTATCAAAAAGCATTTGTCAATAAATGCAAAATTTCATTTGTTCTTTATCTTATTTTTAACGCTCAATGCAAACCACGACAGCTTATTTCTGCAAACAAAATTCGCCTATGCAAGCCATGGTAGCTTATTTCTGCAGGCATAAATTTTCTATGCACGCCATGGTAGCTTATTGCTGCAGATACAATTCGTCTATGCAAGTCATGATAGCTTATTGCTGCAGATATAAGTCTGTCATTGCTATTCGTTCATAAATTTCAGATCCCTAATGCGTGGATGTCTTCCTCAAAAGACATTATATAAAGAAGTAAGATGTCTTACAATATAAAGTTACTTATAATAATAATAACTTCCAGTAGTGACGTCCGTTGATGGAGGGTGTTTCTCTAATCAATTTTGGATAATTCTATCGATCATTGGATTAATCAACTAACATCGTAAAGTCCAGACCGATTTTTGTAACAGAAGTTAGTTCATTCTAATTCTTTTTTTAAATTATGGACTTCACCAGTTCACTTAGCGCATTTAGTTTAAATGGACAGCAACTTGAAAAAGTACACACATTTTCATATCTAGGAAACAAATTAGCACTCGACGGTGATGTCATGTCAGAAAAAATTACAACTCGCATTTCATTAGCTTCAAATGCCTTTAACAGACTGTCTAATATTTGGAGGTCAAAGTCAATCAGCACACGCACGAAAATATGTTTATTTAATTCCTGCGTTATTCCGGTGCTATTATATGGATGTGAGAGCTGGAAAAGCTCCTTATCTTCAGAAAAGAAACTACTTAGTTTCGAGAACAAATGTCTTCGTATGATAAAAATATCCATTAAAGTGAATTCAAATCAAATGATAAAATCAGAGAAGAGACACATCAAAACTTCATCACAGATGTTATTAGAAAACACGTTGTCCTACATCGGGCATGTCCTACGCTCATACATCAACAGAATACACTACAAATCTCTTGAATGGATACCCACAGGTAAAAAAGCCAGGGTTAGACCAAATTAAACACTCAGAAGAACGGGGTGCAAAGGGAACGCATTGCTCTAGGCGGACCCAGGGTTAGCAGATAACCAAGATCCCAAATGTACCTCCACGCGGTGCACCCTGGAAACAGAAATACAGCAGCTCGAGCTGATTCTGGCCAAATCATTTGGGGATCGTGTCCGAGAATGTGGAGGTAGCAGATGGAAAGAGATTTGACTGCACAAGAGACAGACAATATCTCCGACACCACCAGCATCATCACATATAGCGACACTGTCGACATACAATGAAGCTAGTCAGTCCAGTCCGAACATTGGAGGGGCGGCCAATGTAAAATGCACGTAAAGGTAGAAAGTGGCGAGAGACAAATAGATTTCATACTGAGTACAATGAAACAATGAAAGGGCAGAACAGCGCTAGAGGGCAGCGCGAACTGCAAATAGAAAGTGAAAAGTCCCTAGGAAAGGGGAACTACAAGCTCCGTCAGCTCGAGACGAGCTTCTAGTTACCTGTGTTCCTTACAGGCAGAGACCCAGACCCATCCATTGGCGTTTGGTAAAGCAAGAAGACCTAACCCAACTCTTATGTCGAGCCTTCCTAAACCGGAAATATGCTCGCGAAGAGAAAGGGTTCTGTACCCGATGGGCTTAGGCAAGAAAGGGACAACGTTAGTAGTCCTGGCCCAACTCTACTGTCAAGGTTTCCTATACCGGAAGTACACTTGCAGAGAGAAAGGGTTCTGTACCCGATGGGCTCAGGCACATAAGGGACAACGATTTAGCCCTGGTCCAACTCTACTGTCATGTTTTCCTACACCGGAAATACACTTCAAGAGAGAAAGGGTTCAGTACCTGATGGGCTCAGGCGCTATTGGACAAGGACGCTCAGCTCGAGAACGCCTTGCTCTCAAACGCGTGGTGTGAGACTCGAACTTGGACAAGGGGTACACGATGCCGGTGAACGACACCTCGGCTAAGAGGGCGAAAGAGCCAGGGTCCAACTCCTCGGTCCAGTTCTTCCCCTTAAAGAACCAGGCTCACGGATGAGAAACGGTTCGGTACCCAATGGGCACAGGCACATCACGTCCAATTACACGAGGCAAGTTCATAGACAGTGGAACACCTCGTGCGAGTCAGACGAGAGCAAAATTCTTCTGGACGAAGAGTCGCCACTACGCGTGCCTGGAGACAGATATAGAGGCTGTCACAGGCTAAGGCTAGCCCACCCGAATTGTCAAGGCATGCCGAAATCGGATGTGCTAGGCCTACAAGGCGCATAACGGTGGCACAACGTAATCACGCTCCCGGCGGAAATCGCACGGATATCCGTGATGGTTACAATGAACCGAACGAAAAACAAACAAACAAACTCAGAAGAACAATACTTAGAGAAAGTAAAACAATCAATATCCATACTATTCAAGAACTGCACAGAATACCTTTGAACAGAAAAATTAGAGAGATCTGACCTCTGCCCTATGTGCTAACTTCAGCGCAAAAGGAAAATGAATGAATAATGATAAGATAATAAGATAATGACAAATGTATGTAATATGTGGATGCGAATCGTGGACTGTCATCATTAAGGTAAGAAACAACATGGCGGTATTCGAAACATAATGTTAGTGAAGAATCCTCCACATTCAATGGGTAAAAAAAGAATTTAAAAAAATCATCTTCACTGTGACACTCTGCTAGAATTGAAAGTTAAAGAAAAATTGCTAAACAACAAGGTTTTTTTCTATAAAAGTGCAATATTTTGGCCATATCAAACAACATTACACGCTAGAAAAGATCACTATGGAAGGGATCATGCCAGGGAAACTATAAAGAGGTAGACTATGAAGAAGATGGACGCAAGATATCACAGACTACCTGTATATGACATTCACAGAATCTGCAATAAGATCTGCAGTAGTTTCGAAAGACAATGATTACTGCAACATCTTGTCTAGGATATGCTACCGGATGATGATGAATGATAAAAATGAAGAACACTTGCAATATAAAATGTAACCTTTCGGTATAATACATTTCTCACAAGAATAACGATACAATAATAAGTGATAAAGTAGTTATGTTCATATTTGTGTTACTATGAGATTCTCCTGAACGTGGGATCTTCCTGTGATTTCTGGTAATCATATATCCAAGACTTCGTGAATGTCTTTTGAACGTCTCTTGACTAATTTCATAGCACTTGTACAGACATGTTTTATAATTCTGGTGTCATCTATTCTTTTTTTTTTTTACGTTTTAACGATCTAGGTACGCATGCGGTTGCGTCTGTGGGTCTCACCAATGTCCCACTAGACAAACCAACCATGCAACAGAATCCCCCAGTAGATGACATACCTTTATATTGAGGTTATCTTCTTATAGAAGCTTCATGTCATGTGATCTAATCTATACAATTACGTCAATACCATTTTACGTTAATTGCATCGGCAACAGCGGAACATCATGTTTCGATTTCTTCTTCTTCAGCGTTCATTCTCAAACTCCCACTGGATTTCTCTTGTAACAGGACAATGATCCTACAAGATTTCCAGTTGAATGTAGTCCAGAGAATGGAAATGCGTTGTGTTGCCGTTTTATTTGCGCCAATGGCCCAACACATCCGTCTTCGGCGGATGTTTCGATTTAAAGCTGCCCACTGCAGATTACTGGTTCGCCTATACTGGTACAGGATGGCCTATACAGTTAATGTGCACGTATGACAGAAATACGTGTTACCAAACACACGCATCAAGATTGCTTATCAAATATGTTAATTTAAATTGATAATGTGTACTAAATGCAGCGAAACTGAAATCCAACTGGAGAAATGTGGTACAGGCTATTATATAATATATATTCAAGATACCAACTGTGGTGTCGGATGCTGCGGTGCTTCTGGTATATCTTGTTTACTGTTTGAATTCTAGTTTTTGCTAGTTTCAAATACAGAACACAAGACGACTAGAGAAAATTGGGAGTATTACTCACAAATAAGATGGCATGCAACAAAATTCGACTATACGCACGGCAGGAAATAGAAAGATTATGTTAAACACGTATAGAGGAGACCTCGTCCCTCTGTGTGTATGAAATTACACGGATATGTAGTGTCTGCGAGAAATTACATCGCTATGCGATGTAATTGAGTGCAGTTTATTATCATGTAATAACATTTATTTACATATAAGTGTACTCGTATTGAATATTTCGTAGAAACGAGTCTAGAAGTAATCACAAATCATTGCCCATTATTTCCTTTGTTGCGGGCTAAGATATCAACATGTCGGACATTGGATGTGAAATACGTAAGTTATAATGGGTTAACTATGCAATTTGATGTAACAAGAATGTTCTCTTATGACAGAATGACTACAATTGTCTGCCGAATGGTAGTTCAGCAAATATAATATTAATCACACATCATTCGATTCTGTTGTTATGCATTATAAAGGTAGCTGACACCAAAATCCCATCAACAAGATCGTACTACACCGACAATAGGACGGACTATGTATGTTCTTGAGAATATTTATGAATTTCGGCGTGGCAGGCTTTATATCTTTAAATCTACATAAACTAGTTTCTTATATCTAAATACACTTGATTTCTATATCTAAATACACTAGATTCTTTATCTAAATACACTAGATTCTTATATCTAAATACACTAGATTCTTATATCTAAATACACTAGATTCTTATATCTAAATACACTAGATTCTTATATCTAAATACACTAGATTCTTATATCTAAATACACTATATTTTTATATCTCAATACACTAGATTCTTATATCTAAATACACTATATTTTTATATCTCAATACACTAGATTCTTATATCTAAATACACTATATTCTTATATCTAAATACACTAGATTTATATATTTAAATACAATATATTACTATATCTAAAAATATTTTGTTGACTTTCTATTTGTTTCTAATCTTAGATTAATTTCCTTCCTACTTCTCTAATTTTGAATACATTTAGTCTGTATCTGACATAGAACATTATTACTTCTGTGTTCTTCCTTTCATGTATGCAATGTTAAACATATTACAAATAGCAATTACGTAATACACAAGGTCGATTCGCTCGCTATACAATGAACACACATACTATAGAATATGAGTATAAAAATATACAAATAACAGAATACAAGACAGTTTCAATGTTTCAACATTCAGGTCTTTTTCAAGAAAACACAAGACGGACATTAAAAACTAGTAAAATTATTGGCACTATCACAAAATATTAGACGACAGACATTTAACAGCAGAGACATCCGGGATAACAATGACGTAAGTGAACACAAATATTGCCATAGAGACGCGCATGAATAATATGAGGAATGAAGGTCATCATCATCATCAAGTGCCGTCTCCGCAACGAAGGTTGGCTGCAACGTATCTCCAACATCTCCTGTCTCTTGTCTTGGTGGTGCACTCAGCTAGACTGTAACCTGTCCATCGTGTAATGTTACTCTCCCACTTGTATCTCTGCCTACCTCTTGCTCGCTTCCCTTTGACTTTACCCTCAAGTAAGGTCTTCAATAGGGTGTCATGTCTTTTAATGTGTCCAAAGTATTTTATTTGCCTGATCTTTATTTCTCTTAGTAGTTCTTTCTTCATATTAAGTGTCTTTAGCACCTCTTTATCTGTTTTCTTCTCTTTCCATGATGTTCTCCCTGAATGAAGGTCACATCCCCATAAATCTAAATAAATGATTGATCGGTATTAATACCAAGATTATAGCTTCAAGCGATAATCCCCAGCATCCCCGAAATCCTTAGCTTCAAGAAATAATCCCAAGCATTCCCGAAATGATGATAAGTGTAAACGGGATTTTCCTGGCGTAGCGGTTAAGCCGTTATTCTGTGTTCAAGGGGGTAGTGGATAAATTCTGTTTACTCCGTCTTGTTTACAAAGTGGATTTGTTTAGTTGTCTGGGGATTATCGAACGAAGCCACGGAATTCTGTTCTTTGAGCGGTACTCTCAGCTGGCTACGTACCGCTTGGCTGAGATGGACGGGTTAAATATACGGCAACCCGAGTACAGTGAAATAAATCCTCTAAACAATCTCAAACTTTCTACGATCTTTGTAACTGTAAACAAGACGTCACGACTAGGGATTGAACAGGAGACTTCTTGGGAATATAGTAAATAGCTTAATCACTGTGCCCAGGGAATAAACAAGAATCACGGTGGAACAATTTAGGAAAGATAAGATCTGTGACCTTAAGGGAGAGAACAAGGTTAATTGATATGACAATAGGGAAAAAAAGAGGCCATGAGGGAAATCAAATGCTGAAACCAAGTCAATGGTCAATATTGAAGTATGAGATGGTGTGTGTGTGTGTGTGTGTGTGTAGAGAATTAAGTTGAGGACGAGAAGGGGGGGGGTCATAAGGAGGGGATAACTGTAAAACTAAGTAAGGTGTTCACGCTTATCCGTTTGTGATTGCTTCTTACGGACAGCTAAACAAAGACTATAGTTCGCCCGTGTGTTGCCGGGGCCCGAAAGGGGAGCAAAGAATAGCTACAATTTTTACCTTCCACGCATGTCGTAAAAGGCGACTAAGGAGGGTATGGGATGGAGTTGGCTGTCCCATCCCATATACGGTCAGTGACGCAAAAACATGATGAAGTCGGATGTGTCAGACAGAAAGACGCAGATATCGCAGCAATGCTGTAAACTATGAAACAACGCATTCCGTTCTCCGGACTACATCCTGCTAATCTGCAGGAGTTTGAGAACGACCGCAGAAAAAGAAGAAAAAAAAGACTATAGTTGATAAGATGAGAAAAGTGAAGGATACATAAACTAAACAAAGACTATAGTTGATAAGTTGAGAAAAGTCAAGGATACATAAGCTAAACAAAGACTATAGTTGATAAGTTGAGAAAAGTCAAGGATACATAAGCTAAACAAAGACTATAGTTGATAAGTTGAGAAAAGTCAAGGATACATGGGATTTTCTGATAGACATGCGAAAGATGAAGCCACTGTTTGGTATTCATTAACAAATAAATATGGTAATTGAAGCATATCATATATCCATAAAACACGAAAGCCAATCAGGCAGGTCGTAGGCAGTAATACATTGGATATATCAGAGTTTCACCAACATTTTCATCTTAAACTGTGACAGTCGGCAGATATAGAAAACCTAACTGCTAAAGGTAAACAGACCTTTATTCGGTACGTTTTGATTATTGTCACGTTTTCCAGTGGTTACTATTTATATACCTTGAGTATTATTGGCTATTTTTGTAATGTGATTCTAAGTATATAAATATTGGCCAACGGAGAACATGGGAATAATCAAGAAAAGTAACGAATGAAGGCCTCATTAATTCTGTTAGAATGCCTGTAGTACTCTGTAGATAGCCACGCTCAAGCTTTAGTATGAGAGTAGAAAGATCATAATTGGTCCTTTCTTTGATGCTATGCGGTCATGATTTATTTTTATTTCCGTTGCTACTTCCAACTTCAACTGTTCATTGAAATATGATTTTTGACATAAAATCATGTTGTTTTACACGTCCAAAGATTCTTCAATGACATGAAGAAAATAGTAACATCTAAAACAATTACAAACAAGTTATAAATGAGAATTATAAAATGCTATATCTATTCTATATTAATGTATGGCTCAGAAACATGAACACTAAACAAACAATTAGAAGACAGAATTGATGCCTTTGAGATGTGGATATATAGAAGAATAGGGAGAAAATCACTGAAAGAGAAGAAAATAAACAAAGAGGTGCTAAAGACACTTAATATGAAGAAAGAACTACTAAGAGAAATAAAAGTCAGATAAATAAAATATTTTGGACAGATTAAAAGACATGACACCTTATTGAAGCCCTTACTTGAGGGTAAAGTTAAAGGGAAGCGAACAAGTGGTAGACATAGATACAAGTGGGAGAGTAACATCACAAGATGGACAGGTTACAGTCTAGCAGAGTGCATCACCAAAACAATAGACAGTTGATGTTGGAGGTCTGTTGCAGCCAACCTTCGTTGCGGAGATAGCATTTGATGATGATGATGACATGTGCAAACCATGCTATTTTTCATGGTTTTACTATTGAATTTTGTGATTCGTGCGAACATATATGCACCTCTATTTTTCATGGTTTTACTATTGAATTTTGTGATTCGTGCGAACATATATGCACCTCTATTTTTCATGGTTTTACTATTGAATTTTGTGATTCGTGCGAACATATATGCACCTCTATTTTTCATGGTTTTACTATTGAATTTTGTGATTCGTGCGAACATATATGCACCTCTATTTTTCATGGTTTTACTATTGAATTTTGTGATTCGTGCGAACATATATGCACCTCTATTTTTCATGGTTTTACTATTGAATTTTGTGATTCGTGCGAACATATATGCACCTCTATTTTTCATGGTTTTACTATTGAATTTTGTGATTCGTGCGAACATATATGCACCTCTATTTTTCATGGTTTTACTATTGAATTTTGTGATTCGTGCGAACATATATGCACCTCTATTTTTCATGGTTTTACTATTGAATTTTGTGATTCGTGCGAACATATATGCACCTCTATTTTTCATGGTTTTACTATTGAATTTTGTGATTCGTGCGAACATATATGCACCTCTATTTTTCATGGTTTTACTATTGAATTTTGTGATTCGTGCGAACATATATGCACCTCTATTTTTCATGGTTTTACTATTGAATTTTGTGATTCGTGCGAACATATATGCACCTCTATTTTTCATGGTTTTACTATTGAATTTTGTGATTCGTGCGAACATATATGCACCTCTATTTTTCATGGTTTTACTATTGAATTTTGTGATTCGTGCGAACATATATGCACCTCTATTTTTCATGGTTTTACTATTGAATTTTGTGATTCGTGCGAACATATATGCACCTCTATTTTTCATGGTTTTACTATTGAATTTTGTGATTCGTGCGAACATATATGCACCTCTATTTTTCATGGTTTTACTATTGAATTTTGTGATTCGTGCGAACATATATGCACCTCTATTTTTCATGGTTTTACTATTGAATTTTGTGATTCGTGCGAACATATATGCACCTCTATTTTTCATGGTTTTACTATTGAATTATGTGATTCGTGCGAACATATATGCACCTCTATTTTTCCCATAGGAGTGTAACTAAGAAACAAGTAAAAAATTTCCTTCCTTCCCTTACAAATTTTGCCAAATAAAGAGATCATTAAAAAACCCAATAAAGATGTGATTTGTTTTTTTGTTTTGTTAGGTTACCCCCCCCCCCCTGCCCCCTTACACAATTCACATCTACAGACCTGCCAATAGAGATTCAGTGACAGAGAAATAGAGGATACTGAAAAAGACGTGGATAGAAAACATCTAGTATGATGAGAAGGAACAAGAAAGATGTAGATAGAGAGAGATGGAAAAAAAGAGATCGAGAGACATGGAGAGAAAGGTGAGAGCGAAAAAGAAGACATTAGATTGTTTGATATCGTGGAATTAACGATTTCACAAACGGAAAAACATCAATGACATATAATTGTATCCGCTCACAAACTCTAACACTTATCGAAAGAACACATGATGATAATGGCCTCCCGTAAAAACAAACACAAAGACGTCGTGGAGAAAAACGATTTCGTTATGTGAACATTTCTCTCAAATAAGTTCAATAAAAATCGAGAATAATTGGAGAGATCTAAGCGATATAATCTTTCGGGAAATCAAATATGATACAGCGCAATAACATGAGATTTTACATAAAATACGGTAAACTGAGATTGTTGGTGGTGGTGCAAAACTGTTTCGCATTATTGGTCTTCTGCTATTCCCAGGGTTAAAGTTAGGATTACATAACTAAGATTCTAAAAGTATCTTTACGTAGTGCACACTGGAAACGGATGTACCACAACTCGTGTGATATATCTGGCGATCACTGTTAGGGATAGTGTTTGGAACTGTCGAGGCTGAAATGGAATGATTAGAAGCATCCAATTGTCTATTGTCTATCCCCAGGTGAATGATTGTTGATCGCATTCACACTTTCCGTTAAGCGTAGTGGTGGTATCTAAAGCTGTCGTTTCAAGGCCAGATGTGTCGCCGAGGTTGCATTTAATCCATGTTTGTTCAAGGTTATCTTAATGTTTTCTATCCACCGTTTTCTTGGTCTACCGTTGGATTTACACCCGTATATTCTTGTATTATATGCTCTTATTGGTATTTGGTTTGGCTTCATTCTCATAAGGTGACCGAACCATTTTAATTGCTGTCTCTCAATATGTTCGATACATGATATTATACCAATTTTTTCCCGAATTTCTTCCAATTAATATCTTCTAAACCTTTCAACCTACACATATCTTGACACTAACACAGTGGTACTCTGGTGGGGATAGCTGGAATGCAAAGTCATAATAATGGTGGGTTATATCGATGTACGCTATACGCAATATGGTGGCTTATATCAATGTACGCTATACGCAATAAGGGTTATTTATATCGATGTACGTACGCTATACGCAATAAGGGTGGCATATGTCGATGTACGCAATAATGGTGGCTTATATTGATGTACGCTATACGCAATAAGGATGACTTATATCGATGTACGTACGCTATACGCAATAAGGGTGGCTTATATCGATGTACGTACGCTATACGCAATAAGGGTGGCTTATATCGATGTACGATATACGCGATATGAGTAGACGTTAAGGCATATTCACGTCTAAAGTACATTCTAAGTACCTCTGGAGCAGGTAACGCGCTAGAGAGCAGCGACATGTAAAGGAAAAGCGATAGTGGCAGATATTGTCTTGAGGTTTCAGTACGAACCCGGATGAAGTGTTGTTCATGGTCGAAAACAAATTTAGAAGTCAAAAGATTTTGTTGGTCATGGTTGCATACTTAGAAGTCTAAAGATTTTGTTGGTCATGGTTGCATACTTAGAAGTCTAAAGATTGTAACTTGATCTCTTCTTGGCAATGAGTAGTACACATATCTAGGATAATTTTCTGCATGTTTTCTTTGCGATTTTTCGCTGTAGCAAATTGTTTGTTAGCATCTTTATTTCAGGAATTGCCTTCAATTTGGCCTTTGCTCCGTCCTCTGGCCAATTTTCTGCCCCCTTCATTACCGTGTATGTTGCAGTGTACTGTAATCCACTGTACTTTTACTGTGCTGAAACTATTTCTTACTTTCATCAGTGTCTCTGACATATCATCTAAATCACTATTTTTATGGTCTCTCAGTGCTAATATAACTGATAAAACGTCGCTGAGGAACACCATATTGTTGCTGGTATATTCTTTGCTCACATGTATTATTTACGCAGCTAATTTTAGTGCCTCTGCTTAGAAATTATTTGAGAATTTTCCTGTTGCTATCGATGTGTTTATTTCTTCGTTATTTTTTTCGTAGTTTTGTGTAAACCACTTCACTTTAGTTTTTAATAGCCTTTATTGCAGATACACACATATACACATGGGTTTAGTTTCATTGGATTTGTTTCGTACAAAATCTGTAGTTACTGTCTCATCTTTTGATATTTTTGATTACCCTTTGCCAGAAGACGACTGACAAATTAAACACAATCGCCAATAAATAATGATATTGCAAATGAAATGTTTAAACATCATGGAACTCCAAGCAACAACAAATTCACTGAATTCATAAATGTGAGCTGGAGATTAGGTTTGTATCCCAAATAAGGAAATAAGCCATTTGTGATTCCATTAATTCAAACGGGAAATGATATGAGAAAGTCAGTACATACCTATCAACCTTCTAACTTATGGAAAGACTAGTTATCACCATGCTCATGGGGCACTTAGAAAGTAAACAATTGGTAACTCCTGAACAATTTGGTTTCAGAAATATATGTCTACAAGAAGATTAAATAATATACATTTCACAAGAAATAGAAGATGCATTTCAGTAAAAGAAACACACACTGGCTGTCTGATTTGATATGTAGAAAACATTTGATAAGGAATGGAAATCCGACATCATAATCAAATTACGTAAATGTTGAGTGTGTGACGATATGTATAAATGGATAAGCCACTATCCCGAAATAGACACGTCAGAGCACAAGCATAGGGAAGCTGGGAGTCAATGCACAGACCGTGCTTGCTGATGGATTAGAAGGCTGTCGCCGACAGACGAGACGGGTGAGTGGGAAATGCGCAGTTAAAACCCATACTCGTATGTAATTGATAGCACTACAGACGTAATTGATCCAGTGTGCGTAGGCAAATCACCAAAGTCCAATTCGACTGTCACCGTTGACCAACACGGCGATACAGATATATTTTTGTTCTGATTCCAACGGCAAAGTAGGCAACGCAGTCGTCTTTCTACACAGGAAAATGTTTTGGCAGCAGCGAAATGCTTGTGCGAAGTTAGACGCACAGTGAGTGACTCATGCAAAATGCGAACTCACAGTGGGTGACTCATGCAAAATGCGAACTCACAGTGGGTGACTCATGCAAAATGCGAACTCACAGTGGGTGATCCATACAAAATACCAGCTTGCATTGGATGACCCATGTAAAATATCAGCTCGCATTGGGTCACACATATATAGTAACAGCTCACATTGGGTCACACATATATAGTAACAGCTCACATTGGGTCACACATATATAGTAACAGCTCACATTGGGTCACACATATATAGTAACAGCTCGCATTGGGTCACACATATATAGTAACAGCTCACATTGGGTGATCCATGCAAAATACCAGCTGGCATCGGGTGACGCATACAAATGACACATGCAATCTCTAAATATAATGCTTCTTTTTAAGGAAATGCACATCGACCGCCGAAAACTGCTGTCTCCTGAGCTTATAAATAAGTTCTAGAGAAACAGCCCTATCACACATATCAAGAAGGAACTAATCACTCTCATTTCCTTTTAATTGAAAACAAATAATCTAATAAAGAAATCGTTGGCTATTTCTTCTTCTTCAGCATTCATTCTCAAACTCCTGCTAGATACCCCTTGTAATAGGACCATGGTTCTACTAGATTTCCAGCAGGATGTAGTCCAGAGAATGTAAATGCGTTGTGTCGCAGTTTTATTTGCGTCAATGGCCCGACACATCCGTCTTCGGCGGGAGGAGTTGACTATTTAAAAAGATATAACAGCACGGAAAAATATAATAAATATAATTAAAGAAGGTATGGCTGCTGGTAACAAGATACATAGCAGATTAAGGTGACGATGATGAAATGCACTTCAGAGTGTTTAAGCAATGTCCATAGCTGCAGAAATGCATCTAAGAGTGTTTAAGCAACGTCCATAGCTGCAGAAATGCATCTCAGAGTGTTTAAGCAACGTCCATAGCTGCAGAAATGCATCTTAGAGTGTTTAAGCAATGTCCATAGCTGCAGAAATGCATCTAAGAGTGTTTAAGCAATGTCCATAGCTGCAGAAATGCATCTAAGAGTGTTTAAGCAACGTCCATAGCTGCAGAAATGCATCTCAGAGTGTTTAAGCAACGTCCATAGCTGCAGAAATGCATCTTAGAGTGTTTAAGCAACGTCCATAGCTGCAGAAATGCATCTCTGAGTGTTTAAGCAATGTCCATAGCTGCAGAAATGCATCTCAGAGTGTTTAAGCAACGTCCATAGCTGCAGAAATTCATCTCAGAGTGTTTAAGCAACGTCCATAGCTGCAGAAATGCATCTCTGAGTGTTTAAGCAATGTCCATAGCTGCAGAAATGCATCTCAGAGTGTTTAAGCAATGTCCATAGCTGCAGAAATGCATTTTAGAGTGTTTACGCAATGTCCATAGCTGCAGAAATGCATTTCAGAGTGTTTAAGCAATGTCCATAGCTGCAGAAATGCATTTCAGAGTGTTTAAGCAACGCCCATAGCTGCAGAAATGCATCTTAGAGTGTTTAAGCAACGTCCATAGCTGCAAAAATGCATCTCATAGTGTTTAAGCAATGTCCATAGCTGCAGAAATGCATTTCAGAGTGTGTAAGCAATGTCCATAGCTGCAGAAATGCATTTCAGAGTATGTAAGCAATGTCCATAGCTGCAGAAATGCATTTCAGAGTATGTAAGCAATGTCCATTGCTGCAGAAAACGCAACATACGATAAAGTCGACGAAGAGCATTTGTTTCAACTAGAATAACGATGGTGATGACTGCAGTATGTCCCAATGTGAATAAGAACCTCCATGCTTGCGTAGAATTTCTACTCTATAATAATGTATGAAAGGACTCTGTGAGACATTCGGTAGTTCTTGCCTTTCTTGTAGCACGTTTTTTTTTTTTTTGAGATTCGGACAACCGTGTGCCAGTCTCTCCTGCGAATTTATGTCTTTATTGAAGTGAATAGTTGATGCCTTAAGTGAGTCTTTAAATGCTTCTGATGTTCCCCGTCTTTGTGTTGGAAATGTAAGGTAAACAGATGTGGAAAACAAAATACAAGACTGCAATGAGTACACGGTAAACAGACGAGAAAAAAATAATGTTGCAGCTAGAGATAATGTAATCACAGTAGGAGAAAATACAATGTCAGACAATTAGGGACATACGCAATTGTGGTTGCTTATGATTACACTGGTCAACATTGAAATCTTTACTGGCTTAGAAATGCCCTAATCTGTTGTATTTTGATGTGCTAAAACAAATATAACCATAAAAATGTTTTATTTGCTCTTTTTGTGAAGATATTTCTTGTAGTTCAATTTCTATATTTGACAGTGTGTAAATGTATCAAGTAGTATTGCAACGACATCGTTAATAAGCATATGATGATATATATATATATATATATATATATTCATCACATTGCATAAAGCGAGCATGAACACATTATTCATAGTTGATTTCATCATTTTCTGATGCAATGCAATACTACAACCATGCGGCTGCTGAAGTAAACTGACGTCAGCAGTGTACTATATAAAGCCCAGTCGGAAAGGTTCAGCATTTAAAACATTTCAGAATTTGTGCGAGACATTTTAAGCTACTGTAGAATAAAAACGTTATTATTTTATCTATTTACGTACAATACAGAACAGGAATGCCTTGAGAGCGTGTTAATTTCGTGGACAATTTCTGATTTATCTGTGGGGAAGCGACATTTGCCAAAACAGAAGAATCATCTCAGTTCTCAAGTGAAGAAGGCATATCATCTTTACTTCGGATGCAAGGTTGGTGACCAAGACAGGCCTTAATACCGCGTTTATGCTGCTCTACATGTACACCACAGCTTTCACAGTTGTAGAATGACAAAAGACCATTAATGCCGTTTGCATTTCCCATGGTATGGAAAGAGCCAAGCACCCACATTAAATATCTGTTACTTCTGATTGGTTCTTATTCTTTCCGGCGGAATAACGAAGCAAAAGAAGTCGATAATAGTCTACCCAAACATTCCGCCTGCATTGAGACTAGTTCCGCATGGTGAGGGACTCCCTATTCCACAACCTCCAGCAGAGTATTGTCTTGATTCTTCAGATGAGGACAAGGGTGAGCTTCTCCTGGTCCGTCAGCGTGCAATGATCCAGATTTTCATTGTGGTGCATCATCAATCCCACACAGAAAAACACAGGAAGAAATAAATTATCTGGTTCGTGATTTGGACTTATCCAAGAACAAGGGAGAATTGCTCGGATCAATACTCCAACAATGGAATCTCCTAGAAAAAGATGTCCAAATTAATTTACATCGAAAGCGCCACCAGCAGTTGGAGTATTTCTTCAGAAAGGAAAGTAATCTCTGGTATTCTGTTCCGATATTGGAAGCCCAATGAATGCCTTAAAAATAATTCATGACCCACAAGATTAGAGACTATTTGTTGATTCGTCGAAATCGAGTCTTAAGGCTGTACTTTTGCACAATGGAAGCCTTCTTCCATCTATTCCAGGTTTTCTGTTGCATGGGTGGTTTGTTTAGTGGGCCATTGATGGGGCCCATAGACGAAAGCATTGCTTGATGCCTTTTATATATATGTATATATATATATATATATATATATATATATATATATATATATATATATATATATATATATATATATATATATATATATATATATATATATATATATATATATATATATATATATATATCTCTTTGGAGTGGGCTGCCTCTAACACTTTTCCCTTTCGAAAACGTATCTACTGTTGCAGACTTGTTTGTTATTCTTTGTGCCTGACACATGAATCTTACAATTCCTACAATTATCTGTCGTGTACCCGTGTTTTTGTATGCAACAACAATATATTTTTCGTTGAGCGAAAATACAATTCCACACACAATTCCTAAATAAAAGCGGTAATGATCGCAGTTGCTATCTCGCCGAAATCCCGATCACGTATGTCACATGTCCCAGTTGTAACCAATCATCTCAGTTGATGCTAGATTTCCCTAGTTGACATCTCCCAATTCTTTGCTATGGACATGTTTATTCGGAGATGTACGGTAATGTCTAGACTTAATTTCCGGACAAGGAAATTGACACAAACTGTGACGTAAATGCAGTGAGGCACATCTGTAATATACGGCTATATACATATATACATGAATACTGTAGTAAGATATACTGATTATTTATAAAACTCTGAACATGACCATCTACAATATACGACCAACTAGCTAATTGAAAAACAAGCAACCTAAAATAACGAATTTGACTGTTTCATTGCTATTCACTGGCTGCAACACAAGGTATAATCATAGCGGCCAATGAAAATCGCAGGAATTGTCAAACGAGTTATTAAGAAGGCATGATTTCCCTTTAGCCAGTAGGTCTTATATATGCGTACGGAGATATGGAACACAACAGTCCAGTAGATAAACAGGTTGTAAGGTACAAATCCCCATCGCCTTTTTTAATTTTAGGAAGATAGAACATATCATTTAGTACTAAGAAACATGTCATACAGAAGAACATAGAACATGACATTTAGTACTAAGAAACATGTCATACAGAAGAACATAGAACACGACATTTAGTATTAAGAAACATGTCATACAGAAGAACATAGAACATGACATTTAGTACTAAGAAACAGGTTGTAAAGAAGAACATAGAACATGACATTTAGTACTAAGAAACAGGTTATACAGAAGAACATAGAACATGACATTTAGTACTAAGAAACAGGTTATACAGTAGAACATAGAACATGCCATTTAGTACTAATAAACAGGTTATACAGAAGAACATAGAACATGACATTTACTACTAAGAAACAGGTTATACAGAAGAACATAGAACATGACATTTAGTACTAAGAAACAGGATATACAGAAGAACATAGAACATGCCATTTAGTACTAAGAAACAGGTTATACAGAAGAACATAGAACATGACATTTAGTACTAAGAAACAGGTTATACAGAAGAACATAGAACATGACATTTAGTACTAAGAAACAGGTTATACAGAAGAACATAGAACATGCCATTTAGTACTAAGAAACAGGATATACAGAAGAACATAGAACATGACATTTAGTACTAAGAAACAGGTTATACAGAAGAACATAGAACATGACATTTAGTACTAAGTAACAGGTTATACAGAAGAACATAGAACATGACATTTAGTACTAAGAAACAGGTTATACAGAAGAACATAGAACATGTCATTTAGTACTAAGAAACAGGTTATACAGAAGAACATAGAACATGCCATTTAGTACTAAGAAACAGGATATACAGAAGAACATAGAACATGACATTTAGTACTAAGAAACAGGTTATACAGAAGAACATAGAACATGACATTTAGTACTAAGTAACAGGTTATACAGAAGAACATAGAACATGACATTTAGTACTAAGAAACAGGTTATACAGAAGAACATAGAACATGTCATTTAGTACTAAGAAACAGGTTATACAGAAGAACATAGAACATGTCATTTAGTACTAAGAAACAGGTTATACAGAAGAACATAGAACATGTCATTTAGTACTAAGAAACAGGTTATACAGAAGAACATAGAACATGTCATTTAGTACTAAGAAACAGGTTATACAGAAGAACATAGAACATGACATTTAGTACTAAGAAACAGAAGGCAACACTCCATCCCTTCTCCAGATATTTTCAAAAAACAAAATAATAATAACAATCACACACTCTCCCTTAATTTAAAGTGTAAAGGCTTTTCGCCTTCACTATTTAAGGCTATAGGCTCGTACAAAATTGTACCAATGCCTAGTATAGATCAACCGGTCCATATTTATAATAGCCGCCTATCACAGGCAATGGTAACAAAAGTTTCAGACTTGCGTGTTGTTGTTTTTTTCTCCATATCGCAGCGGTTCTCATCCTGTGAGTCGCGACCCCTTTGGGGGGGGGGGGGGGTGTAATAGCCATTTCACAGGTGTCGTGTAAGACCATCGGAAAACACATATTTTTAAGTAGAGCAAAAATAAATTTTCGTCACCACAACATGAGGAACTATATTAAAGGGTCGCGACAATAGGAAAGTCGAGAACCACTGAGATTTGTATGTACTGAGATGACTGAAAATTATCACTCTTGGCTTCAAATCTCTGCCACACAGAGGACACGTATGGTCAGCGAATGTTCTAGATTGTACACAATCTAATGTTCCTGTCAGTATTTCATATTTCTATAATATAGCGTCCCCCTAATGCTCTAGATCAGTTTCCCAACCTTTTTTTCTACCATGTCCCAGCTAAGTCTTTCTAAAATTCGGATGCCCCCCCCACCTTATGCAACATATATATTTTTATATTCCAAAAATAAATTTTCCCTAAATGTAGCCTAATTACAACTTGTTCGAATTGCCCTCATGAAAGATCAGAATGTCCCTTGTGAGGCTTGGGCCCCACGTTGGGAAACACTGGTCTAGATTCTATACGAACATCAACCGTATTAATTATCCTACAAATGACACCTTACCCTTCCTTAATTTGTAATGTAATCAACACACAACACAATAACTTTTAATTACTAATATATTGTTCCGAATATTTAAAATGTAAAACATTTAAGCTTATATTTAAAAAAAAATTAATTACCCGAAAGTTAAGTTCAAAGACTAGGACACGACACACACGCTTGGTTGTACACGGAGATATTTAGTGAAAACTGATAAGTAGAAATCAATAATCAAAGATGTATTGTCTTGTTCCAAATTATTTCATTACACGTAATTCTATTCAGTTAGTTCAAGTATTCACACCTCGTTATCTATCTCTATCTATCTATCTATCTATCTATCTATCTATCTATCTGTCTGTCTGTCTGTCTGTCTGTCTGTCTGTCTGTCTGTCTGTCTGTCTGTCTGTCTGTCTGTCTGTCTGTCTGTCTGTCTGTCTGTCTATCTATCTATCTAGTCTGCCTGCCTGCCTGCCTGTCTGTCTGTCTGTCTGTCTGTCTGCCTGTCTCTGTCTGTCTGTCTGTCTGCCTGCCTGACTGCCTGCCGGTCGGTCGGTCGGTCGGTCTATCTAATCTATCTGCCTGCCTGTCTGTCGGTAGGTCGGTCTGTCTGTCCTGTCCAGTCCTGCCTGTCTGTCTATCTTATCTAATCAATCCATCCTTCCATCCATCTATCTATCTAATCTATATGTTCGTCCATCTGTCTGTCTGTCTTTTAACTCTAGTGGCGTAGAAGTCATACCTTAAATAAAACTGATCCATGTCTTCTTTTGTTTGCTAGTCCGTCCAACTCTCTCTATGTGCTTGCCATATGTTTATTCTCTAGTCTCGATTTTTTCTAGCTTTATCTTTCTCATTTTCATTGCGGATTTCATAAGCCAGTCTTTTAATGAATTATCGTATTTTTAAATTGGAAATATATCATAAACTCTCTATTTATGTTTCTCTCTCTCTCTCTCTCTCTCTCTCTCTCTCTCTCTCTTCTCGTTGTGGCTTGTTGCTTTTACATTTAGAATTTATCCACCTTTAATTCTAATGCCGTAAAGTAAAGTAAAGTAACCCATAGCATTTATTAATGCCGTAGGGGTGTGAGATGTTAGCGATCTCACATTTCACAGTCTCTGCAAATGAGGGCGGTAGCCATCTCCTCTCCCTCGCAGTCTTTACTTCCCGGATTAATCCGGTACCCATTTAAGGCTGGGTCGACCTGGGAGCCGTTGCGATCTGAAAACATTTCCGCCTCAACTGGGGAATGAACCCAGGACCACTCATATGCGAAGCCAGTGCGCTAACCACTGCGCTAACGCGGCTCCTTAATCTAATGCCGTGCTGTTATTGGACTAGTAGAACTTGGCTAGTCCTTGTCCATTTGAGTATTATAGTTGATCAATTTTGGATTTATTTTGCAGGAAGTATAGAAGCATATACTATTTTTAGATAATATATTGAAACATACACTCGTCACTTTGTTGGTTTGTGTAAGAATATGTTGTAATGGGGTTACCAATGACATCACCTCCCACTGGCATCGGAAGTCTGGAGATTTATAGACCTTTCCTTATTACTTGACTGAATTACAATAGTCTTTTCTAGGTTCTTTTCTAGGTCCCAGTCCTACCATTTTTACGGGATGTGCAACGAAATATGACACAAAAGGGAAACAAACAAAAATGTGCATTTTCTTTTGATGTTTCCCATGACTCTATTTATCAGACGAGTGGTATTTATTAATTTCTTCTTCGGCGTTCATTCTCAAACTCCCGCTGGATCTCCCTTATAGCAGGACCATAGTCCTACTAGATTTCCAGCAGGATGTAGTCTAGAGAATGGAAATGCGTTGTATCGCAGCTTTATTTGCGCCAATGACTCGACACATCCGTCTTCGGCGGAATTTATTAATTTAAATATAACTTTATTTAGGACGGTTGCGTGGGTGGGTTAGAAGAATTTTATGGGTGGGAACAGACTGGGGTTAGTGAGAGGTATATCCAGTGTCCGCTAATTTCCTGCAGTATGGCATATAACGGGTTAACATTCTCCTATAGCATATATCGCCACATGAACTCGGTCAGATAGATTTTCAGGTACTGCCGTGCTGTTAAGGTAGCCCTTTCAGCGAATCCTTCCCTTAGCGTAGTAGACTAATATCATTGCTTGTGCCTATGCGCGTTTCTTTTCATCCGTAAATCATGTCCCTGTGCGAATATCTTTAATTCTGGAACAATCCTCGCCTCTGTAACAAGCTTATTGCATTTTTATCGGTCGAAGGCAAGTTCAGCGAAATACGGTAGCCATATATATATTAGGAATGAACAAGCATAGTGACATCACAAACTACTAAAAATACCGGGGCAGCTCAGATTTATTTTAAAAGGGTGAAATGTGGGCCCGGAATCTGGGAAAGCACCGAAGTTTTTCATTATCAATAATTTGGCAGTGTTTCAAAATGAGAAATATGAAATTGACTAGCTATCACAAAGCCCATTTCAGCCAAAAATATCACAATGCTCTACAGGTAAGTAGATGAGAAAAGAAAGCATGCCATTTGGAAAAGTATTGCGTCTCTTTAAATGGGTTAACTAGAATATAAATGAACGAATAAGGCGATGTTGACTGGATATAAACGAGACAAAAACGTTGTTCTAGTCTTCTTCTTCTTCTCCTCGTTCGGAGTTTGACATGTCTACACAGCAAGTCCTGTTTTCTTACTAAATGTTGCTGTATTTGAAAGTTCCTCAGTGCTCCCATACATCTTTCTGTGGATATCCATCTCTGTGGGCCAGTGTTCTTCCCTTAACTGGTTTAGTGTATTGCAGTCTTGCAGGATATGTTCAGCTGCCTGCCCACAAAGGCACAGTGGTGATGGGATCAATCTTAGTCTATTTAAGTGGCTGTTTAATCTGTTGTGTCCTGTTCTGAGGCGGAAGTTAATAACCTGCTTATCTCTGTCAAGATAGTGGTAATTGTCTTTTGGGTGGTCGAATTTCCTGATGGCTTTGATGAGGGTCTTCTTTTCTTGGTAGGTGATTCCTTGGTCTTTTTGTTCCTGTGTTGCTCCATCCTTTACCAGTCTGTCGGCCTCTTCATTTCCTGGTATGCCACAGTCAGATGGTATCCACTGTAGTACTACCCTTCTTTGGATGCTCACTTCTCGCATGGCTTTCTTCAGGTCTGGCAGTTTATCGCTGTCACGGGCTTGTAGGACAGACATAACATCAGTAAGAAATAGCACCTGCTGGCATTGACTTGTGTTTTTAATTATTTCTGCAGCAACGTGTAAAGCCTGTACTTCTGCAGAGTAGTTGGAGCAGAATATTCCAGTTGGTGAACATGTGGATTCATTTTCTTTTTCTGGATATTTTATGTACACGCTAGCAACTCCATTCTTTACTGCTCTGGTTGCTGATCCGTCGGTATATACTTGTATCCAAGCTTCTCTGGGGTACATATCTTCAATCATGTTGCATACTATTGTTTTCTTTTGAAGATTATTCAGTTCAATCATAGTGTGGTAGTTGTTTATGGTGGTTCTGATAGTGAGATTTGGGTATTGTTCCCATGGAACTGGAAAAAGTGTTGGTGATATCTCTTTTGTTATGTCTGGTAGTTCATCCTTATATTTTCTGTTTAGTTTTTTGGATCGGTGTATAAAACTGCTCCTCTTTAGTCGTCCACTGGCTAGGTCACTGTGTCTGGTCCTCATTGGATGTGCTGGCATGCTCTTGTACTTTTCTGCATATACCATGGTCTTAGTGTCTCGCCTGTATGGTAGGGGGGGGTGATGCCTGTAATTTTTTCAATTGTTCTAGTGAGGTTTCTAGTTCTTTAACACGTAGAAGTCTTTATTTAAATGTTTATTAAAAAAAACACCCTTAAATATTCTTTTTGGGCGAGAGACCTCTCTTTAAAACCGTGGAAAATTGACTTTCAAAGTCCATTTTTGTTATGTCATGTCCATGTAATTTAATGAAGATTGATATAACGTAAATTTGTTACTTTACACATTTTACCGAAAGGATTTTTTTATCCTCACAACTCGTGGTGAAATTAAGCTAATTCTTCCTGAAAATAAGTCTCAGCATCCTACTAGAGCTTGATCTCTGTATGTTTTGTTTTATAAATTATATTTTACACTTCAGCTCTCTCTCTCTGTTTTTACATTTGAATTTTATCTCTTTTAAGTTATTTCTCTCTCTTTCTCTCTTGAGGATTGCTGTTGATGTTTTCATATTTATACTACTTTGAGCTGACATAATCTCTCTCTAACTCTCCAGCTCTCTCGATAACTCTTTTATCTCTCCTACTCTCTATCTCTCTACCATTCGCTGCTTCTCATATCCATATTTCTGCTAGATCTAACTCACTCTATCTCCTTAACTCTCTCACTCTTTCACTAACTCTCTACCCTCTAACACTCTCTACCTCTGTCTCATATCCATATTTATGCGATTTCTAACTCTCTATCTCCTTAACTCTCTCTCTCTTTCACTAACTCTCTCTATCTCCTTAACTCTCTCACTCTTTCACTAACTCTCTATATCTCCTTAACTCTCTCACTCTTTCACTAACTCTCTCTATCTCCTTAACTCTCTCTCTTTCACTAACTCTCTCTATCTCCTTAACTCTCTCTCTTTCACTAACTCTCTCTATCTCCTTAACTCTCTCACTCTTTCACTAACTCTCTCTATCTCCTTAACTCTCTCACTCTTTCACTAACTCTCTCTATCTCCTTAACTCTCTCACTCTTTCACTAACTCTCTCTATCTCCTTAACTCTCTTACTCCTTCACTAACTCTCTCTATCTCCTTAACTCTCTCTCTCTTTCACTAACTCTCTCTATCTCCTTAACTCTCTCACTCTTTCACTAACTCTCTCTATCTCCTTAACTCTCTCTCTCTTTCACTAACTCTCTCTATCTCCTTAACTCTCTCTCTCTTTCACTAACTCTCTACCCTCTAACACTCTCTACCTCTGTCTCATATCCATATTTATGCTATTTCTAACTCTCTATCTCTTTAACTCTCTCTCTCTGTTTCACTCTCTATCTTTCACTAACTTTCTCTCTATATCTCTCTGTGTATCGATATTCCTGCTATATCTAACTCTCTCTCTCTTTAACTCTTTTTCTCTCTCTATTTCTCTAACTCTACCTAAGAATACTCTATATCTAACTCTCTATCTCTTTAACTCTTTTTCTCTCTCTATTTCTCTAACTCTACCTAAGAATACTCTACCTTTCTCTGTGTTTCATATCCGTATTTCTACTATATCTATCTCTCTTTCTCTCTTTACCTCTATCCCATATTCACATTTCTACTACATCTAACTCGCTCCATGTCTCTTTAACTCTTTATATTTCTAACTCTCTTTCTCTCTGTCTCATATTCATATTTCTACTATATCTAACTCTCTTTCACTCCAACTCTCTTTAACTATCTCTCCATCTCTCTAACTATCTCTACCTCTCTTTGTGTCCCATATCCATATTTCTGCTCTATCTAACTATCTCTATCTCTGAGACTCTCTCTCGCTCGTTCTGTCTCTCTCTATCTCTCTAACTCTCTGTGTTTCTCATATCTATATTTCTGAAATATCTTTCTCTAAAAAACTTTCGTTGCTGTATGTTTCTAGGGTGTGCAGAGAGGAAATAAAGGCTGCTTTGGCATAGTAATCACCACGACGTGTACATGATATATTTTAATTGTAAATATGGTCTTCAATTTAACGCGACTATAAAAAATGTACTCTTCGATGGGCCTCAATAAAAATTTGACACGTAGAAATTAGCCTAGTTTTGCTCTTCAATGACACCCCTGTGTAAATTTTTTATGAGTGGAGACACAAAAAAACTATGATCCGAGAAGCAAACACAGAATAAACTGAAAATAAAAATGTAGCGAATGACTACAAATACAAATACTCTAAATGTTTTCATTTAGCATTGCGATGTTAGTGTGTTAGTCGTTGGATTATCATCATCACTACACTTTAGACTCTTGTGCTCCGTTCTCTCGTTGAAATTATTCACTGAAACACGATGATTGGAAGTTCCAATTCTTTGTTGGCTGACAAATATTCTTCTAAGCCAAAGTTAGCGCTCATTTCTGACAGTGCCGCACTTCAAGCCCATCACCTCTATCACATGGAAAAGAAACCACCAGTCACAATAATATTATTTGCCCTTGTTGTTTCCTATACGAAGTTCATAATTTTCGCACAGTCAATCGCTCTACCGACAGACACAGAAGCAGTGCAAGACAGTCGAGTCGATCAGATTTTTCATTGTCCTGAACGCCCACATGACTTTATACGAAAATGAATGTGACACATTTCAGCTTCAACCTCTTAACTGCTGCTGTTGTTCTGATCATACTCCTCGAGTCAGTAAGGATGCAGTCATGAGCTGCCGTCTGTTTGCTCATTGAATTCAAGAAATTTGTCACTTACAGAATCCCCATAGTCATGTTGCTGGCAGTTACAGCAAATGCTACATTCTCATCTTTCATGGTTTTCTAAATATACTGAGTTGTAAAGGCCCAATTACTAAGCACTTGTCTAACAACCGAACCATCTGTGAATATAATCATGTTTCCTTCACTATAGTGGTAAATATGTCCACGTTTTGCCTTACTTTGTGAGGCGGATACAGTTGAAAGAACCACTAAAATAAAACATTTGGGGGTACTTTTTTGGGGCAAAAGTTTGAATTGTATGGAACATTATGATTTGACCCTACAAGAACTTACAGCGAACCACACGGCATGCAGAAGAAGATAACTTCTGCCCTATGTGCCGCCCCTGACACCAAAGGAACAAACATACTAAGTAAAGATTTGATTATAAATTATATGCAGTGCCGTCTTTTACACGTCGTGTGTTATTTTGTATTCTTGATAAAGGACTTTTGGTCCAAACTTCGACTTATGCATGTTTTATTATGTTTTCAACGATTCGAAGAACTTCATAACCTTTTTCTTTGTGCATTTTTAATACTGACAATTTAAAAAATAAATTTGGTCATTCAGAGCAGATTTTTCAAGTTGAAAAGTTGGGACCCCCTTCCCTAGATGGGTTTCTGTTTCCTGGGACTCGACTATATATCACAATCCAGACTGTTGAGTTAATAAAACATGACTCTCGTCCACACAAGCTACAGCTTCGGGTGTTGATTGCTTCCGTCATCGATATTCGATTGTGACAGTTCATTTCAAATATTCAAGAGATCGATACGTCTGTTAATGTTTCCTCTCAATTAAACTTGGATCTGGCTTCAGCGGCTTACATATATTGAATCATAGGCCAAGCCTTTTCCAATAGTCTGTCAAAAACAGAATCATTTCAAATGCTGAAACTTAATGTTCACTTTTCATGGTACATCTATATTGCACACGATGAATTACAATGCGTTCCATCCTAGTTAATTATTTATTGTTTTTGTGTTTTTTAGGCACAGCTGCTTTGAGCGCAACGTATAAATCGACCTTGTTTATTACATTATAATGGGGTGCAAAGGGAACGCATTGCTCTAGGCGGACCCAGGGTTAGCAGATAACCAAGATCCCAAATGTACCTCCACGCGGTGCACCCTGGAAACAGAAATACAGCAGCTCGAGCTGATTCTGGCCAAATCATTTGGGGATCGTGTCCGAGAATGTGGAGGTAGTAGATGGAAAGAGATTTGACTGCACAAGAGACAGACAATATCTCCGACACCACCAGCATCACCACATATAGCGGCACTGTCGACATACAGTGAAGCAGGGCAGTCCAGTCCGAACATTGGAGGGGCGGCCAATTTAAAATGCACGTAAAGATAGATGCATGGCGAGAGGCAAATAGATTTCATACCGAGTACAATGAAACAATGAAAAGGCAGAACAGCGCTAGAGGGCTGCGCGAACTGCAAATAGAAAGTGAAAAGTCCCTAGGAAAGGGTAACTACAAGCACCGTCAACTCGAGACGAGCTTCTAGTTACCTGTGTTCCTTACAGGCAGAGACCCAGACCCATCCATTGGCGTTTGGTAAAGCAAGAAGACCTAACCCAACTCTAATGTCGAGCCTTCCTAAACCGGAAATATGCTCGCGAAGAGAAAGGGTTCCGTACTCGATACGCTCAGGCACGAAAGGGACAACGATTTAGCCCTGGCCCAACTCTACTGTCAGGTTTTCCTACACCGGAAAGACACTTGAAGAGAGAAAGGGTTCAGTACCTGATGGGCTCAGGCGCTATTGGGACAATGACGCTCAGCTCGAGAACGCCTTGCTCTCAAACGCGTGGTGTGAGACTCGAACTTGGACAAGGGGTACACGATGTCGGTGAATGACACCTCGGCTAAGAGGGCGAAAGAGCCAGGGTCCAACTCATCTGTTGAGTTCTTCCCCTTAAGGAACCAGGCTCACGGATGAGAAACGGTTCAGTACCCAATGGGCACAGGCACAGCACGTCCAATTACACGAGGCAAGTTCATGGACAGTGAACACCTCGTTCGAGTCAGACGAGAGCAAAAAATCGTCTGGGCGAAGAGGCTCCATTACGCGTGCCTGGAGACAGATATAGAGGCTGTCACAGGCTAAGGGTAGCCCACCCGAATTGTCAAGGCATGCCGAAATCGGATGTGCTAGGCCTACAAGGCGCATAACGGTGGCACAACGTAATCACGCTCCCGGCGGAAATCGCACGGATATCCGTGATGGTTACAATGGAGCGAACGAAAAACAAACAAACAAACAACAAACATTATAATATTTGTGTTTACTATAACAAATAAGAAAAACTAATATAGAGGTGTTGAAAGAGTCAAATGCGAAACCGATCTTAATCAATAATATAAGAAAAAGGCAATCTTTTTTTTTTGGGCCACTTCATGAGACAGGTAGGTTTAGAGAACTTAGTCACAACAAGAAAAATTGAAGGCAACAGAGTGACAACGTGAGAAAATATTAGACTGTTTGACAACCTTACACGGCAAGGAAACAACAACGACTTTGATACATAATACTGTGGACAGAGAGCTGTGGAGAGCCATGACCGCCTAAGATGGCACCTGATGATGATGATGATAACCAATACTTATTTTTTTAAATTGACATTATTTACTATTACTTATTACTATCACTAGTATTACAAATACTATCAACACATGGAGTACCACAACACTTAATTAATATGTGTAAACACATTTATACTAATAGCCAAAGTGAAGTAAGCATAAATATAGGAGTATCCAATAAATTTCAAATTCAATCAGGAGTTAGACAGGGGTGTGTCCTATCCCCGTTAATTTTTATAACATATATCGACCACATCTGCAAACTAAAAAGTATCAACAAAGTAGACAACGTGAACGACAAATTGAACGAATTACTCTTTGCGGATGATCAAGTACTAATAGCGACATCAAAAGAACTGCAAGAACATATGAACAGGCTACACACAACATGTCAAATATTCAAGATGAAGATTAATATTTAAAAAAGATAGAAATAATGGCCAATAGCAAAGAAAGAATGAAGTGTCGCTATGTTTGTCGATAATCAACATCTTAAACAGTTAAAGAAGTTCAATTATTTGGGAATCATTATATTGAGTGAAGGGAAACGCAGTTAGTTAGTTAGTTATTCCTCTAGGGCCAAAGACGGCACATAGGGCGGATGTTATAAATTTCCATGTCTCTCATTGCATTGCAGTTTGCTGTAGATCTTCATTGATTCTGATACCGATGGTGAAACGTTCCCTTGTAATAGTTCTACGTAAAGTTTCTTTTGGTCTTCCTCGTTTTCTCTTGCCTTTTGCTGACTACATCAAAGCTTGACAGGGGAGTCTTTCAGTATCCATTCGTAGTGCGTCTCCGATGTAATTCCAGCGACGCTTTCTAATATAGGTGGATACATATTCTTGTTTTGATTCTTGTCTGACAACTGTGTTTGATTTGAAGTCTGACCAATGTATGTTCAGTAGCCTTCTCGTAAGACATTTATTTTCAAAGATGTTTAGTGTTTGCTCTAATTTTGATGTTGCTTTCCAACTTTCGCATCCATAAAACGCAGTAAAGAGATACAAAATAGATGCAACATAACATACTAGATCATAGAACAGATGATACGTGTCTTTAAGAACAAAGAAACGTAAGCAATGACACGAAAGTTGCATTATACAAGACGATTAGAATCCTATCACTATGCTACCAGTGTCAAACCTGGACAATTACAGCACAAGACAAGAGCAAACTAGAGACAGCAGAAATGATATGTCTACGAAGAATAATCAGAGTGTCATTAAGAAATAGAATTAGTAACAAAAGCATAAGATAACCAAAACAGTACCAGTATTAAGAGATTTATAAGATTATAAGATGTGTGTGTTATGTGACGTATTCTTTCCAGAACGTTGTCTTCCCAATGAACTCTCTGAACCCCTCTCTGTCCTGGGCGATGTGGCTTGCATTTTCTAGCGATGTATTCATGTAATCTTTAATGTCGTCAGTCCATCATCTTCTTGGTCTGCCTTTTCTCCTATCACCAGGTACTCTTCCCTCCATTATTTGTCTTTCTAAACAGTTGTGTCTCTTTATATGACCAAACAGACGTAGTTTTCTTTTTGTTATTGTGTTTAGTAACCAACACTCTGGAATATTCAGTGTGTTTATAATATCTGAGTTTCTGATTTTTTCCTTCCATTATATTCTAAGTATCTTTCTGTAGCATTTCAGCTGGAAGGCGGTGATCTTCTTTGCCGTTGTTTTACTTAGGGTCCATGTTTCACAGCCGTATGTTGCAACCGGAAAAATAAAAGTTCGTAACATTAGCAATTTGGTTTCTATATTGTTATTTTTCCATATGTTCTTCAACCGTGTTATTTTACAATTGCCATTGCGAACCTACGGGAATACTGTGCTTAGAAATTTTCAATGGACTAATCTACGGGAATATTGTGATTATAAATTTCCAATGGACTAATCTACGGGAATATTGTGCTTAGAAATTTCCAATGGACTAATCTGCGGGAATATTGTGCTTAGAAATTTCCAATGGCTAATCTACGGGAATAGTGTGCTTAGAAATTTCCAATGGACTAATCTAGCTTTTTCTCTGGGATTGTGGTCTTGTGGTGTAGATTTAGTATAATATTATGAGATAAGATATTAAAATATATAAAGCTACTACAGATTAAGTAGTTTTCACACACGTCCAGACTATCAACAGATAGCATGCCACAAATAGCCATGACGCATAGACACCACCGCTTTAAAACCAGAGGCAGATCATGCAAAAGATGGACCACAGAAATCAAAGAGGCTTCGGTTATAGGCCTAAAAACAGCATACAATAAGACAATCTCCAGAAAAGTCTTCTACTCTTTACGCCGCGAGGCACAAAAGAGACACATCGTAAATATAGATAGATATATTATTGCGTATCATTATTATCATGTTACAATCGTGTTACTTTGGCCCTCGCCCTTTTGTCAGATATTCTCCAGCATTCTTCTAGAAGCAATTGTAGGCTAGCGAGGCCATTCCCCTTTATATGAAATAACTTCATTTCGGTTGTGATGTCCAGTTTATTTTGGCCCTTCCTCCCTCGACGGTCTCCTCGTACTGCCCTGTCTAGTTTCGGCGCTGACATTGTCATAAATAGTAGATAACTCTTAAATTGTTCAGACTGCACATTTATTTTACACGCTTGCTGCCCCTGAACTATGATAATTTTTCAGCCAATTCTCCCCAAGTATGCGTTTTGTATACGGTGTTCATATCTTGGTGGTCGTGTTGACAGCATTACCTGAACCACGATGTATATTATTATTGATGAGCGTATTACGTGATATAATTAAACATAACACGTACACAGTTGAAAGGGCTTTCATCGCCATGAGATCAACATTTTTATTACAAAAAATAAGATATTGTTATTATATATAAGACATTATATAGAATGAAAGATTTTAGGATAAATATAACAGTGATGGAGTCTTTATGAGCACATACCCTCATCGAGGAAATTTTCTTGTCATAGAGATATGACGAGTGTGCCACCAGTGGCTGAAATGCTAAGCCTGGCTGGGCAATTCACGTCATAGAAAGAAAACTGCATCAACATGCTAAGTCAAGTACAAAGTTGGCTGCACCAACAAGCTAAGTAAAGTACAGAGGTTACTGCCCTAACAACGAAAGTCAAGTAATAAGGGAACTACTCTAAGCTAAATCACGTACAGAGGTCACTGCCACAACATACTAATTCAAGTACAAGTGTGACTCAAGTTATCACTATTGTGATAAGAGAATGGAACAGCTGGCTGTGCTCTGTGAATTTAAGATTACGCTATTCACGAAGATACATTGTTATAGTGGCTGAAGTGTGATGGCAGAAGAAGTTGAAATGCGGAGCATCGCAGAAGAACATAAGTACACGAAGTGACACTTCCATAGGGAATGCAGCACAGAATCAGAATCCATCGCTACATTCTGCAAATATTGCGCACCTATTACTACCGCAGATTGATCAGGTTGTACACTGCCCTCGCCTCCACAATCTCAAACTATGTCATACATGCATTCCTTGGATAACTAAATGTCCAGCAAGAACAAATCTAAGTCCCGTTGGGGGAAAAGTACACAACAGACAACCCAGATTCCATAACAGACAACCCAGATTCCATAACAGACAACCCAGATTCCATAACAGACAACCCAGATTCCATAACAGACAACCCAGATTCCATAACAGACAACCCAGATTCCATAACAGACAACCCAGATTCCATAACAGACAACCCAGATTCCATAACAGACAACCCCAGATTCCATAACAGACAACCCAGATTCCATAACAGACAACACAGATTCCATAACAGACAACCCAGATTCCATAACAGACAACCCAGATTCCATAACAGTGAAGGCAAATTATAAATTAAAGAATAGTTAGCACACAACATTTTGAAAAAAACAAACCCAGTCCGAAGACCGAAAAGCTAAGAAAAGCCATATATACGATGCGCGTATGCGTGCGTGCGTAGGCGCTTGCGTGTGTATAAATTGGTAGCCATCCTATTCAGGACGTAGCCATCAACCGAACATTTTTTGACTAGCATTTTCTAGGCAATATAAATACGTTCAGTAGCTTGACATTGCTTTCTGAATGATTCGAATATACAATTGACTGCGTCGTGATTCGAACTCGGAATCTTGGCCGTCACAGAAACGCACTGTACAATGCCGCAACAGATAGGGTCTATATATATATATATATATATATATATATATATATATATATATATATATATATATATATATATATATATATATATATATATATATATATATATATATATATATATATATATATATATATATATATATATATATATATATATATATATATATATATGTACTGTGTATAGCTAATTCCTATTATTACATACATATTTTTTTCATTCCGGACAAAGTTGTTATAACAGGATTTCACTGTTCTAAATATATTTACAAGAAGCTTTCTAATGAAACAATTTCTACTCATTGTTCTAATTCTTACGTTACTCTCAAATATAATTCTGAAAACATTTTGTACAACTAAAATTAAGTCTGTTACATTGAATAAATGAGAATAATGCAAATAGTTCACCCGTTTTATTGTGAAACAATTAATTTCTGGTTATGAGCCTCTATAATCGCTTTCTGGACAGCTCCATAGATGCTGTCTTCTGCTACATCATATATTGAAGAATATGCAGTATTTTAAGACATTTAACGTGTATCACGTAGCTATGTTGAGACATTT